>OY282640.1:135944126-136456626 GCA_958299015.1 Tetanocera ferruginea
TGTCGTTCACCCACCATCTACCAAAAATGCTGCTATTCACTATACGACGCGTCGTTTACGTTTATTCAATACGATCTATCAATCGAAAATTATAGTTCTTAGCCATAGTTTACGGCTCGACAGATTACATTGTATCTGGTACTCACTTTTGAGATTGCACGAAAGATCTTCCAATAGATTTTTCTCTTTTATCTTTACATTACAACTACTCGTCGTCCTGGATTGTACAGCACTATAACGTCTATAACGGGTTAAACAAGTTAAAATATTGTGAGTTTTATTCGTCGACAGAGTGAACTAAGTTCCAAAGTAACATCTGTTGACAAGAATTATTCTGCGTTAAGTCTTTATGCTGATATCATTTGAAGAGTTTATGCTGGGTACTACAAGATAAACAAAGTTCTTACGATAGAAACCAATTCAGTTTGTGTAGCAATAAAAACTTGTTTAAAAAATGTTGAAAATGCTGTCTTAACACAAATTTATCTCATTTTTATCTGAGAAATTATAATTTCCAATTAATATAATAACATTCATACCGATGTTATTCTACTGAAACAAGTCTTCTGCCTGCAGATAAAGCTGTACAACTTCAGTTCATTAAAAAAAAAAATGTAACAAATTGATTTCATATCGTCATGAGATAATAATGTTGCATGTTAAAATTCCTTATCAAACAAAAACAAAAATTTCCTTTAAGTTCATGATAATATCCTTTTATTAGACTAAATAAAAATTCGTGTAACCCATGAAAAAGGATAAAAAGCAACACCCAATTTAACAGAATGTGAGAAACTAAAAGCAAGCAGGCGAGTACTAAAGCCTGGTTTGCAGTGCAGATGTGAAATCAAAACATGTTTCCGGGATTTTATAACTTGAAAAAGGATTTTTTTACGGTATTTTTAAGCTTTTATTGGGTTCTCATAAGCAACACAGCTTGAGGGCAAATTTTGTCATGCTTGCAAGGAAAAGCAAGCAACAATATGAAGTAAGCAAATATCAAGGATACGGAAAATGTTGACCTGCATGCGTCAAGGACATTACAATAAGGGAAATTGCGTTGAAAAGCGTAAATAAACTGTGGTAAAGTTTGTGTTTGGGTTCGGTGTTGGGGTAAGAAAGGCAAAAACACAAAAAAAAACAAATAAAAAAAATAAAAAAAGCAACATTAAGATGGAACCCCATATTAGTTGGTATGATAAATTAGAATGCCAAACTGTTGGGCTGCTTGTTTATGCTTTGAGTGCATGTGTCACTCTGTTCCGAATGGTTTTTGCATAAGCTGTTAAGTCCTTTTATTGCCCAAAAATTTCAAAATAAATGCCATAAAATCTTTGCATATAATTTATATGCTGTCGAATATGTTTTATTGTCAATTGCTTTAGGGACTCTCGCGCAGATAAGACACAAGCACAAAACATGAAAACGAAAACAATAACAAAAACAATAAATAATATGAACTCTAAACAATGGAATAAAGTCATTAAATAAATGACACTTTTGGAGACATTTTCACTCTGCCAACATTTGAGCCGCTTAGCGGCTCACGTTGGCTCTGCAAGTTGTCCAAATTGTCGTTTTTAGGTTTTCAGCCATAAAAGCTTTTCTCAATATTTCAAAGCTTTGCATGTGAGCCACATTTGTTTGGCACGCTTCTTTTTTAAAAGGAAAATAAATGCCTTTAAAAATATAGCCAGTCTTTTTAAAGGCAAACCAATATCTAACAGCTGACTTCACCTACGCTCAGTTTGTCTAGATTTTGTTGTTGAACCGTAATAAATTTTGGGAAGCCTTTTTTTATTGTGGGTCTCTTTTAACTACCTCTAACCAAAATACAGAGTTTCTTTTAGGAGCTGACTTTGCGTTTTTTGCTGCGTTTTATATAATTTTTTGTTGTTGCTTTGTTCGTGCTAAGAACACTTCTCTTTTGGTTTTTTGCTGGGACAGCCAAATATTATTTTATTGAATTACTGTCTGCTTCTCTTTTAAGCTTTTGTTGTTATTGTTTTTTTAATATTTTTTATTCTTTATTTACACAAAATGGGTTCTTTACGATTGATTTGATTTTCATTAATGCATTTATAAGTTCAGGGCTCAAAAAGTGTACATTTAAGACACTTTAATGCTATTAACACTTGACATTGACATTTTGTTTAGACGTTTTTTTTTTTATGCGTTTAGACGATGCATAAAAAAGTTTTAAAGTTAAATTTTTTCAACTAGCCTTTTTGTGAGCATGACTTTGTCTAGAAATTTTAATTTTGTCTTAAGGCTGAATAGTAATGGCACTTAATAAACTCTACCAGTGTATTTGTATTCTCGTATAATTTATACATGATGATGGTAGAGTTAATTCGCAGCTAAGTTATTGTAATTTTTTGTAGTCACTTTTTTTACAGATTTTTCCTTTTTTTTTAATTTCAGTTAAAATTTATTTTTAATCAATATTAAATATGTAAAAGGAGAGTTTTTGATTTGATCAAATTTTAATTTTTCTCAAAAAAAAAAGAAAAATATTTATAGCACATAAAAATTTCAAATTAAAAAATTTGACACTTGCAGTCAATGTTTGAGTCAAATTTGAAATTTGAGCCCATACAAAAGTGAGAAAAAAATACAAGGAGTCGTTCGATTGTTATGAAATTTTGCATGTTTATGAATTTTTGGTATATATCAAAAATTATCAAATATATCGAATCAGTTTTACGTAAATCAAGTATTTGAGCCAAAAATTAGGTTTTTTAAAAAAAAATGTTCTTATATATATTTAATATTAAAGTTATTAAACAAAAACAAACAAATTGGTCATTTCAGCCCTTGAAAGGACTTTGACCGAGCTTCTTATGATCAATTGTGTTGTGTGTGTTATTAAATGTTTGGACACAATTGACCGAGAACTGGACCTACATGTTTTATGCCCACTCCGAACGGCTAAAGTTCATGTTCTCAAGAAGCGTTACATGGCATAATTTACTCTCTGAGGTTTGCCATTGTCTGCAGAGAGGTGGTGACCGATCAGAAAAATTTTTTATTGAAGAAAAATTTTCGCCGCGGCTGGGGATCGAACCCGGGCTCCGAGCATGCTAAGCCACACACTTAACCTGCATGCCACGGTCACCACATTAAAGTTATTAGAACTTGTGAAAACAACAAAAAAAAAATGTTAACATAATAAATTATTATCAAACGATTAAGGATTTAACTTTTAATACTGAAAGCCGTTTGGCAATATCTTGTTTTTAAAAAAAGATATGCACATAGTTGTCCATCTACTTTTTTGACAAAAATGCTACTCTACATGTAAAAAAATATGTTTTGCAAAAAAAAAAAAATATTACTGCTTTTGGTATTTTTTATTCTTATACCCCCACGTGAACTGCGTAAGGGGTATATTAATTTTGACACGACTTGTGTAACGCCCATAAGGCGTTCTTGATCAGCATCATCGCCTGAGTTGATGTAGCCATGTCCGTCTGTCTGTACGTCTGTCATTCTGTCTGTCGACACGATTACAGCCGTAATTTTCAAGCTATTGTAATGAAACTTCATATTTAGGCTTTTTTCTAAAAAGCAAAGATCAAGTTCGAGAATGCGCTAGATTGGGTGAAAAACACGCCTACCTTCCATGCAACCCCAATAAAGAAAACTCTATAAAGCGGCTAATATTTAAGTTCCAGTACTCACATTCCGTATTTGTATATTCTATGTCAAAACTGAGGTGCGTTAGAAAAATGGTCGTCATCCACCATAGACCACACCCACCTCCCATACAACCCCAAAATTGAAAACAATATAAATAGGCTTCTATCAAAGCTACAAGAGTAAAGTTAGATATTTATTCATTTTATGTCAAAACTAAAATGTGTTAGAAAAATGGGCGTCATCCACCAACGAGCAAGTCCACCTTGCATACAACCCCAAAATTGGAATTTATGTAAAAAGGCTTCTAATTTTAAAAAAATAAAATTAGATATTAATTAATTTTATATCAAAAATAAGACGTGTTTGAAAAATGGGCGTCTTCCACCAACGACCACACCCAACTTCCATACAACCCCAAAATAGACAACTTTATAAACAGACTCCTGTCGGAGCTAAATAAATAAAATTAGGTATTTATTCTTTTTTTATCAAACATAAGGCGTGTTAGAAACATGGGCGTCTTCCACCAACGACCATGCCCACCTCCCATACAACCCCAAAATTAAGTATTTTAAACTATATAAATAGGCTTTCCTCGAAGCTACAAAAGTTAAATTAGATTTTTATTAATTTTATGTCAAAACTAAAGTGTGTTAGAAAAAAGGGCGTCATCCACCAACTTACACGCCCACCTCCCATATAACCCAAAAACTGAAATTTATATAAAAAGACTTCTATCGAATCTACAAAAATAAAATTAGGTATTAATTAATTTTATATCAAAAATAAGACATGTTAGAAAAAAGGGTGTCATCCACCAACTTACACGCCCACCTCCAATATAACCCAAAAATTGAAATTTTTTATAAAAAATTCTTTCGAATCTACAAAAATAAAATTAGGTATTAATTAATTTTATATCAAAAATAAGACATGTTAGAAAAATGGACGTCATCCATAAAATAGTCTTCACTTTAACTGACAGGCAAAAAATTGGATACGTTTGTATTTCATATCAAAATTAAATCATCTGACTACGAACACACCCACTTCCCATAGAACCCACTATAGTGAGAAGTCTAAAAAATGGTAATATTTATGCTACAATACCGAAATTCAGTATTTTTATATTTTATATTAAAACTGAAGTTTGCTGAAAAAATGAGCGACATCAATCCACTAACACGCCCACCTCCCATAGAAGTCATAATTGTGAAAACTTTATAGAGGCTAATAATTCAGCTACAAAGCTGAAACAAACACAAACACGTCAACCTCCCATGCAACCACAAAATTGAAAACTTTGGTTTATCTTTAAACTGCAGGAGAACAATTTGATATGTATGTATTTTAAACGTCATAAAAATAATAAAATCTTTTAAAATCTTGTACAAAAAGAGCTACAATTTAAGACTGTTTTACACTTACGAATTGGCCGTGGGGGCATTTTAACTTCGGCCAAGTCGAAGATATACCTTACTAGTTAATTTTAACCTTTTTTTTCTTTGTTCACAAACTTTGAACGCGTTTATCTCGAAACCTGTTTATCGTACTAGTTGCGGCACTAGCGGGTTAATTTTTTGACGAAATTTTTTTTTTTTTTTGTATTTTTTTAAACTTTATTCGCTATCGTATAACATGAGCTTTACCTTATAATTTTTTTTTTGATTTAAAAAAAGGGAAAAAATTTAAAAAAGCTCCTGTCATACGATACAAAATTTTAGTAAGATTTAAAAAAGTTATTTGTAGGCCCCATTTTATTCTCTGCCGCCAGTTTGGAGCTCTATAAAACCATGTTGGATTGAAAAATATATTTTTTTGAATTTTTTTTCTTGCAATTTGTTCAATTCTCTACAATAATAAAAAAAAATTTCGGTAAAATGTTTGTTTTTGACTGACAAGGAAAGGTCCTCAGATGGCAGACTTCGATTTGAATGATTTTCGAATATGTGATAGAAGACAAAAATATAAGGTTGACGTATTTTTTCATGTGTGCTTTTTTCTTGTAAGTCTTATAAAAAATTGCATTTAGTGGTAATTTTTTAAACATCTATCAAATATATAATGTTTTTTTAAGAAATCCATATTAAAACAAATTTAAACCGAAAAGCTCTTTGAAGGACGTGGACTTATTTTAAAGTTTATGTTTTTTATTATAAAATTTAAATAAATAAAACTATTTTCATATCTGATGAGTTATTCATTCACAAAGTTGGGGTTTTGAAATAAGAAGAAGATTTTTATGATTTTTTTCTGCTAAAAATCAAAAAATTTTTTTAAAGATATATGAGAAATATGCATTCCATTTCTTTTGCATATCGTAAAAATGTTCATATTTAGTACTTTGGGTGATTAAAACTATTGTTACCTGGTGCGATGAGACTTACAATAGCACACATTTTGTATGGAAGCTCTATGAAATGTCAACTTTTCGATAAAATATTTAAACATGACAACAGGACATAAAAAAATTAAATTTTTGATACCCATATTGGGTAATTTTAATGTAATTAAATTTTTTCTTTAAAGAAAAATAAATGCATTTCAATAAAACAAAAATTTTATTATAAATAGTAACAAATTTAAAAAAACAAAACAAAGGTGAGTTTGCAAATTGTCTTAAAGCCAACATAAATTAAAATGAAATAATTGCGTTAACATACTTCTTTGATATCGACTGAACATTACTAAAAATTACAACAACAAAATTACAACAAAATTACAACAAAATTTTCTTATTGTAAAATTGATGCCATCGTGTGTGGTTTTGTAAGAGCTTTCGTTTGATACCAAATTTGTTAATGTTTCCATGCAAAATAGCGTAGTTTTGGCAAAAAAACGAAATTTTCGCTGATTTTTGAACGCGAGTTTGAAACCTTTAACCATCTATTGAGCTCGTATAAAAAAATACGTCGACCTTAGTTTTTTGTCTTCTATCACATATCCGAAAATCATTCAAATCGGAGACTGTCACCTGGGGACCTTTCCTTGTGAGTTATGAATTTAAAAAAAAGGTCTGTTTTCTCTGCCGCGAATATTATGTCCCATCTTAATAGAATCAATTGACAAGAATTTTAATATATGATAACGTTTTTATGGCTTTGGGGGTCCGGATCGTGGACCACCCCTATATCCCACCTATAAAAAAAAATGGGCGTGGCAAGTCTACTTTTTTTTTTTGCAAACTTACTACAACTTTCTTAAGTTCTGGATCAAGTTTTGAGTTGATACTTCAACTTTAAGAATTTTGTCCACAGAGTAGTTACATTCGAATACATTTCTTCATATTTTTTACACATTTTGCAGTTTTTCAATTAAGTAAATCTGATTTAATAGCCCTCCATTCAAATGGTTTTTAAAATATTATGCGTGTGACCGCATTTTAACTAAAGCCTTGTATTTTTTTCGTCCATTCGGACGTTACAAAAAAATCAAGAACTTTTGAGACAACGCTAGAACTTAAATTAATTCTGCGAAATGGTCGGTCACACGTTGAAAGTGTAAAAGAGCAAATAATTACAAACAAAATAAGTTTTGAAAAATGTCAACATCTTTTAAATCTTAACAGTAAGCTCATAGATAAGAATTGTATCTATTTGGACGTTACGTGTTGGATGTTATACATTTTTCCTCTATATTGAAAATTCTCATGAGTGTTTATAAAAATTTATTAAAAACGTAAAGAAATACATCTCCGCTTATATTATTGAGTTTCTTCATACACTGATTTAAATATACTAGTATCGCCTGGGGTCGAAATTCGACCAATTTATTGATTGCCTATTTATAAATATATGCGAGATGATCAAAATAAGTTCGAGGCTATAACTTTTCATTGATTGGAGATATAAAGCTATTTTCTTCAGAAAAATTATTTATGTATTTAATTATTTCTTTCAAAAACAGAAAAACAACATTTTAAAAAAATTGAATTTTGTCAAAAAAATCATATGGGGTAGCCTTGATTTTTTGATGGCACGGACAGTTTATTAATTTAGTGTCAAGACAAAATAAATCCACCGTCAATTTGGTATAGACTTTGAAAGAAAATCAAAAATGCAATTTTGAGTTTTTGTTTTTTACAACAAAAATCATTTTTACCCCATATTTTAAGAATAAATCAAATTTTATTGTCTTTTTTTAAAATGAATAATTTAAATATAAACATACAAAAAACGGTACTATTTTTAAAAGTTTTTTTAAGTTAACTGATAAGACTTAAATACAAAAAAGAAATAAATAAAATCTATTCACAGATGGCGGAGATATTGGCTTCTCAATTTAGAACATTAAATTTGAGACAGTTTTTTTCTCTCTCTTGGCATTTGGTTGAAACACACGCTAAATAACTAACGACAATATTAAGAAAATTCATTAAAAATACTTTTGCTTAGAACTTTGCTGTAGTTTTTAACATATTTAAAAGAAAATTTAACAAAATTTTAGAAAAAATGAAAAAAATTTTTTAATTCATACTGTTTATTTCAATGATACCCACATTTCACTATTTGCAATAACATTTTTTTTTTTATTTTTGTCTATGAGAGGATTCATTGTGCGCCGCACAGTGTAACGAAAGGGACAAAATTCAAAATATCGACTTGTTTATTTGAGAAAAAGAAAGTATGGTTTTAAGCTATTAATTTTAGTTAAGCCGTGAGAAGCTTCGAAACAAAGATTTTGCATAATTTTGAGCTTTTTAGTTGATTCATTAAAAAATTGCAAAAATTGCGAAACAAACATTAGGATTAAAATTTTTTTTATAATATATTAGTTATATTTTGTAAAAACTAATAAAATTAAATTTGATTGATTATTCAAACATTTATAATTTAATTTTAATAAAATTCTAAGAAAAAATAGAAAAAAATGTTTGGTTGTATGGAAAAAAACATCACCTGCTGCCGCATTAGCACTTTGCCTAAATATGTCTCAAAGTATCTTGATTAAGAATAAAAAAATATTAGCTGCTGGCTCATTCCATACAGACAAGTGTAACGTTTTGACTACTTTATCGTTCTGAAAATGGTATTAACCGGTTATAATTTTAGCAATTTACTATAGATTACTTTAGAAGATGCCCCAAGGTTTCAATATGCTAAAACAAAATGCAATTATTTATACTAGTTAAATAGTTTCATTCGCTTAAACACCTGGGACGGGTGTGACGAGCACAAGTTTAAAAACTAAAAATTCTGAGCTTAACATTGAATTTCAGTTCATCTGCTAGAATGAGACCATTTTAGACTTGCATATATTCAAATATTCAAAATAAATATATTTTCTGTTGAATACCAGTGAAAAATATTTTGAAAAAAATGGCGATAACCATTCTTTTTTAAACTTTTAAATGGTGTGACATAAGATTGTCCCGGGTGTGACGAGTGCGAATGATGTGGGACATTAAAATAAAAAAAATATGTTTTTAATTAATGTATTTATTTAAAAAAAAATTAAATTAATTTGATAAAAATTTTGCATGAATTTTTTATCAAATTAATACCTATACAAATAATTTTGATTTTTTAATATTTAAAACAAAAAAATATTTTTTTGCAAAAAATTTTTCGTATGAATTTTTTACCAAATTATTACTTATACAAATGAGTTCGCTGTACATGAATTTACAAAAGTTCCCAGCAGTATTTGGCACTAGTACAGAACTAGCGATTTCACTAGCCCCTAGGTAGCCAGTACTAGTTCTACTTCAATCTACTTTCTTTGCATTCAACTGGCGAATTTAACGTGAAGATGTCATAGGAGGGGGTCAATTGCTACCTTTTACATTCCCATTCCCTAGCCCCTTCACTAGTGCTATAGGGCAAGCTTATTCGCTAGTCAGAAATATAAAAAAAACCTAGGCATTGAGACATCAATGTTCAGTTTTTATTTATTACAATTTTGTATTCACGTTGTTCAATAAAATTGAAAAGCCTCATATATCATGTTTTTTTCCGAAAAAGTTGCTTTGAATAATATCAGCCATTTTCATGAGAGAAAGCCGTAAAAAACATAAACAATAAACAGTATGAGCTTGAAGTAGATTCAACTGACCCTTCTATGCATTACCAAGGGACAGAAAAGTAGCTAGTACGTAAAGAACTAGTAAAGTAGCTAGTGATAAGTAGGCAATTGGTTACTCTCAATACTGGCGGGTTGTTTTAATCAAAGAATTTATTCGTATACTTGCAAAAATTTCATTATTAGAAAAAAATTTTAGAAACCGTTCCGGGTGCGACCAACTTCTTGTAACGGAAATGAAGAATAAAAATAATTTATTGAATGAAAAAAGTTAACAAATTTATGTTAAACATCAACATCCTTACCATTATCGCAACAAAAGGGGGGTTTTCGGGGTTTAAACCCCCCCAAAAAATATTGTAGTACCAAGCAAAATAGAATTTAATCAAAGTGGTTCATATGAAAAGCAAACACACATCTTATCAAATGATTGAAAATCCCAAATGTATATTTCAAATCGATTCTGTTTGATGTACAATTTGCTAAATTTTCATGATTGTTTTCTTCAGACTGATTCTGACATCTTGAGGGGTTCTTGACAATACTTCGATTTGTGTTGTCTCTTCAACTTCTAACTTGGAATCTACTAAAACGACTTAAAATATTTGGATGACAATGAATTCAAAAGTAATACAAAATAAGAAAGCCTGAATTTGAAGAAGAGCGGTCGAGTCCCTCTCCACCGAGGTGAACGAGGAAATTTCCTCTAAAATTGTTATTTTTCGTTCTTTTTTTATAATTATTTTTTAAACATAAACTAACCCAAACTCTGCAGGAATTAAGTTTATAGCGAAGTCATGTGATTCAATAAAAAAATATTTTATTGAATCACATGTTTTTTATTATATAAATTTTTCATCGCATTTTCCCGAATCTGTTTCATAAATATTTCTCTTAATTGTCATATATTATTTGATTTTAAGAAATATGGGCTTATTAGAAAAAAAGATGTTGGTTTGATTTTGCTTCTGTTCATTCGTTTATCAGAGATATAATAAAGTTATACCAATGAGCATGAATTAGGAAATGCTGACTTAAATCGACATAATATCTTTTTTAACGAAAGTCTTTACGACACTTTTTCAAAAAGATATTATTCATTAAAATCGAATAATATTTGTGCAATTTTGAAAGATTTTCATGAAACTGATTTTGAAAATCCAATGGAAGATTATGATTAAAAAAACATTTTTCACATATTACACACAGAAAGAGTTCGTATGTTAGTGTTAAATATGACGATATCAAAAGTCGATTTTAAAGGAAATTTCATCGGTTATTTTGATGGCGAGAGACTCAAACGATTTTTTCATATTTCGGTTCTTTGTTTTTCATCCCAAGGAGTCAGAAATTTTGTGTTTTATATTTTCGGAAATGAGCTCCATTAGTACTCATCTAAGGACGAATTATAAGGCTAGCGCCAATTGGTTATTTTTACAACAAAGTGAAGTGTTCAGTCATTGTGGGTAGAAAAAATTACATTTTCCCCGAGAAAAATTGGAAATATTGTAGCTCAAGCCTTAAAACCTTCGTATAACTGCCCAAAACCTTCGTTTTACGTTCTTAGAACAAGAAAAATCCGTAAACGACTGTAAAACTGGCGATTTCAAAACATTTTGGCCGATTCTAAGGACCCTAAACAACGCAGAAACAAGTTCATTTTAAAATGACCGCTACCACTGCTGTGCAGCTTCTGCATATTTTGGTGGAATAAGTATACAATTATAGCAATTTTTGAAATATTTTTTAATATTAATAAAATAGTATTTATAAAAACTAAACTTAAATTTTAAATATGACTGTTTTTTAGGAGTTGGGTCGGTTTCAAAATTAACTTTGTTGTTTCTTTATGACATTGTATAATATGTCCCTAAAGCTTGAGTCCAAACTTATTTTTGCAAATTAGCTGTCATGGTTTCCTAAAAAGTTATAACAAATCTTGTTAAAATTTTGAACCCTTCTTCAAGATACTAATGTATCTTGGAAATATTATCAAGTGCTTCAAATATTTAGTTCTTATATTAACAAAAGTTAGTTATCATATTCTTTGGTTGAGCCTTTGAAACCCACCTAGCCCATTATCTTAACGCATTAACACCCAAGTGTTGAAACTTATTGTTGTGATTTGAAGCTTTTGTAAAATTGATTTTATTTATAAGTCCAAAATTTGATAAAACCCCCCCAAGAAAAAATCCTAGTTGCGCCCCTGATCCTTACTTTAGGAATGTTTCATTCTTATCATAAGCCCATGTTACTTCTTAGGAAAACTATAGCATTTTTCTGGGACGGGTGTGACACTGAAAAAAACACTCAGTTTAAATATTTAATCTTTGTTAACGCAGTAACATATCCCTGTTATAAACTGTACTTGGATAACATTGTTATCTTTTTTAACATTGCTAACCTAATTTTTTTGAATGCGCATCAAGAAATGGCTGTTTTCAACGTTTTAAATCTAAACAAAATATTTTAAGTTTTTCTCAACTCGGAGTTTGTTTAGTTAAATTGTCAAAAAAAAAACATAAAAAAGCATTAAAACTAAAAATAATTTTGCAACAAGAGTAGCTTAAGACTCCATTTTAATGCGAGAACAAAAAATTATTTCAATGGAAAGCATTTTAGGATTCATGTTTCAGTTCCTCATTAGTGTGGAATCAGCCTGCTACAAAAGTGCACTTTTTTTATAAATGATTTTTGTTTGAGTTTAGCATGTGTACAAACGCCAAATCGCACGTTAGAAGTGTGAAAAAAAAAATTAAAAAATTCACATTTAAAAAATTGAAAACATTGTTATTACATTTTGTGAGTAATGAGAAATATAAGTCATTTAAAAATTAATACAAGTGCTAGTTTTTTAATTGTCCAATAAAAATATGAACAAATTATTTGAACTCAGCAATACTATTTTTTGTTTTGTTTATTATGTTTTGTGAATTGCCGTTACTTTTTAAAAGCATTCAATTTTTAATGGGCGTTCGCCAAGGGTGCAGGGAAGGAAAGTTTCCCCCAATGCCCTAAAAAGAATGAAGCGTCAACGCTTGTAACGTTGTATGTTTTTTCGCGGTCAGATGTTTTAATTGAAAAACTGAAAAAGCATTTTTAAGATTTATGTTTAAAAAATTAAAATTTAAAAAACCTTAATTTTTTAATTTAGTTTAAAAAAAACCTTGTGTACTTAAATATAAACTCTGTTCAAATAAATTAAATGCGTTCCAAATTTTATTTTTCTTGCCCATATGTAACACTTTTTATAGCGTTGAATCATTATGGGAATCATTATATGGGTAGTGGGCGTTTACGTAAATAGATTACGCCAATTTTTTGTGAAGTCTTAGTTTTGCTGTTATATACATACATACCAAATTGCATTCATGTAGCTCAAGTATATACCTCTTTATAGAGTTTTATTCTTTGGGGTTGTATTGGAGGTGGCCGTGGCTGTAGGCGGATCACGCCCATTTTTTGTATACACTTTAGTTTTGTTGTAACATATAAACATATCAAATTTTATTGCTGTAGCTCAAATATATGCCTCTTTATAGAATTTCACTTTTGTGGGTTGTATGGGAGGTGAGCGAAGGGCAAGGTTGATCTTGATAAAATTGTGTTACGAAATAATGATACATGCCAAATGTCATGTTCCTACGACAACTCCTTCTACTTTTGTCCCTCATCCCATAGACATCGTTACACTGTGCGCCGTCATTCGCGTCACAAGTAATTTTTTAAGTTTTTTGTTGCCAATAGAACAACTTTTTTCCTACCAAAATACATCATAGTTCCAATTAAATAATACATTTATACTCAAAACTAAAATGAATGTACCGTATGGCTTTTCTAGCCATGACCGGTGACCGGAGTCAAAAAACTTCTTGAGATCTTTTAATATTTTCTTCCAAACCAGACCTGAAAGTCGTTTATGCAGAAGTTATTTTCCATGGTTTCACATATGTCGGAATGAATAGCAAAAAAATAGTTCAATTGAAATAACTTCGAACAATAAAATTACAATTTTATTGCGCTATAAAGTTTACATGTATGAGCTGAATTATTATGCTCTAAAACTCTTTTGCTGCATAACTATCTGAGTTGCAAGGCTAAAAAGATTAATTCTAGCTTAACTGTAACTTATGGTAATTCTAGGTCTAAATAATCTCTTAGATGATCTTAAGGATGCCCTCATACACGCAGAGGCTTTGGCGATTAGCACAGACCTAAAACCAGCGTCGTTATATTATCAGCTGCTCCTTTTCATCTCAGTTTCTTTGCGTTTACAGTTTTGTATGCTAAAAGCTAATATATGCTGGTATGTAAAACACAAGTTAACAACATTGTTTCTTTTTGTTTTTTTTTTTTTGGCTTATTTATGCCAAAGTTAAGGTCAAGTTAAGACTCATTTATTACATGCAGGTATTAAGGTTACCAAAAATAGCAGGCAAGCACTTGTAAAATAATGATGAGGCAAAGAAAATAAAAATAAAAAAAGAAATACATAAATATAACGTACTTAATTAAGTTAACGTTTGCCGCACGTCACGAAACGCAGGAAGGAACTCGATACAATTTATAAAACGGCTCAAGCTGAGCACATTGTGTAGGCTTTCAGCGGCAGAATGTACACAAAACAAAAGAAAACAAAACATAACAAAATAAAACCAAACAAAATAAAAGAAAGCAGCGAAATATAAGAAAAATCCGATAAAAACTTTACATAAAGCAAACAAAAAGTTTTGGCACCACAAAAAAAAAAAAAGTTTTGCAAGTTGCTGGCAGAGATTTTGTGCCTTAAGGCTTTTGATAAAAACTCATTATCAGCGTCATTAAAATTTTTTCCAAACGCACGTCAAGCACCATTAAAATTGCACGATATGCTGGTGTAGAGCCGTAGAATTAAGCTTTTTGAAGATTTAAATATTTAATAAGAAAAAAAAATCATGCTGCCATCTAAGTTTAGCTAAATCGCTTGTGAAATGTGTTTGGTTTTTTTTTATTAGTTTCTTTTTATATTATCTATTAGTTTTTAGTTTCTTCTTCAACACTTCATGAAATTGTTGCTTTTGTCATCTTGTTGCTACTCGTAATATTGCGTGACAGCGCAAAAAACTTGACTTCCGTTTAAGTCGCTTTAAACGTCACGAATGTCAAAAACATATTTGCACTGCCAGTTCGTTCTTAGTGGTGGTTTTTGTTTTTATTTTCTCATTGTTTTTTAGTGTGTTTTTCTTTATCTTTTTATTTGCTGCCCACAAAACAACTTTGGTGTTAATGCGCAAAATTTTTTCAGTTTTAGCCAACTTTTTTTGTGTTTTGTCTTCGCATTCCACTGCGAAAAGTTGTAAAAACTTGATATTTTCTAGCTGTCTGTCACGTTTTACTAACGGTATTTACATAGTATTGTTTTTGACTTTTAAGCTTTATTAACGAAACTGCATATCTTGACTAGTCAATTAGCCTTTTTTTTCTGTTTTTTGTTATGCAAAACATTAAGTTGTTTTAAAAGAGAAGGGCAGAAAAATTAAGACAAGTTTATTGCAGAAAAGGTTGTTGGGCCAACCGTTTGGTAAGTTATAGAAAGTTTTACCATTCACTTTGAGCTTCATTAATCTTGAAATTTCAACAATCGAATTTATGTTATAAAAGTCTTGAATTACATTCATACATAGATATGGCATGTTGCATATCAAGTCATGGCCATAGCCAGGATTTTTGGGGAGAAGTAACAGAATAATTGCTACGACTGGTGATTTTTCAGAACTTTCACAGAACTTTCGAAATGTTTTTTTTTAATATGAATTTCTTTTATATGATTATTTAAAAAAAAAGGTTTTCGATTTCTGTTCATACTGTCTTGTAAAATGATATGCATTGATATGCATATTCATTGCCATGATATGGATTGATACCTGTTTATGGCTAAAAAAATGTGTGCTAATATGAGAAAAAAAAAATTGTTGAAAACCTTATATCTAGTTTATATTATCCGGTATGTTCACAAAACCACAAAACTAACTTTGAACAACAAAATCTTCTTTTTTGTAAAATTTTTGGAAAAAGTGATTTTTTTTTTTTGAATATTTTTTCTTTGAGTAAAGAAAAATACTTCTTATTTATGTTTTTTTTTATATTTTGACTGTATATTATAAACCATAAATAAATCATTATTCCCGATAAAATATTTTTTAAATTTTATAGATTAAAAATAAAATGAAAATGGAAGAATGAATTTTGAATTTCATGATAGTTAAGTTAATTAATTCAGATATTTCTAAAATCAACATTTATTTAAAATTAAATATAAAATCTGAATGTAAGTAAATTTTCTGGCTGCAGTTTTTTGTATATTTGTACTAGTATGAGCAGGGGCGCAATCAGGATTTATTTTTGGGGGCAGGTTTTATCAAATTTCGAACTTATATATACAAAATCAATTTTACAAAGACTTTATATCACAACAAAAAGTTTCAACGCTTGTGAGATATATTTTCAAAATAAGTTTAGTTAAGTTAATGGGCTAGGTGGGTTTCGAAGGCTCAAACAAAGCATATTATAACTATTTGTTGTTAAAATACGATCTAAATATTTCAGATAATGTATCTTGAAGAAGGTTTCCAAATATTACCCAGATTGGTTATAACTTTTTGGGAAATCATGACAACCAATTTGCAAAAATAAGTGTTGATTTAAGCTTTAAAGAGAATATTTTGGACATATTGTACAATATCATAAGGCAAAAACAAAATTCATTTTCAAATCGACCCAACCCATTAAAAAACATTCATATTTAAAATTTAAGTAAAGTTTTTATAAATAGTATTTTATTAATATTACAAAATACTTCAAATATTGTTTTCAGTTGTACAGTAGTCGGCATTATTATTTTGACGCAAGAAAAGGCAAATATTTTCAGTTTTTAAAATGTTTTGAGAAAACGCGAATCAACTTCAAACTTCATTGCAAAGAGGGCATAACTATTTTGAAAGTTCTGTTTTATACAAAAATCAACTTAAAGATAAGAAAATGTATGACAAAAACTTAACAACTTAATAAAAAATATATCCACCATTAGCTTGTATTACTTTTTGAAGTCGTTTTGGGACTGATTCCATAAGATTTTTCAAAATATCTACCGGAATTTGCTCTCATAGACTTTTTATTTCAGATATTGTCTCTTCCCTGGTCCGAATCAAGCAAATGCTTCGTTTTCCTTTAATATAGACCAGTGGTCGGCACACATGAAGCCAGAGCTGTAAAATTTGCATTCATATTCAGAATTCTAAGTACAAGTGAATAAGGACAAAAGAATGCTAATCATTGAAAACAAAATTGATCCATGAATAAAATTTTCAATTCACATTCAATTTCAGAAAATTGATTTATTATTCATTTTTCTTTATTCAGAATAATGCATTAATTTTTTTATTCAAATGAATGCTATTCATAAAGAATGCAATTCACAAAGAATCGTTATTCATTTTGCATTCATGCATTCATTTTTTATTCATTATTCATTTTTTATTCATTATTCATTTTTTATTCATTATTCATTTTTTATTCATTATTAATTTTTTATTCATTATTCATTTTTTATTCATTATTCATTTTTTATTTATTATTCATTTCTTATTCATTATTCATTTTTTATTCATTTATTCATTTTTTATTCATGAGAGAACACTTTTTTCACTCAATTCACGCGAAGCTACCCAGTTGCAAATTTAAAACTGAAAATTTATTTCAATTAAAAATATAAAACAATTAGCCCAAGGCCCGGTAATTGCGCTGTAGCACCAAACTAAAAATATACTACTTTGGTTGCAAAATTAACACCAATTAACAGGCATGAATAAAAAATGAATAATGAATAAAAAATGAATGCATGAATGCAAAATGAATAACGATTCTTTGTGAATTGCATTCTTTGTGAATAGCATTCTTTATGAATAGCATTCATTTGAATAACAAAATGAATGTCATTATTCAGAATAACGACAAATGAATAATAGAAATGAATAATTATTAAATTTTTTAAAATTTATTGTGAATTCAAAATTTTATTCATGAATCAATTTTGCATTCATTGAATGTATTCTTATTTCGTTATTCACTGATTCAAAATTTTGTAGAAGCAATCAAATTGAATGCATTCTTTTACAGCTCTGCATGAAGCACATGCTTTGCCAAAACTCTCACGTATTTTCATGCTCTTTCACTCACTCGACAAGCAAATATTGGCGAAGCAGCATTGTTTTGAATAATATGCAATTTTTTTGTCTCACTTCCACTTACAGTCTCATTTTTAATTTTGCCGACCACTGATATAGACCCACAAATGCTCAAAATCGTTTAAATCAGGACTTTGGGTCGGCCAGTTTAAAACTTCTACACTATGGCACTGGCGCACCAGCTCGATTCAAAAAGTTCATTAAAAGCTTACTCTTTTGACATGCTGCATTATCTTGTTGTAGAATAAATAACTCACAAATAAGCTTTTCACCAGATGGAAATGCGTGATCATTTAAGACATCCAAATATTTGTATTGGTTCATCTTTCCAACTATTGGAACCATATCCCCATGACCACAAGAGGAAATGCAGCCCCAGAACATAACCGATCCGCCGCCATGTCAATTGCTTGTAAGACTGGAGCAATTTCTTTGCGTGAATTCTTTGAAATTCGAACAATTCTTATTTTAGGTGATCCATGATACTCAAACGTTCTTACATCACTCCACAAAACTCGGTTTCAAAAGCTCATAGTCTTAAAAAAAAAAAAAATCTTTGGCAAATTTGAGTCATTTGATTTTATTTGCCGGGGTTACACACGGTATTTTTCTTACGGAATATGTACCGAATTGGAATTCTTTTAAACTTCTGCAAATTGTGCGTTTGCTGGATTCTAAGAAACATTTTTCATTTGTAATTCTAGCTTTTCGGTGTTAACCCAGGGTTCTTTGAGAACTCTCGTTTAATTAGCTGGTCTTTTTGACGTGTTTTTTTCTGCCCGAAAGTGGAACATTTTTTACTGAATTTGTTTTTTTGTACTTAGAATTTGTTTTGCTACTGCTCCCTTTAACCGCATGAGTGCCTCTGTTAACAACTGTACATTTTTTGATGTTAGTTTGTCAAAAGGTCAACTCAAAAGTAGATTGGAAGCTATTGTGTAATTAGATCTGTGTTTGTGTATGCATGGTTAGTTGTTATGTCCTGTGTTGTACCTGAGCCCAATCCATTCTGTGGTGGGTAAATTGTTCCCACATTAATTTGTTTGGAGCCACTGGAATTCATAAAATTGAAATATTTCAATGAGATTTGGATTGTGGCTTAAAATAGATTAATGCTGAGAATGTGCGAAAAAGCTGTAGTAGCTGAACTCTATTGTTATTGCATGTTTTTAATAGTTATTTGATAGTGAACGGTTTGCCTTGATACCTGTAACTCGGTGTATATTTCTTTGACTGAAATACCACAATTATGCTTCTTCACGATTTCACATCTCATTTCAACGCTTAATTCTTACTTTTCCCCATTTTTTTATAGAATTATAACTAAAATAAACAAATATATTTGAATAAAATTGAATATTTATTTAAAACTCCGATTTTAAGTACCAAATCGCTTTTTGCTTACAAAATACTTCTACCACCAAGAAATCCTTTCTTCTTGTATTTACCGAATTACTTCCTCGAAAAGCCTGACTTAAATAACCTCGTTTAATTATGTTAAAGTTTCTCACACTATTTTTTTACAATAAACTATCGTTGTTAAAATTACCAATTGGGGCAAGCCTAAAAGTTTGTCCTTTGGTTAGCACTAATGTACCTCATTTCCGAAAGTATAAAACACACACTTTCTGACACCTTGGTATGAAAAACTAAGAGTTTAATTATGAAAAAATTGTTTGAGCCTTTCGCCACCAAAATAACCGATGAAATTTCCTCTAAAATTGACCTTTATATCGTCAAGTAATTTTTATGAAACAGATTCGGGAAAATACGATGGAAAATTATGAATTGTAAATTTTTGCTTCAGTTTCGGAAGTCAATCGGAATTAGTGTTTTACTGAATCACATAACTTCACTATAAGCATAATTCCTGCAGAGTTTGGGTAAATTTTTGTCGAAAAAGAAATTATAAAAAAAAGAACGAAACATAACCCCTTTTGAGGAAATTTCTTTGATCATTTCGCTGGCGACAAATGCGACCGCTCTTCTTCAAATACTTTCCGGCTTTCTTATTTTATATTTTTTTTTATTAATTTTCATCCAAACATTTCAAATCGTTTTAGTGGGTTTCAAGCTAAAAGTTGAAAAGACAACTCAAATCGAACCCCTCAAGTGATCAGTATCAGTCTGAAGAAAAAAAATATATAAAATTTAGTAGATTATGCATCAAACAGCATCGATTTGAAATATACATTTGGGGTTTCCACTCATTTGATAAGATGTGATGTGTGATTGGTTTTCATATGAATCAGTTTGATTTAATCCTATTTTGCCAGGTACTACAATCATTTTTGGGGGGTTTGAACCCCGAAATCACCCCTTTGGTTGCGCTTATGAGTACGAGTATCACCTGGGGCCGAAATTCGACCAATTTGTTTTTCCTATTCACATGCAGTATAAACGAGATTGATAGATTAATTAAGTTTGACGCTATAACTTTTAATTGATTTGAGCTATAAAGTCATTAGCTTCAAAAATTTTATTTTGAATTTTATTCATTTCTTAAAAATAGAAAAAAATATTTTAAAAAAATGTAATTTTGTCAGAAAAAATCATAGGACCTTGATTTTTTGATGGCACGAACAATTTATTAATATAGTGTCAATGGAAAATAAACTCTGCTACTCATTTTGAAATGAGTTTTCGAGTCAAAGACTTTTTCAAATAAACTATCATTATAATTGGAATAACCGTTTGTTAGCCCTTATATATGTTGATGATAGTAATATGGTTTCACTTAATAGTTCTGATCCGATTGTGTTTCCTAAGGACACACACCATCCGACTGTTGAAATCACTAGACTTGGATAGTTCACGCACGAACTAGTTCAATTGAACGGTTCCCAGTCATGAACTATGTGAACTAGTTCATTAATTCACGTTCTTTTAGTGTAAATTTTTTTTATAATATAATTTTACAGATAATAAATTCAAAATTTTCAACTTTTACAGAATTGAACAGACTTTTACAGAAATGGTTTCTTATTGTTTGTATATGTTTATCATTATATTGACCCCTTTAAGCGAAATTATCGTTTGTGCCATTTCTTTCTCAATTGACTTTTTGATGCAAATTTGTTCTACATCCTATAACGCATCACCCTGTAAAATATTGTACCTGAAATTCCTATAGGTTCTCCAAAAGTACATTCAAAATTTGGTTTTGATATTGCAAGCTAAAGCACAGAAAACAAGCAAAATCCTGTCCTGTAAAATTTTCTTTTTGGCACATACGATAATTTCGCGCAAAGGGGTCGATATTTACTTATAAGAATATTATCTACCTCACTGACTTCATACGCACAGTATGTATCATTTAAAGTATTTGTTACATATAACTGACAAGCAAACCAAAATCAAAATTAATTTTTATAATTTCGATAATTTTTCAATAAATGTAGAAATTTTTTAAAAAAATAAAGAAAAAATTATACAATTTATAATGTATGGGGATTTCATTTGTTTACCATATACTCCACTAAAAGTATTGTTCAATATTTTTTCAAAATGGCTACAATAATGAGGTCCTAATATGAATGAATCGCTTCACTGGGTAGAAAATTATGAACAACAAATTTGTTGGCGTTCTAATTAAAATGTTCTAATTAAATCCTTCACTTTTATCGCGTGTTCTTGGCGGAGCAGTCATACGTTTAAACATCCCTAGAAATGGCTGTATTTCGTCGTTCTATTTGTAAAAAATAGTTGATTGAAATATTACTAGCAAAGCTACAAGGGCAGTGTGCATTATTAGTAAACAACTAAGCTGCATGAAGCAGAGCAAAGATCTTATAAGAAAAATATGCTCTACACAGAAATAAACGCATGTTACATATATGTAACTTAAGTCGTTAATGGGTGAAGTCCTTTCACGTAAAGTACCTACCTTGAATCGAATTTACTGTTTAACACTTAGATGTCCGTATTTTCAGCCAGACGTTTTTAAATAGTTGTTGCTTGTTTATTGCTGGGTTTCAAATGTCGAAGTCACTCAATATCTAAAAACGAAATGTTAGAAAAAGAAATCATTATGAAGTACCTATCGTAACAGGTGGCGATCCAAAATCCTTTATGCAAATGTTAAGGCCGGTGAATTATATTTAGATGTTCACCAAAATCAATAATTTAAATATCAAACAATACAACTCTTACTTGTTGAGAATCCAAGAAAAAAAATAAATCGACAATCAAACTGCGTTTAAATATGTCTTTTCTACCGTTTGCAGTATCGTGTCATTTCTGAAGCAGTCAAATTTTTTTTTCTGAGATTTCAACGGTTTAAATCAATTTTTCTTCAATTGCATGATCATCGGCAGAAATTTGTAAAGAAGGCTTTATCAGTTTTGAATTACAATATATCACTTCGCAAACGAAAAAGCCTGTGGTATTGTCCGGGTTATATATCAATATTATTGTTCTTTTTTTCACACAAAACCAATAATAGGTTAACCTATTATAATAACAATAATACGTTAAAACAAAAACAAATTGGCCATTTGAGCCCTTGAAAGGGCTTTGACCGAGCTTCTAATGATCAATTGTGTTGTGTGTGTTATTAAATGTTTGCACACAATTGACCGAGAACTGGACCTACATGTTTTATGCCGACTCCGAACGGCTAAAGTTCATGTTCTCAAAAAGCTTTTCATGACATTAGTTACTCCCTGAGGTTTGCCATTGTCTGCAGAGAGGTGGTGACCGATCAGAAAAATTTTTTATTGTAAAACTTTTCGTCGCGGCTGGGGATGGAACCCAGGCTCCGAGCATGCTAAGCCACACACTTAACCTGCATGCCACGGTCACCACAATAACAGATTATTGTTATTAATAAGAAAAAACCGGACAGAAATTTTTAACACTAGTGGAGTAAACTGGACACTCAAATTTATAAGCAACATACCCGATTGTGCACATCATCAAAATAATAATTTTCTCGTGAAAAAATGAAATTAACTTTGGAATACCGACCACATAAATTTGTGTTAATATTTGAATTATTGCTTCTAAACTGATTAAAAACCAGACGCCATAAAAATGTAAACAATAAGCTTCTTTAAAATAGCGGTAAGCGCCGCAAATTGATAAATATTTGAAATTTAGCTCAAAAATTTAAATTCCATACAACCTATAAGATGAAAAATTCGACTTTATTGTTGAAAAAGTATATTTAAAAGATTAACAATTCGTCCCTTAGGTTCAAATAATTTTTCAACTCAGCAATGACGAAAAAGTAACCCAAAAAAGTTGAAAAAGTCAACTTAAAAAGTTGAAAAATTCGTTACTAAAGTTCAAATAATATTACAATTTTTCAAGTTGAAAAATTGGGCAAAATACTTGAAAAATTGAAAGGAGAAATTTAAAGTTGAAAAATTAGTCCCATGGGTTTAAATAATTTTTCAACAAAACAAAGACGAAAAACTCAGACAAAATAGTTGAAAATGTAAATTTAAATTTGGTTCTTTAGGTTAAAATAATTTTAAAACTAAAAAAAAAATTGAAAAACTTTACTCCAATAGATGAAAAATTTTACTTTCAAGTTGAAAAAAAAAAAATTAGATATGAGGTTTAAATATAAAATATATATATATTGATTTCAACCAATGAAAAGTTAAAAATTTAAACTTAAAAGTTATGTTATGGTTTGTTTAAGTTATGGTTATAAATAAAAATTTTGGTTTCAATCACAAAAATTTCAGTTAGGTTGAAAATTCAGATCTAAATTTTTAACCGTGTATAAAATGATGCACGAAACTGATCCCTTTTTCATAAAAAAACAATAAAAAATATGTTGCCCATAAATAAAAAACGGGATAAAATTGAAATCAGACGAATTTTATGCATAGACATGTTCGCAACAGGCTTTACAAATCGATGTACAATATAGTGTACGCCACTCGCCAATGGGTTAAAATTCTCTCAATTAATTGATATTTTGCGTACTTCAAATATTGACGCAGACTCTCCTGTTGTGTCATTGCTGTAACTCATTTGCACCACGTTGTATCGCTACTTATGACAGACATATGAATTCAGAATTTTTTCGTATTCTTCGACCAAGCAATCGTTTCCTTTCCTTAACACCTACAACGACATAAGTACTTGTTGCTTGCTCAAAAAAAATATTGTTTATGGATTTGATTGATTGCATTATATCCTCAAATGCTTTCATCTGCTTTAAACATATCAACGCAAAATTGTGGTTTCTAATACCAACAGCGGTCGCTTGCATATATAAGTTTCCTTTATTCCAAAGCTTTTTGCCAAAGTTAATGAGAATAATCACAGCGGCTGCATAAATTATGCCGCCACATTCAGAGTTTAGTTGTTGGTGAGAGGGTAGGAGTGAATCATCATTAAAAGAAGTCAAGATCACGGTACAGAAGTCCACATGCTTGCAGCTCATTAATTTTCTAAGCCATAAATTATACGCAATTCTTCGTAAGCTTTCATTATTTACAGACATTGAATGTCGGCAATATAAAGGAATTTAATTAAGTTGGCTAAAATGGTAGAACTTTATTGTTGTTCTTGTTCTCCCACCGTTGTGTTCCCACCGTACCTCAGTTGCTGTTTTTTTGTGTGATATATTGAAAATATGTGACTTTGGAAATATTGCTACGAATTTAGCACTACTGCTAAAGCTGCAGAAAAACACACACACACACACACAAAAACACATATTCATGGCATCTAGTACATATGTGTTTAATTTTGTTGTTGCTAGTGTTTATATGTGCAAGTTTGTATCTTATGTTTTAAAAGTAAGTATGTTAATTAATTCAAAAGCACATTCAACACGCCAACACTATAATTTTATCTCTAAAATAGAATCTTTCAACAAGTGCCCAGCAGGAAATTAAAACAAGTACTATTGGTAAAGATAGCGCAAAATATGCAACTGAATTGTGTAGTAAATCGTATTGTAAACGGTGAACGAAGCATAAGAGGATAAGCTGAGGATAAATATGCTTTAGAGAAAAGCATGTGCTTGAAAGATTTGCCTTACAATAGTTGAAAAATTCAGTACTTTGCATTTTTTTGTGAATCAATCATAAAATTATATATTTATTAATTGTAAATCAAAATTAACACTACAAAAATGGGCGTTATCCACCTACGAAAACGCTCACCTGCCATACAGACCCAAAATTGAAAACTATATAATGAGGCTTCTGTCAAAGCTACAAAAATAAAATAAGATATTTATTTCATATCAAAATTTAGGCGTGTTAAAAAAATGGGCGTCATCTACCGACGAACAAGCCCACCTACACAACCCCAAAATTTACAACTCTATAAAAAAGCTTCTCTTCAAGCTATAGGAAAATAATTTGATACATTTGTAAATCAATAAAAATCAAAACTAAATCAATAAACTAAATTAAAATACGAACATACCCACACAGCCCATAAAAGTGAAAACTCTATAAATAGGCTAATATTTGAGCTATAGAACTAAAATTGGGTATTTGTGTATTATTATTATATCAAAACTGAGGCGTGTTAGAAAAATTGGCGTCAACCACCCAAGAACTCGCCGACCTCCACACAACCCAAACTTTATAAAGAGGTTTGTCTTTACCTTGTATGAAAATAATTTGATATGAATGTAGTTTAGACGTTATCAAAACAGTAAATTTTTTTTGAAATATCATACAAAAAGAGCAACAATTTATAATATTATATATATTATAATATTATATATATATCTTACTAGTTATACCCTAAACCTGAAAGGTCAGGGTATATTAACTTTGTGCAACCGTTTGTAACGCATAGAACGAAGCGAGTCCGGTATGGAAAAGTATATATATTCTTGATCGGGGTCACCTCGTGAGTCGAGCTATTTATTTCCGTCCGTCCGTCCGTCCGTCTGTGTGTTTTCCGTAAACACAGGATAAGAAGAAAGAGTTGAGATAATTGAATTAATATACATGGTATACATGGTCACATGAACCCAAGGATCTGAACTATTGAATATTTTTGGAATCCGCCCACGGACACGCCTACCTCCCATACAACGCAAACATTGAAAACTGCATAAATCAGCTCATAATTAATCTTCAGCACTAAAATTTGATGTATTTGTGTTTTAAAGCAACACAAAAATGTCTTCGAAAAATGGGTGCCATCCGCCTACAGACATGCCTACCTCCCATACAACGCGAAAATTGAAAACTGCATAACTCAGCTCATAGTTAACCTACAAAAATTAAATTTGATATGTACATGTGTTTTATACAAACACAAAGATGTCTTCGAAAAATGGGTGTCATCCGCTCACGGACACGCCCACCTCCCGTACAACCCAAAAATTGAAAACGCAATAAATAAGCCTATATTTAACTTACAGTGATAAAATTTGGCACGCATATTTTTTATGTTAAAACAAAGACGTCTTCGAAAAATGGATGTCATCCACCAATTCAGACCAACTCCAGGCCGATCTGAAATCCTTTGAAGTTTGGTGTTCTAAAAATAATATGTTTCTAAATCCTGATAAATGCCAAACTATGACCTTTTCGCGTAAAAGGAATAATTAAATTTTTGATTACAATATTAAAGATAATGCTTTAAGTCGTGTAAGTGCCGTCAAAGACCTTGGCATATGCATGGATTCTAAGTTATCGTTCAACATTCATATTGATAATATTTGTAAAAAAGCGTCTTCAATGCTTGGATTTATAAAACGCTGGGCCAAAGAATTCAATAGCATGATTACAACTTCAACGTTGTATTATGCACTAGTGCGCCCTCACTTGGAGTACGCAAGTCAAGTTTGGTCCCCAAGTTATAGTGTGCATGTTGAACTTATAGAGAGAATCCAAAAACTTTTTGTTCGGTTTGCTCTTAGGGGCTTAGGTGGGATTGATTTTTCGAATCTTCCTCCTTACGAGGATCGTTTAAAACTTTTGAAAATGCAATCTCTAAGTGAACGAAGGTAGTCTGCGGATATCGTCTATTTACACCAACTCATAACCGGTGTATTCGATTGTCCGGAACTACTTTCTCTTATAAACTTTAACTCTAACCGTAGAAGAAGTAGAAATGCTAACAACTTAATTTATCTACCATTTAGTAGGACAAATTACATGGCTACTGCTCCTTTAAACCGCATGAGTGCCTCTGTTAACAACTGTACATTTTTTGATGTTAGTTTGTCAAAAGGTCAACTCAAAAGTAGATTGAAAGCTATTGTGTAATTAGATCTGTGTTTGTGTATGCATGGTTAGTTGTTATGTCCTGTGTTGTCCCTGAGCCCAATCCATTCTGTGGTGGGTAAATTTTTCCCACATTAATTTGTTTGGTGCCACTGGAATTCATGTCATTGAAATATTTCAATGAGATCTGGATTGTGACTTCAAATAGATTAATGCTGAGAATGTGTGAAAAAGCTGTAGTAGCTGAACTCTATTGTTATTGCATGTAAAAAAAAAATGGCCACGCTCACCTCCCATACAACCCAAAAATTTAAAACTCAATACATAAGCTCGTACTTAACCTACAGAGATAAAAGTTGGTATGTATGTATTTTATACCAAAACTAAGTTGTATTAAAAAATTGGCTACAGGAATTAAAATTGAAATTTTTCAATCAAAATTGAAATGCATATAAAATATGGCCGTCATCCGCTCACGGACACGCCCATTTTCATTCATATTATTGTATTTTGAAAAAAAAGGTTAAGGGTCAATTTTGGTCAATTTAGTTGAAATTAGGTGTTCGGAAGGAAAAAAATGTTCAAACGAAGGTTTGAGTCCGAAGTAACAGACGAACTAATCAACAAAGTTTTAGGTTTTTTTTTTTTAAGTGAAACTGCTTTAGCCGCTTATGAGATTGTAATATGGGAATGGAAACGGGGAGTAAAACGAAACTAAAAGGTTTAAAACCACGGCTTTTTGGAGTTTACTCGTTTAGAATCGGTTTGTATGAAATGAAATTATATTAGAATACTAGCGGATGTTACCCGGTGTTACTCAGGGTTGAGCCTCGAGCACAGAAAAGGGACAATTTTCAAAACTGCTCTCATTTTATTTTTCATTAACATTTTTTAAATTATCAATTAAATTTTAAAATTTTTAAATTAACGTTTTTTGCGGTTTTGCCCCCTCCGTCGAAAGTTTTAAGTCAAGTTTCCGTAAAACTGTACCTGCAAGACTTGATTAAAAAAAAATTATATCTTCAACGTCTCGATCTGACGTCTGGTTTCTGAGTTCACCCACACTCAGAAATAAACACATCCCAGCAGTTATTTTGGAGACAATTGTAAAAACCAACTAGTTTATTTCTAGTGAAATTGGAGCTAGTTTCGAACTAGTACAAAAGACGCTCAGAATAGAACAGTTTGAATTTAATTTTATATTCTTTGTTTTTCTTGTCAGCAGGCACAAACAAAATTAAAAAAATATGCATGTTCAAAACGTGTTATGGCTCATTTTTTCATTTAGATTCCACACTTCTTTGAACTTTTGCAAACATTTTCGATGAAAATGATTAAGTGGTAAATATACAGGTAAAACTATATACCATACTTTAATTAGTTCTATTGTATGAACCCGTATTCGAAATAAGGCTAATAGGGCTTACAGCTGACCACTTTTTGACTATATCAAAACGGACCAGTTTAGAACTATTCATAATGGAACTAGGTCAGATATAGGGAAAAAGGGATGTTTATGGGGACAATTGTCTTTTCCTATGACATCAACCCGTAAAAAGCGTCAGTTTGTTCAATGAAAAAGGGTATTGAAGTGGGACCAGTACTGGCCCCTTTTGGAACTAGTTTAGAACTATTCTAAATCTGGTCCATTTATCTGCAGGGATATCTTTCTCCGGTGAAAAATTTCTCTATTTTCGATAATAGCAATTTTCTCTTTTTCAAATAAAATTTTTTTTCAATTAGAATAAATTTTCACATTTTCGAAGAAATATTTCTTCACTTCTAGGAAATGGAAATATTTCAATGTCTCTTATAATGAGGAATATATTTCTCGCACAAAAAAATTCTCATTTAAAGAGAAAAATGTAGAAAATGAAAAATTTTTCCTATGTTTTGATAAAAAATTCACTATTAGAAGTATTTTCTTCAATAAAACAAATTTTTTCTTAAAAATAAAGAGTCTTTTTCTCTAAAATCGAATTATTTTTATATATTTTTCTTTTCATAGAAGCTTTTTATCATTTTTAAGGATCACTTTTAGAAAAAGACATTCTCTGGAGCAAAGTCTATAGACTTTTACACTATAGACCATTTTTCTCTAAATATGATGCCTTTCATATCATATTCCAAGAAACTTTTTTCTGAGTGCAGTTTGAAAAGTCATTTCGAGAAAAATGCGCTTAAAGTTTTTCTTAGAATGCATTTAATATGCAATTTTATCTCAAAAAAAAAATCCTATAAGCGTCGATTCGATTTGTGGATTGTTTTCGTTCAACTTCGGATTTGGTCGATACTGTTCGGTTAATTTTTTTTATCTTTATATAGCTTTTGCTGGTATTCGTTAAACTTCTTTTTTTTTATTAGTCTTTGGTTCTTGACTTCGTTTGCTTTCGGCTCATTACTTGAATTTTGTCGAAAGAACTTTTAAAAGCATAGAATCTATTTCAGTAACAGATACAAATGCTTGTTAAGTTTCATCAAAATCGGTTCATCCACTTTGACATGAATGAGCCGAAAATAGTTGATTGAATAAATCGCCATCTTACGGAAGTTTTCTGAAATTTAAATAGCTGAATTCTGTTGCAGAGTCAAGTTATTTCACGTACCCAATTTTAGTAAAATCGATCAAGTCATTTAGGAGTTATTGAGTCTTAACAATGCATTAATTAAAACGCCCTCTTTCGGAAGTCTTTAGAATTTTTTATATTTTCTGTTTTATCTTGGGTGCAGTTGAACGTTCAAACCAAATTTCATTGAAATCAGTTCAGGCGTTTAGGACTTGTTGAGTCTTTAAAACGCACTACTAAAATTGCCCTCTTACGGAAGTCTTTGGAATTGTTATAGCCTATGTTATCTTTGGCGCAGTCGAATCTTCATTCCAAATTTAATTAAAATCGGTCCAGGTGCTTAGTAGTTATTATAGAGTGCCACGCCCACAAACTTCCGCCCAATTTTTAACCTATGCTTTATCTTGGCTGCTGTTGAACTTTCATACCAAATTTCATTGAAATCGGTCCAGGAGTTTAGGAGTTATTAAGTCTTAAAAACGCACTACTTAAAGCGCCCTCTTGCGGAAGTCTTTTTTATAGCCTATATTTTATTTTGGGAGCAGTTGAACCTTCGTGCCAAATTTCATTGAAATCGGTCCAGGCGTTTAGAAGTTATTATAGAGTGCCACGCCCACATACTTCCGCCCACTTTTTTACACCCCCTATGTTCTTTCTCCCTATGAAAGGTACTCGGTGTCTAAATTTCAGCGCAATCAGATAAGCGGTGCGCGAGCCTATACGGAACAGACAGACAGGCAGACAGACAGACTGACAGACAGACAGACAGGAGGACAAACATATGATTTTATATATAAGATTATGAACTTTAAACCGTAACGCGTGACATGTATACACTGGAATTTTCAACCTATATGATTCAATGGCCAATCGGATGCAATGTTATTTTCTGAGGTCGCAGGCGGGTCATTGGCACTTTTATGCTTCCATGGATGATTTGGACAAAAATGGATGATTCTATAGCCAATCAGATACAATGGAATTATCAAAGGTCACATGCGGGTCATTTACACTTTCATGGATTCCATGGAGCACTTGGACAAAAATGGAAGATTCTATGGCCAATCGGATCGTTAGCTCTTTTATGGATTCTATGGACTCTATGGATTCATTGGAAATTTTATGGATTTCATGGAGTACTTGGAAAAATATGGATATTCTATGGCAAATCCGATGGGATTGTCTTAGGTCACAGGCGCACTTTTATGGTTCCATCAATGATTTGGACCAAAATGGATAATTCTATGGCCAATCGGATGCAATGGGATTATCTGAGAACATTCACAGGTGGTGCTCAGGCGGTCATTCACAGTAAATTTTTTGCAAAACGAACTCAATTTATATTGGTGATGTTGGGAAACGCATTAATTACGATAACCTTTAGCGCTAAAAACCATACGGGCTGGGCAGCCCGGCTATACGCAAAATCGACGTTAAAGTTCATGATTCACAGTGACAAGGTCCTGCTTTGTATTTGGTCTCTGTATTTAGTGAGACTATGGTGTAGTATACGCTGCTACAACTAGGTGAAAGTATCACAGGGCAACTCTACCGAACTCAATTGATGCGTTTGAACCGAGCATTGAAGCTAAGCGGCCAATGTCATTTTTCAGCATGACAACGCTCGGCCACACGTTGTGCAGCCGGTCAAAACATACCTTGAAATGCTAAAATGGGAAGTCATACCACTAATATTTACTTTCGTTGATGACGCATGGCCTTGACGATCAGCATTTTCGTTTTTTTTAAATGAAAGGATAAGTTTTTAGTAAGAATATATTAAAAACTCTCGACATTTTTTGAGGTAAAGTTTCACTTATACCATGTGTGGTGGTCACACACCTATTTTTTAAAAATTTTCTCGCTTCTTTTCAAATATAGTCGCATATATGTGGGATTGGAGTCGACGGACTAACGAATACGGTGACCTGGGTTATGACAAGTTGACTGTTGACAAGACAAAGACAATAAAACAGACATAATAATTAGAAGGAGAAAAACACTACGCATAGAGACGCCGACAAACGAACAAAGAAAACAAGAAACAAGGAACAGGGAGAGTCGAGTGAACTGTGACTGCGAAAAGACGTGTTGAGTGCGAGCCTAAAATATTTAATAGTAAAATATGTAAAACAACACTTTATTATATTATAAACTTTTACTTAACCTAATCAAATTAATTAATAAACATTATAAAATAAAGCAGAGTGTTTTAATAAACCCTAGACAGCGAATCTACATTTTGGGGGCTCGTCCGGGATGTGCCCGGTGTGCAGTGAATAAAATTAAGTGAATATAATAAAGTAAAAGTGTGCAAAAAGCATAAAAAACAAATACAATAAATTGCTTAAACACTCAGCAAAAGCAAAAATCAAAAGTGTTAATTGTGAACCATAAAACATTTAAAGCACGCAGAAATTTGTACGCGTTGTAATTTGCAAAAATCTTTTGAAAAGTACAGCACAACTACAAAGCGACAGCGTCATCAAGTTGCAGAAAACGTCAGAAGTTCTGGAAGTTTCAATCTTTTCGTTGGCAACAATCAACATGAGCACCAAATAGAAAGTAGAGAGACAAAGCGTTGATAAAATCCAAACTTCAACAGCCGAGCAGTTCACAGTTCAACTCAAAGAGGGGAATGCAAGCAAGGAGAGTGCGTCGAGTTCAGCAGCATTGACAGCATTCAAGCTTCAACAGCCTGCAGCAATAAGACAATGAGGGGAAACATAGCACAGTGTGCGTATAGTTTTTAAAGTTTGGCAGCCATAGAGAGTGCGCCAGTTATTGCACAGAGAGTGTGTAGAGTTACTTCAAAGTTCTGATAGCCATAGAGAGTGCGTCAAGCTTTGCAGCGTCGAGAAGCACAGAGTGTGCGTAGAGTTTAGAGTTGGTAGCCACAGAGAGTGCGCCAAGTTTCATCAAAGTTTAACAGCCATAGAGAGTGCGTCAAGCTTTGCAGCATCGAGAAGCACAGAGCGTGCGTAGAGTTTTTTTACATTTTGGCAGCCATAGAGAGTGCGCCAAGTTATTGCAGCAGTCGTTAGGCATAGAGTGCGCAGAGTTTCGTCATTGTTGATAACAAAATAGCAAGCGCAACAACAAAGCGAAGTGAACATCAACAAAGAAAGCAACGAGTTGCAGCACAGCGACTGGCAGCAAGAAATAAATTTATGAACATTGTATTATACAGAGTGAGATAAACTTGCAAAAATTATTTTTAATAACAAAGCAAAGCAGCTTAATTTTAAAGTAGATTTTGTTTGTTTTTTTTAAAGATTAAAATTGAATTTTAATAGAATAATTTCATTTAAGTTTTGAAGAATAAAAAGAGAGCGAAAGAAAATAAATTCAATTGGAATTTTTAAGTAAAAAAAGTAAAGTTAAAGAGCGATCATTGGTTTCGGCAAACGTCAAACTTATTTTTTTTTAACGTGAAGCATTGCAGAAAATACTAAATAGAAAGTTTTCATATTAAATGTCAGTTTGGTTTACTTTTGCAGCTGCTTATATTATTTTAATTGAAGTAACAAAATAAACAATTTATTCGTAAATAAGAGAATATTTACAAGTATTTTTAAGTTATTTAAGACATTCTTATTGCCTTTATTTAAATTTAATTGATTTGATTGATTTAATTTTTATCTAATTGAATAATATCTAAATTTTACCTTTTTAATAAAATACCTTGAAATGGATGTAAACAGCATTCTTGCACTTAACGTGGACGGACTGAAAGACAAATTAGAAGGGTTGGGTTTAGGGACATCTGGACGTAAAATTGTTTTACAGGACAGACTCCTTGAACACTTCGGCCTGACTAGAGGCGATGAATCAGAAGAGTCTGAAAATGGTGATGTTGAGTCTAACGTTGGGCAAGCAGCTGGTTTTGCACGTTCTACGTTCACGTTGAGGGATATAGAGGATTCCCTGTCGTCGTTTACTGGATCTGGATTTCCAAGTGTGGATAGATGGATAGAAGAATTTGAGGACAATGCATTGACCGTCCGCTGGAGTGAGCTTCAGAAATTCATCTATGCCAAGCAGCTACTCAAAGGAGCAGCCAAGATTTTTGTGAGAAGCCAGTCAGCCATATGCGACTGGAAAAGTTTAAAGTCAGCTTTAAGAGAAGAATTTGGAGAAACACTTTCATCAATTGAAGTACACAAGCAATTGCGTAATAGACGCAAGCGACCACAAGAGAGCTACAAAGAATATCTTTATAGCTTAATGGACATTGGGAGTTCCATAGAATTAGATGAGGCGAGTCTTATCGAATATTTTATCGAAGGTGTGCCTGATTCAAAGTTCAATAAAAGCATTTTATACCAGGCGAGAACAGTAAAGGAGCTGAAGCAACAAATCAGCGTGTACGAGAAAGTTCGTGGAGTCACTCAGCAGTCCTCATACTCACGAGTTGGCCAGCCACAGAATTTTACGAAACCAAATCAAAATAGTCAGCAACCGAGTTTAACTAAACAAAACCAGAGTAATCAGCAAGATCGTCAAGAGTTAAAGTGTTTCAAATGTGGAAACAAGGGTCATTTAGCCAGGGCATGTAAATCAAGCAGCATAACTTGTTTTAAGTGCCAGAAGCTAGGGCACCGAGCCGCAGAGTGCCGAGAAGTAACCAACAAAAATACCTATAAAGAAGAGCGTGCTAACGTTAACACATTGACATCATCTAGAGAAGACAGCAACGACAAACCCCTTTTGCCATCAAGTAATCGGGTGTTTAAGGATTTCGATTTAAAAGGAGTAAACGTATCAGCATTGTTGGATACTGGCAGCGATATTAGCGCGATAAGATACGACATTTTGATGATGCTTGATGAAATCGAGTTAAAGCCAACTAAAAGAAGTTTTATGGGAATCGGTGGAGCAGAGATAACAACAATTGGCAGTTTTGTTGTGCCCGTAAAGATTGACCAGATTGTGTTGGATATAGAATTCCATGTAGCCAGAGAAAGAGATCTTTTATGTTCAGCAATCATCGGTAATGACATTTTACAGCAAGTTGATATTTTAATTGATTCTGAGGGAGCTAAATTTACCAAAAGAGTTCAGAGAGAAAATGAGAGTTATGATCGGGTTATTCAAGGTAAAAACAGCGAACAGGTAGCTGTGGAGAAAAGAAATTCGAGCATTGATATTCTTAATACGGAGTTTCAACAAATTTGTTTATCAACATTTGTAGATGATCTTCCATTTGATATATCGTATTTGCAAAAAGATATGCAGGAGAAAATAAAAAATCTTGTATTAGGATATAATCCAGTAAGAACAAAGTGGACACCAGTTGAAATGAAAATTATCTTAAAGGACGAAGTTCCAGTGTTCCAGCGACCGAGAAGATTATCACTTATGGACCAAGGAATAGTAAATCGACAAGTAGAAGAGTGGCTTAGAGAAGGGATTATAGAGCCTAGTTTTTCTGAATATGCGTCACCAGTGGTACTCGTTACTAAAAAAGATGGCAGCAAAAGACTCTGCTGCGACTATCGAAAACTGAATGAAAAGATAATGCGGGACAATTTTCCTATGATTCGAATCGATGATGTCATTCAGTGCTTGCAGGAAGCGAAGGTTTATACCACACTAGACTTGTGTAATGGATTTTTCCATGTGTCAGTGGATCCGTGGTCTCGTAAGTACACGTCATTCGTGACCCACAACGCGCAATACCAATTCATGGTCGTCCCATTTGGAATATCAAATTCCCCGGCAGTGTTCTGCCGATATATTTTCACGATATTTAGAGAATTAATTGAAGACGGAACTATTGTTATCTACATGGATGACATCGTTATACCATCAAGAGATGAAGAGGAGGGCTTACAGAAGCTACAGAGAGTGCTAGAGGTGGCTGAACCATATGGACTTCGTATTAAATGGTCAAAATGCCAATTCCTGATGAGAAAAGTCAACTTTTTGGGTTACATTATTGAGAACTCTTCTATTAAACCTTCAATAGAGAAAACAAGAGCTGTACGAGACTTTCCAGTACCAAAGGATAAGAATGCGCTTCAACGCTTCTTAGGACTAACTTCATATTTTAGGCGATTTATTCCAGATTTCGCATTGGTAGCCAAACCATTAACAGATTTACTAACGAAAAATAAAGAGTTTAAGATGGGAGATGAACAGCTTTTAGCTTGCGAACAACTGAAAGCTGCTCTAATAAGTGCTCCAGTGCTGAAGATTTATGACCCAACGGCTTCAACCGAGGTTCATACTGACGCGAGCATGTATGGATATGGAGCTGTGCTACTCCAAAAGGACAAAGATGACCAACAACTTCACCCCGTTCAGTTTATGAGCAGAAAGACGACTACTTGTGAGCAAAAGTACCACTCATATGAGCTGGAAGTGTTAGCAATCATCGAAGCATTGAAAAAATGGAGAACATACGTCATGGGGAGCAGATTTAAAATAGTGACGGATTGCAACGCGTTTGCAATGACGATGAGGAAGGCCGATGTTCCTTTAAGAGTGTCGCGATGGGCGATGTTTTTACAGGAGTTTGACTACGAGATAGAGCACAGATCAGGATCTAAAATGAAGCACGTAGACGCGTTGAGTAGAGTTTCGTGTCTGATGATGGAGGACTCCTTAAAACATAGGATCAGGGAGGCACAATTGCAAGACGTATGGATCAAGGCCGTGAGAAAAGTTTTGAAAAACGATAGTTATGAGGATTACTATTTGAAATTCGATATTCTTTACAAGGATCCAGTGAAAGAGCTTCTAGTTGTACCATCGGTCATGGAACAGGAGATAATAAAAATGGCTCACCGTCAAGGCCATTTTGCTACAAAGAAAACACAGGACCTTATCGAAAAAACCTTTTATATTCCGAACGTAACACCCAAAGTTCATAGTATTGTAAAGAGCTGTGTGGAATGTCTAATAGTCGAAGCAAAATCCGGTAAAAAAGAAGGATTCTTAAATCCAATCCCAAAAGAAGATAGACCATTATCAACATTCCATATTGACCACGTAGGTCCGTTAGAACAAACAAGTAAGCGCTACAATCACATACTTGTTGTTGTCGATGCGTTCTCGAAATTCGTTTGGCTCTATCCAACGAAGAGTACAGGTTCAAGTGAGGTGATAGAGAGACTTGAAAAGCAATCAGCGACTTTTGGAAGTCCACAGAGGATAATTTCGGATAGAGGAACAGCATTTACGTCCCTTGCTTTTGAGGAGTATTGCAAGGCAGAGAATATACAACATCTACTTATCGCAACCGGTGTTCCAAGAGGGAACGGGCAAGTCGAGAGAATAAACCGGATCGTAATACCACTGTTGTCAAAATTATGTGCTGAGAAACCGCAACTTTGGTACAAATACTTAGATCGTATACAACAAACGTTAAACACCACGCCACCTCGAAGTACAAAAGTGGCACCATTTAAAATTTTAACTGGACTGGAAATGCGCATCAACGCTAGCAGTGAGATAAGAGATTTGTTAGAGGAAGCCGCTTTGGAGGAATTGGACGAAGAACGAAACCAAATTCGTGAAGAAGCATGTGAGAACATCTTGAAGATACAAGCAGAAAATAAGAAAACATTCGATAAAAACCGTGTGTCTGGACCGAAGTTCTCTGTGAATGAACTCGTTGCTATTAAACGTACACAATTTGGAACAGGATTGAAGATAAAACCAAAATTCTTAGGACCCTACAAAATAACCGAAGTAAACAATCATGGACGCTATTCGGTAGAGAAGATGGGAGATTTTGAGGGGCCAAGGAGGTCGAATACCGTAACAGAGAATATGAAGAAATGGAACCCTACATTCGGGTCGAATGTAACGTCAGGAGGGCCGAATGTGGGATTGGAGTCGACGGACTAACGAATACGGTGACCTGGGTTATGACAAGTTGACTGTTGACAAGACAAAGACAATAAAACAGACATAATAATTAGAAGGAGAAAAACACTACGCATAGAGACGCCGACAAACGAACAAAGAAAACAAGAAACAAGGAACAGGGAGAGTCGAGTGAACTGTGACTGCGAAAAGACGTGTTGAGTGCGAGCCTAAAATATTTAATAGTAAAATATGTAAAACAACACTTTATTATATTATAAACTTTTACTTAACCTAATCAAATTAATTAATAAACATTATAAAATAAAGCAGAGTGTTTTAATAAACCCTAGACAGCGAATCTACATATATTGAAATTTATCTTGTATACCACTTATTCGATATTTATAATTTTATAATATCCCTATCAAATTAAGCGCAATGAAATTTTCTACATGTTTGTTCAACAAATCTCAACATTTTTATGAACAATTTTGGCGCTATTAAAGGAAATATTTGAAAAAAAATAAAATATTTTTTACACAAAAATGCAAGTCAAGAGTGTCTTGAAAAATGTATAAAAAGTCGAAAACTTAAAAAAATGTCCCAAAAATAAATATATTGGCCCAAAAATATATTTTTAATAATAAAAATAAATTTTCGCCAAAAGAAATTCATGCAAAAATATGGTCAGGAGACTGATTTGAGTGTAGATCAGGGATGATATTTTGAGTGGAATAGTACTTTTTTGAGTACTATTGACTCTACAAAAGTACCGGAGTACCTTCTTGCCGAAAAAAATACTCTGGTATATTAAAGAATTTTACTTGAAATTTTGTCAAGAGTTAAAAAAAATCATTTTTGAAAATGAAGTCATAAACTTATTACCAAAATTCTCGCCCAGTCACGTATTTTTTTCCGTTGATCTTAGAAATGTTCCCAGAACAAGAACTTTTAAAAGAAAAAGTTAAAAATTTTCATTAAAATTCGCAATATCTTTGGACAGGCGGCAAAGATTTTAAATTTTTTGGACCAGATAGTAAGATCTTCTTCAGTACTACTCCAATTTCCAACAGGCGCGGATACAAGGGGGGGTAAAGGGGGTAATTACCCCCCCCAAGAACTTTTAAATACTTTATTTTTTAATACTTTATTTGGAGAAAATAATTGTGCCCACAGTTTAAGGGTACTTTTATGTATACTTAAGCGATTCTGAAGGCGGTTTTTGAAAAAATACTCCAAAAAATGGTCAGAGACATTGTTAAACTCTAGTTTTTTTATTGATTTCAACAATTATTAAAGTATATAAAGTATATAAGTTTTTTGTTTTGTGACGACATTTGCGTGTAGGTGCCGTTTTTATGCAGCGATGAGAGAAGAGTAGGACCATTTTGCTTGTAGAATAACACGATTTGTAGTCATCTGCAAAAAACAAAATATAATTATATGTAAAGCAAACACTTACGTCGAGGTAGTAACTTCGCCTTTTTTTAAAAATGAGCCTGAAAATAAAGTTGCATTTCGTTCTAGAACTCAAATTTACTGCTATTTTTTAAACAATCAACTTTAAAGACGCGTTATTTTCTTACAAACAAAAATTAAAAAAAACTTGAAGTCACTACCTCAGCGTAAGTGTTTGCTTTATAGTAATTATATTTTTGCAAAATACTAACGATTAGTTTAAATATGCTTTAATGAAATTTATATGAAATCATTGAGCAAGTAACATTGATTTTGATTTGTAATGAGCGCAATTAAAATATTGGCAATGCAGACAAGAGTTACCACTTAAAATATTTTATTCTTCTTAAGTTTTACTGAAAACCTGCCAAACTTTTTTGCAATCTATGTGCTAACAAATTTTACTATAAAAAACAATACGTGCATTGTTACTTTCAGTTTTCACTTTTTCAAAAAAGAAAGTTCAAACAATGTAAAATTCAATACCTTGTTTTTACTTCAATTATTTCATCATCAGTTAAATTATTTTTAGAAATATTTCTGCTATAGTCCTTATGAAAATATTATATACATCTGTAATACTTATGTCATATATGTTATATAACAGGGCTGTTTTGAAGTGAATTGATGTTAAGTTAATGTTGCTTAAATTGTATCAACTGTGCAAATAATTTGTTGCATACAATTATTTTTGTTTGAGTTAATTCTAAATTGTTTGTTTAAATTCTGAAATTTTTCAAGCCTACCTTAATTTCATCTTAATATAAATAGGCGTAGGGAAAACAGTTAGGAAACATTTTCTCCCGTGTTTTTCAACCGATTTTGATAATTCTTGTTTTAAATGAATTAGAGTGCGGAGAAGGAGTGCACCGACTATTTTATACAACTATATTATTTATAAACAAACAAAAATTGGTCGATTTTCGACCCAAGGCGGTACTAGTAATTATAATTGCAACAAGCCAACCAAATTACCACAACCGACTTTCATGAAATAAAACTGCCACGTTTAGTCCACTTTTAGTAAGGAACTATTCAAATTCAATTATTTCATGAACTTTAAATTTGGCAGTGTATATAGGTGAGCGAAACTAAGGTTATTGATATCAACACCGTTTTTACTCTTTGTAATATTGACATTTTTGCACTAATTTCTAAAACGTTTGCTATCTTTGCCACGCTTCCTATCAGTGTAGCAACAGCTGAGCGAAGTTTTTCTACACTGCGACGATTAAAAACATGGTTACGTTCAACTATGCAACAAGAACGATTGAACGGACTCGCATTATTGCATATACTTGGGATTTTAAAATAAATATTTACGAAGTTATTGATAATTTTGCGATGATTTTGTCATATAATTTTTTCTCTATCAAATGACTATCTAATAACACAGAGTAACAAAATGAAGCTTTATAAAAAGTGCAGAGATCTCGATAAACAAGCCCGAATGCATTTTGGTTGTAGATTTCAAATATGGACTCCTTTTTTCTCCATCAGCTCGAGTTTTTGAGTTATAGGCAAAACATGAAAATCAGTTTTTTTCTGATAATTTTGCTAAATAGAATATATATTTCTACCTATTTGTATTACTATGTTTAAATTCAATGAAGAAATACTAGACCTTTCAATTTTTGCACATTCAATAACAATATATTCGACAGTTTCGAAGATATCGACGTTCAAGGTCGAAAAAATTTCACAATTTTACGTAGGCTGCTCTTTTGAAACCTTTGTATCTTTGATATTTTTCAACGAATTTACAAAAACTTTTTTTACTTGGTAAAAAATCTCTGAATTTTTAATAAACATTTTAGTTTTTTTATTATCTTGCATATTTTCAAAGAAATTGAAAAAACGAACAGTTTTTTACATTTCATTTTATTAAAATTCACTTCAAGAAGTACGTAAGTAGAAAAGATTTTTATATAAAAGTAGAGAGAATTTTAATAAATTTGAACGAAGAAAACTGTTTGTTTTTTCAATTTCTTGGAAAATATGCAAGATAATAAAAAAAACTAAAAACTAAAATGTTTATTAAAATTCCAAACATTTTCTACCAAGTAAAAAAAAGTTTTTGTAAATTCGTTGAAAAATATCAAAGATACAAGTATTTCAAAAGAGCAGCGTACGTAAAATTGTGAAATTTGTTTGACTTTGAACGTCGATATCTTCGAAACTGCCAAAGATATTGTTATTGAATGTGCAAAAATTGAAAAATCTAGTATTTATTTGTTGAAATTATTAATAGTAATACAAATAGGTAGATCAATATAATCGATTTAACAAAATTATAAGAAAAAGAACTGATTTTCATGTTATGCCTATAACTCAAAAACTCGAACCGATGGAGAAAAACGGAGTAAATGTGAAAAATTTGAATAAATAGACCTTTTTCAGTTTTTATTTACTTTTTGCTAAGATATTATTCCAGAAAAGGGGAAAAATAAATAAATACGGAAACGTGCGTGCATGTGTCTGGAAAAAATGCTTCTTAAGCAATCCAATAATTTCAATTCAAAAAAGTACAATTTGTTTATTTGTAAAAATACAATATTTTATCAAATCGAAAATGTGTGTCTTTGACAATTTACCCCCCCCAAGATTTTTTCCAGATCCGCCCCTGATTTCCAACCATTTGCTTATTTGTAACTGCTGCACCAGCTGTTATTTTTACGAAAAACATGGTTTTTGGATGTTTTTCAAAATGGTTTAGCTCACTTGCGTCTATCGTTATAGCAACAAAAAAATGTTGAGCATTCGTCTTAGAATCGATTAAGGTTAATCGATGGCAATGACAACTTTTTTTGGCTCCATAGAGGTCGTGGCACCCTAATATACACATTTAACGGGTTCTGAAAGAAATCCTGATTATTTATTGTTCCTTTATGTGATAAATATAATAAAATTTAAAAAAGTATTAGTTTTAATTTATGAATTTATTCACAAATCATTACTTAATAAAAAGTACCCATAACAATAAAAAAGTACTATTTGCCTTTGTAAAAAGTACTCTCGAAGATGATCCGATATCATCACTGGTGTAGATACAAAGATTTGACATTGTTTATTAATATTCTATAGTTTCGTTAACTTAAAAAAGAAATTGTTAAAGCATTGAAAACCTGCACTAGCTAACGTTGGGTGCAGATGATCCTAGTATAAGGGTTAAAATAATTGTTCGTTCATTGTAGATTTTTCTCGGGTGTCAAACGTAGCATCAGACTTATTTTTTTATGTGTACAGTGTTATTTTTAAGCTTTGGAGTGTGTGTTTGTATGCCTCGAAATTCGAGGCGGTGTGAGTTTTTATTTATTTTTAACACGTTGACTGCCGCGGCAATTTTGAGAAAACTGGGAAAAATAACAATTTGATTTTTTCACATTATATTACTAAAAACTCTTTCTAGATCACAGGTTTCATCAAAAAGCAAATATTATATTTTTTTATAGGAGAAAAAAAACCTTCGAATTATCTCGTAGTTGGCTTCTGTAACAGAAATCGCTACGCAGAAGCCAAGATTGAGTGACAACGAAAAATGACAGGTTTAGTGAGTACGAAATAACTCGTAGTTGGCACCCTAGAAGGGAACGCAATCTGCAAGTAATCTCGTAGTTGACAGTCAACGTCTGAAATAAAAAATTGGTAAATTTTCTTAAAAAACAACTACTCGAAAAACCAATTGCTAAAAAACCGTCAATTTCCGGTTTTTCGAAAAACCAGTACATTTTATGAAATTTTTGACAACATTAGCAAACCCGCCAGTTAAAAAGTTCGTGATTTGCGTGTGTTTGAATATATTATGTATATTATACATATATTTATGCACAGCTGTTAAACTTATTTATTACTTAAAGCTGCGTGTGTGTGTGTGTGTGTTTTTGGGTGTCTGTGCATGCTTCTCTTCTCGTAGTTGTGTATGGTTTTGTTTACTTTTAATTAGTATTAATTAATGTGTGATTTGAACTTGGCCCGAAGGCAACAATTATTTTGTGCCCTTAGTTTTTGGGCCTGGCCTTATATTGACGTTATCAAATTGCTTGTAATATGTTGTTGTTGTTTTAATTTTCTGTTGACAATCTTTGTTTATATGAAACACTTAATTAAGTTGTTAAATGCTTGAAATTCAAGCATGCTTGACTTGCGTCAACAAAGATTTTGTACAAATAAGTTGAAGATTGAAGAAATTTTCTTTGACAAAATTGTAAAACTTATTATAAAGAGTAATATCCTTTAGGCTACTATATAATGAAGTTTAAGAACTTAGTTGAGTGGCTTGAAATTTGAAAATTTAATAAAATTTTGTATAAATAAATTTTATGTTATTTTGTTTTATTTATGTTTCAGTGTTTTGAAGGGCCCTAAGGCATATTTTGCAATAATTTTAAATATGCTTTAGATGAGAGTTGTGGGTTTTAATTCCTAATTCTTATTCAACGAAGCAGTATTTTTTTGAGTTTTAATTTAAAAGTAATAATTTTTAATAATACAAATCATATACAAAAAAATATGTGTTTTGTATAGATATATGACATTAATATGTCGTTACAACTCAAAAATGTAATTTTCAGAAGACCATTTTATACAGTTCATATCTTGCATAATTGAAGAAAAAATTTTCTTTAAAATTGATAATAGTATTGTTGATTATGTAATAATAAAATTGAAAACTTTAAGTATTGATTTTATAACGGTGTTAACACCGTTGTTTTAGTAACAACATTTCTTCATGGTCATCTCTAAAATTATAAATTTTGAGTTGTGATATTCTTGCATTAAATGAGTGGTATTTTCACGAAAAAAAGGCCAAGTTTTGTGCTTAAAAAAAATTTGTATCATCCATAACCAACACCATGACTAAGGCCACAAAGCTTTGAACTTTGATCATTTTGAAAGTTTTTGCTACAAGTGTAGCTGGTGTGCTTGACTTCAAGTGTGTGTCCATGAATGTGTGACAACGTAAGTGTGTCAAAATGTTTGTGTAAATGTTGTGGCTATTGTTACTTACAACGATACAGTAGAACACGTGTATTGAAATATATACTAACATATACATACATATATATAAAAAGCAAATACACAAAGATATCACACACTCAAATACAACAAGCATGTGTGCCTCGAAAAAAAAACAACAACTTAGGCGCCCCTCAGACAGACTATTAATTCGATTCGATTACTTGTTTTTAGTACATTAACTTCTTACTACAGTTTTGATATTTTATTACTTAGCCATTGTTATTGTTCGTTTTTTCATTTTCTTTTAAGCTAGCTAACGTGCTGACTTGTTTTATATCGATATTTATACCTATCTTTTGTCTTCCTTAATGTATTGTTTGGCTTTTTTTTTACCACACATTTTTTTTTTTTTTTTGCCCTTCATTTAGTAGGAAAACGTCAAGGAATCTTTGATGATAAAAATCAATAAGCTGAAGAAATTGTTGAACTTTACGAGGACACTTTGTTTTGTGTTTTGTTATTGTTTCGCACAAAAGTGATAGTTTTTCTGTTAAGCATAAGAAAAAAATAGTTGTGCTCGTTATTTGTAGCATTAATTTTATGGCTTATATATGAGTTTCAATATCAGATAATACCAACATAATTGAAGAAAGTTTTAGAAAGACTATAGATTTAAGGAAATAACAAACAAAGTGAAATTATTTTTTTTTTTTTGATTTTTAATCAAAACTTGAAAACATTAGATTAACTAAGTAATTAGCGCTGATAACACTGTTCAAAACAAAAAACCAAAATAACTAGATTCCAACAACGAATTCTGGTAGAAAAAAAAAATATACTTGTATCGGCGTTTTGAAAATTAACGTCTAAGTTTAATTGTAGGGGGTGTTTTAATTTCCCTCCTTTTTGCAAATTCTTATGGTGAATCGTTATACGAAACCATGTGATCTTTACATTTTAGCTCTTTAAAACAGTGCTATAGAGGGGTCAAATTTTCTACAAAAATATATGTCATTAAATTCTACTATACTGCCCTCATAAGGAAGATCTAGCATGAACATCAAAATTGATTTTATTGTATTTTGATAGTCAGTCATCCTTCGTCTTTAAAATTGAAAAATAAAAGCAGCAAATTTTTGTACTTAAGGGGGTCTTCTCATTGAGCAACTTTTTTTTCGACTTTTTTTTTTTTGCATTTATTTATAGCTTGGATTAATTTATAATTGTGAATATGCCCCTAAAAGGATTTTTAGAAATTCGAAATACTTTAGAAGATACAGCCTTTTTTGTGAAGCAAGGTCTTCGTCAAAATGAGCTATTTTTTTTCGCCTCATTTTCGAACGAAGCGGCATAAAGTAACCACCGAATTCTGTTGAAAATGTTTATTGTTAGGTAAAAACGTGTTTGCACACATATTCATACAAACATACGAATACACATTTCTGCTTATTTTAGGGGTTGAAGCATTTTTTGAGTTCAGGTGTTCAACTGAAAGCATCATTTAGTTCAGTTTGTATCGAGTTGAGCAACAGACGCGTGCGCTTCAGTGAACGGAAAAGTAAATTTTTCATAAATTTATTGTGATTTTTGTAAAATGGATCGGAAAAGTAATAAAGAAAAAAAAAAACGCCCAAGTGAGCGTCAGAATCGTGCTAAAAAACGCGGGTTTAGTGGAAATCAGCATCTTAGACCAGAGGATTCTGAATATACCAGTACATCGGCCAAGAAATTCAAGAATAACGAAGACGACGAAGTATCAATCAAAAACAATTTGAAGTATTGCATTCTCGAGTTCTGTTCTGTGTTTACCACTTTGTCAGCGTTGGTAATTTGTGCCTCATGCAAGCAAAAAATTGAGTTCTCAGAAGCCTCACCAAATGGAGTTGGATTTAAAATCGCTTTGAACTGCGCCTGCCCACGCACAACATATATTCCTTCGTCACCTATGATCGGAAAATCATATGAAATTAATCGACGCTTGGTTGTTGCCATGCGGCTTTTAGGGATTGGGCCAAAAGGTATAACCATGTTTTGTGGCCTCATGGACCCCTCGCACAAAGTTTCTCCAACAATCTGTACTATACTTCCCTAGAAAATTTGTACGTTGCTGGAAAAGCCATGTACGAACATGTCATTTCAAAAGCTATTGGAGAAGAAAAAGAGGCTATGATCGAAGCGAAGGGATGGGACTTGGAAGAAGCGTGGCTTTGCTTCTCTTTATGGTGTCACAACCATAAAGGTCGGTTGAAACACACGGCATAAAATATGTAAAGTATATCGGCGATGGTGATTCGAAGACCTTCAAAGGTGTATTAGATGTCGACCCCTATGACGGTGACCCTATAGTGGAAAAGAAAGAATGCATTGGGCATGTGCAGAAGCGAATGGGCACGCGACTTCGAAAAATAAAAAAAGAAAATAAGGGCATTGGAGGCAAAGGTGCGGGCAAGCTCAACGACAAATTAATATCCGAGTTGACCACATATTATGGCCTTGCGATCCGCCGTCATCCTGACTCTGTGGAAGATATGAAAAAGGAAATTTGGGTAACTTTTTACCATAAGTGCTCCACCGATGATAAACCGCAACACCAAAATTGCCCCACCGGTGCGTCAAGCTGGTGCGCATGGCAGAATGCAGCTGCTGAAGGTACGTTAGATAGCTTTCACCACACGTATGCACCTCTCGACAAGAAGGTGATGGAGGTAATAAAACCAGCTTACGAAGCGCTGTCGGCAGATAATTTGCTTGAAAGATGCCTTGGATCTGAAACTCAGAATTCCAATTCCAATGAGTGACCTACAATTCTATTCTTTGGTCACTTTCGCCCAAACACATCAACTCAGGCGCACGCACCATCGAAGTGGCCAATTTCATTGCAACGTGCCTCTTCAACGACAGTTTTATACCCATACTTAAAATTATGGGTTTGATGGGTATTGCGATTGGCAAAAACGCATACGAATACGCACTATCTCGCAATGAAGACAGATTGAACCGATCAGAGACTCGAGCTGCGGCATCATCAAAAGCTCATCAGAACGGCTCGCAGAGCAGAGAGGGCAGCAGAAAGCAGTTTCTACAAAAAAGAGGAAGGTGGCCTGTATGGAGCTGGCATCGCCGACTTATAAATATTAGTATTAAGTAAAAAAATATCTGAAATATTTAGATTTTTTTTCAAAGGCCCTTTTTTGACTACCTGGCCAGTTTTCTTCACATCTACTGAACCAATTTTGATAAAATAAAGCTTTAATGACGCAGAATTACCTCCTTTTGTTAATTGCGTACTTTAATTTGTCACTTTTTTTCTTTTTTTGCCAAAAAAATAACTTTGATACCAGCAGAACTGCTTTTCTTGAAAAAAAAATTTTTTGGTTTTTTTGAAACCCTCGTATTTTGACCTATGAGTTAAGTTTTCTCCGGTTCTACCCAACCGATTTTGATGAATAAAAGTGAATTCGACGGAGAATTGTCAGTTCTTTAAAACGCATTTAAACATTTTTGATTTTGTTTTTTTTCCCCATCTCGAAACCACGTTTTTCGAACTGGCGGCCATGATATCTCCAGTTCAACTGAACCGATTTTCATGAAAAAAAGTGGAATCAACGCAGAATTGTCACCATTCTTGGGTGAACCTCGACCATTATTTTAAAAAATTTTTTACTAATTTTTTTTTACACTAAACTACAAAAAAAAAGCCCGAAATTGAATTTTTTTTTTGAATGGCCACCATTTTGTCAAAAAAAAATCACAAAATTAAACTTGAGGTTCATCCGAGAATTACATCTATACTGATTATAACCCCGTTTTTTATTTCATTTCAGACGCTCCAGAGACCCGGAATCGTGGCCGCCGTCACGACACCTTTTTTTTCACCACCAACTTTGAAGTCTCATTACTTTTTGAACAGCCCACGTATCTAGGCAAAAAAAATTTTTTTATTTACTTTAAAACTTTTGTAATACAATAAATAAAAAAAATTTTTAATTATTCTTTGCGTTTTCAAATAAGAATTTTTTTAAAAAGGGTCCAAAAAACGGGTTTTGAATGAGAAGACTGCATTAAATACCAATAATATTTACACAAACTGTCGTATCTACGCCAAAAATATCGTACCTACACAAAATATAAATTATGTAAAGTTTTGTGTATCGCTTTAATCAAAAGTGTGTGCGAAAACTGACAGAATGTGAGAAATCGACTTTAGAAATCTGATAAAATGAAGCATTTCTTATTCATACAAACAATAAATTTAATTTGTTCACTGCGTTATCGTCCAGTTTTCGATAAATTTTTTTTTTTAATCACATAGCTTTGATGAAAACGATACACATAACGAAAGAAGAACTTAATACATTTCCAACAATAACAATTTCACGTAAATCTCATAAAAAATGTGTCTTTTACAGCGGTTTTAAAAAATGCCTTTTTAAAAATAGCAAAAAATTCAATTTTTGATGGTCAATAAGAGTTATAATGAAACAAAATTTTAACAATGTTTTTATGTCAAAATGTTAGTATGAGTAAGAAATTTAACATTTAAGAAGATTTGGGTATGTGTTCTGTGCAAAATAAAAAGTTATAAGCAAAAAACATGTTTTTTTTACTAAAAAGGACCTTCAGGAGAATCAAAATTGCTTCGGCGGTTTTTCTCCGATTTGAAAAAAAAAGTATGCAGAAATCATTTTAATGAGTTCCTCTAACTTTTGAGACCCCGACCGGTTGAAATTTTTTGTATTCATATAAGAATGATCCGGTCTATTGTATGTGTATAAACAAATGTCCACCCTGAAACTTGCCTGAAAGTAAATGGAATAATACTAGTTTTATTTTTTGCTAGTTTTGGCACAAAGAGGAGGCCTATTATAAATTATTTAATGTTAAAAAATTCATTGTGCAACATTTAAATTTTTTGCCACATGCTTGGCTCGAACCACGAACTGGGGTAACCATCGTATTAGAATTCCGAAATCTTACCTCGGCCGAATCTGCTGCTTCTTAGAGCATAAAAAATGTAAACAGCTTTTAGTTATTTTGTGTCAAATTTCAAATTTTAGGTACTAAAATTAAATTTTTTTTCCAAATTTATTTAATATAAGTACCTACTGCTTTGACTGAAAAATTTCTTGTATTTTGAAAAGTATCAATTCTAATAAAAAAAATGATGAAGAAATGCATTATTCCAAAGATTGGCTTAAAAGTCATTCCAAGATTTTTAACCGTGTACCATCCGTTATTCGCCGAAGTAAGAGAAAGCAATATTATGGTAGCGAAGTGCTGTACGAACATAAAACATTATTTTCTTTGTTCTGGTTCGCGATCACGTTCATAAACTAAAACTGTACCAATGTTTATTTATTGTTATGAGCAAGTTCTTTTCCAAAAGAGTAAAAAAGCACAAAAAACTGTAAGCAAAAGATTACAATAAAAAAACAACATTTTGGAATCTTCCCATTTATTCCAAGGTTTATTTCCTTTTTGATTAATAGAGTTTTTGTTAATTAAATTTAAAATAAATTGAGATTGTAACCGTGAGAGTGTAAAAGTGTTAACCCCCTTTTATTAACTTTATTATTTGCAGTTTTTTAAGAGTTATATTACTTTTCACACAATCAACTTGAAACACGTTTGGCCAAAACATATGCAACTAAACTACTGTTTTTTATAAATGTCAATATATAATAAGTGTCCCACAAAAACGACTTAGGGGAGACGACTAGTGTTTAATTTTCACAAAATCAATTTTTTTAAAAATTATTTTTAAGTTTAAACTTTCAAAAATAACATACAAAAATTTAAAGGGTCAACTGATCATCAGTAAGAAGTGCACGTTGCTTACATTTAAACACGTTTTTCTCAAAACGACATTGGCGAATTTGCTGCAGCTATATCTTAAAAAAAATCAGACAATCTATGATAGGCTTTTTATACCCTAAACCTGAAAGGTCTGGGTATATTAACTTTGTGCAAACGTTTGTAACGCATAGAACGAAGCGAGTCCGGTATAGAAAAGTATATATATTCTTGATCAGCGTCATCTCGTGAGTCGAGCTATTCATGTCCGTCCGTCCGTCCGTCCGTCTGTCCGTCTGTGTGTTGTCCGTATACACAGGATAAGAAGAAGGAGTAGAGATAATTGAATGAAACTTAGTACACATAGTCACATGCACCCAAAGATCTGCACTATTGAATATTTTTGGAATCTGCCTACGGACACGCCTACCTCCCATACAACGCAAAAATTGAAAACTGCATTACTCAGCTTATAACAAGCTTACAACAATAAAACTTTGTGTGTATATATTTTATATCAACACAAAGACGTTTTTGAAAAATAGACGTCATCCGCTCACAGACACGTCCACCTCCCATATAACCAAAAAATGAAATACGCAATAAATAAGCCTGTGTTTAACCTACAGAGCTAAAATTTGGCACATATGTTTTTTATAATAAAACAAAAATAGCTTTACAAAATAGACATCATCCGCTTACGGACACGCCTACCTCCCATACAACGCGAAAATTGAAAACTGCATAACTCAGCTCATAGTTAACCTACAACAATAAAATTTGGTGTGTATGTGTTTTATACCAATGCAAAAATGTCTTTGAAAAATGGACGCCATCCGCTCACTGACACGCCCACCTACCATACAACCCAAAAATTGAAAACGCAATAAATAAGCCTGTGTTTAACCTAAAGAGCTAAAATTTGACACATATATTTTTTATGACAAATTAAAGATGGTTTTGAAAAATGGACGTCATCCACACACGGACACGCCTACCTCCCATACAATCCAAAAAGTTTAAAACTCAATAAATAAGGTTATGTTTGTCATAGAGAAATTAAATTGGGAATGTATGTATTTTATACCATAACTAAGGTATATTCAAAAATTTGGAGTTATTCGTCCATGAACACGCCCACCTCCCATAGCGAAAGCACAATAAAGGCATTAACTGTGAGCTACAGGAATAAAACTTGGTATGTGTAAATTTTTCATCAACATTTAAATGCATATTAAATATAGGCTTCATCCGCCCACGGACACGCCCATTTTCAATAATATTATTTTTTTTTGGAAAAGTAGGTTTAGGGTATTTCATACTTATTTCTGCTTACAATTTTTTCCAGTTTTCCTTCCAGTTTTTCGGTTTGATAAAAAATGTCATCTTGGCATGCCAAGAACCATCAAATTTTGAGCGAAAATTTATATTGTTGCATTTTAATTTTTTTTACAATCTTGGGTTAATGTGCGGGCAGGGCAATACCGTCTGATTTAATAAAATTTTTAGTTTTTGATTTCCGATCCCTGCACCAGTGGAGAACATTTTATTTTGGGAGAATCAGGAGATAACTTTTTAATCACTAGCTCTTCGGTGTATGCGTGTTTTTAGTCACTTTTTCACAAAAAAAGCAAAAAAGCTCCATAAAACAGAACTGTAGAGGGTTAAAATGCTGCACAAAAATATTTGTCATAAAATTCTAATACAAGTCTCTGAAAACATAAAAGCTCAAAATTCAACTTGAACTCCAGAAATAAGTCAAAACTTACAATCTGTTCAAGGGTTTATTTTGAACTTATTCAGAATTGGTGCCAAAATTTCTCAGAAAAATGAACTAGAGAGGACTAGTTCGTATGAAAAAGAAACAGTTTCCATAGTATCGGAAGTGTAGACGTAGAATTCTGTTTAAGTTGCAACCTCTTCTACTTTGTCTCTTTGATCCGATTGTTTTGTCCATTTTGCACGTATTTTTTATTGATCTGCCGAATATTAACAAATTAATTAATAACACTCAATTATGCACTACTTATCGAGGCCAAAAAAAAAAAAAAGTTAAAAGTAAGCATGATTAAATGATCAAGCAAAAATAAACAAGCAAAATTTCAAATTTTTTCGATCATTTCGTTAAGTTTGATAGGTTGAGTTCACTGACTTAGTTGGAAAGAAGACGAAGCAAATGCACTTTCCATTGGTGCCACTTTCGTCTCTGCCTGATATATAGTTTGCGAGCTACAGTCAGTTTTACAACTAATTACAAATTTAAATTAAGATCCCGATTTTTAAAAAATCGTATGGTAACTATATTTCACGCTGAGCACATGTCCTTTCCACTAGTGCCACTCTCGTCACTGTCCGATATTTAGTTTGCAAGCTAAACTTTCGTTTCTGTTCGATGTATAGTTTGCGAACTACACTGGCTAGAGCTAGTGGGATGTGGGATCCAAATTAATTTGCATTAAAAACAATAATTAAAATTTTACGCCATCTATTGGGTAAAAGCATAAAATGAAATATGATCCAACTCGTTTTTTCATAAGAGTTAAATCTAACCTGATCACAGAGCCATTTCGTTAAGTGTGACAGTTTGAGTGACTTTAATATAATAGTGACAAAATTCAAAATTAGATATTCATTCAGCGCAGGATATATCTGATATTTTAGTATATATATTATCTTTGAACGATGAGTATTAAAAGCTGTAGGTATACCCTGAAGTATTAGCCACAAAGTTGCATGACCTCCAAAAAATCTGTTATAACGACCCCATACAAACCACGCTGTAAGACGTAATTCTACGTCAAAAAATGTATTACGTAAGATTTTACTACAAGGCAAAGATTTACATACGTATATTCAACCATCATACATTTATTACATTGTTTTTTGGGACTTCGATCGAAACTATATCGTAAAATATTCAATGATTTTTTCATATTTTTCCAACATTGAAAAATTCTTTATCGTATGTTTTTGAATAAGATCTGCGAGGGATGGTTAACTTTGCTAATAATAAAACGATTTGCACCAATGCATTTTTTGAAAACATTCTGCATCAAAAACCTCAAAACCTCAAAAATTAAAATTGTTTTTTTTTGTTGTTTAAATTTTATCGTATTGAAAGTGTATCGTTTATTAAAGCTATTAAAGTGCAAAAATTCACTTTGTAGTAACTAATAAACTCTTTTTAGTGTTGTAATTGAAAATGTCACAAAAACTTTAAAATTTATTCATTATGCATTTCTAACAAACTCCATCTTGTTTATTTGCAGATTCTCACAACAACTAGTTTTAGCAACTAGTTTTGCCGTTCACAGTTTGTAGGTAAGTTAAAACATAAACAACATTAGATTAAAATAATTCAAGCAACAAACAAAACTCTATAGTTTGTTATCTTTATTTACCCATCTATTGAGAGCCCCCACGTAGATACGCCATAGTGTCGACGACTGCTGCGTATGTCCTTCGCATTCTTCTACAACTACAAAATGTAGCAAGAAGAAAAAGCAAAACTTTCATGCTATAAACTTGACTGCATAACAAGAAAATTTTTTGGGCGCGCTGTTTCCGCCCGCATAGAACCTTAAGCCAAGATGTTTTCTAAAAGCTGAGCTCTCGTTTTTATAAAGGGCGTTGCGCGTTAGGCGGCGGATAAACAGCGGGTATTGTTGACAGTTTAGTTTTATTTTTGGCTCGTTCTATTGCTGCTCCTGTTATTGCATCTTTTATCGTTGTACTGTCGTTGAGCTCAACGTAAAACTGGCATCTTTTAGTTGCCTGGAACTGTGAGTGTATTGCATGTTCACAATAATAACAGCAACAACGCCGCTGTCAACATCAACACCAACCATACCATACCATTGCAGAAACAGCGCTACAAACTAACAAAGTATATTTTTTTGTACAGTACAGTTTCCACTTCCTTCCTTCCTTCCTTCCTTTTTTCCGTATCCTAGTGCTTGTTTACGCCACTATTTTGGACACAACTATTTTTAAAGTAGGTAAACTTTTATGGCTTAAAAATTTTTAACCCTTGCCGGCTGAATTATTTGACTGTTATTGTTATGACAAGTTCAAAGTTGCATAGTTTTTATGTTTTCAGTCTCCAAGTGAAATTTTTATATTTTTCTACTTTAAAGTTATTGTAGTTATTGTAATGGTTTTGAAGTTAAGAGTTAAGAAATGCTTATATTGTTGCCTGATAAATCAATGTTATGAAAGCAGATATTTGTGATTTAAAAATACTAAAATGTGCTTTAAATGGCATATCTGTGTAAGAATTGAAGTAAAGTTTCAATAGAAAACTTTTTGGTTTTAAGGTGAATGAAGAAAAAACAAAGTTAAAGAAATTTACTCATCCTTTTTTATACCCTAAACCTGAAAGGTCAGGGTATATTAACTTTGTGCAAACGCTTCTAACGCATGGAACGAAGCGAGTCCGGTATATAAAAGTATATATATTCTTGATCAACGTCACCTCGTGAGTCGAGCTATTCATGTCCGTCCGTCCGTCCGTCTGTCCGTCCGACTGTGTGTTGTCCGTAAACACAGGATAAGAAGAAAGAGTAGAGATAATTGAATGAAACTTGGTACACATGGTCACATGCACCCAAGAATCTACACTATTGAATATTTTTGGAATCCGCCCTCGGACACGCTTACCTCCCATACAACGCAAAAATTTAAAACTGCATTACTCAGCTTATAATAAGCCTACAACAATAAAATTTGGTGTGTATGTGTTTTATATCAACACAAAGATGTCTTCGAAAACCTCCCATACAACCCAAAAATTGAAAACGCAATAAATAAGCCTCTTTTTTAACCCAGAGAGCTAAAATTTGGCACGTATGTTTTTTATGACAAGACAAAGATGGTTTTGAAAAATTGACGTCATCCCCCTACGGACACACCTACCTCCCATACAACCCAAAAAGTTAAAAACTCAATAAATAAGGTTATGTTTGTCATGGAGAAATTAAATTTGGTATGTATGTATTTTATACCAAAACTAAGGTGTGTTTAAAAATTGGGAGTATTCCGTCCATGAACACGCCCATCTCCCATAGCGAAAGCTACAATAAAATTTTTTTGTTTTTGAAAAGTGGGTTTAGGGCATTTCATAGTCGGTCTAGACCGACTTTAGACTTTTTTTACTTGTTTTACTAAAAACTATTTTACATAAAATTGTTTGGTATGTTCTCTAAATAATTCAAATAATCAAAAACAATTAATTTCTAAAAATTTGTCCGCATATGACATCAGTGTAGGCCTTTAAAAAATCGTTTCGTCGATTCGACAAAGCATGACCTTTATGTATAAGAAATAAGCATGTCCTTCTAGGGTTAAGCATTTCAATTTAAAATTTGTGTTCTTATTTGAGGATTGTACTTTGCAGAGTAGAGATGAGCGATCCGGTGATTTTTAAGGAACGTCGTACTTAGTGGAAATGATTTTGAAATCACCGCTCTTAAAAATGGTGATCGTGATCACGGTATTTTATAATTAATTACATATTTAACTTTGCGGTTATGAGAAATGTGATTTTATGTATCTTGTTTTTCGAATTGCTACACCCAAAAAAATAATGTTGTATCATTAAACAGTGTGGTATTGTTGAATTTCTTATACATTTTTTTTAAAATATTACCCGACTCTTGTTGGTAAAAAAAAAATGTTTTTAAAATAACGATTTGCCATTTATCTGAATTATAAAATGCTTTTTATTATAACGAGATGCATCTCGTTAAATTCAAAGTATACATTTTGACGTAGAATTATGTCTTACAGCGCGGTTTTTAATGGGGTCGTTTTAACAGATTTTTTCAAGGTCATTTGGCAACGTTTTTGGCGAATACTTTAGGGTATACCTACAGCCTTTAATACTCTTCGTTCAAAGATAATATATATACTTAAATATCAGATATATCCTACGCTAAATGAATATATAATTTTGGATTTTGTCATTATTATATTAAAGTCACAAAATAGTAAAATATAAGAAGAAAAATGCATGTTTTAAAAAAATATTCAACTAAGTCAATGAACTCAACCTATCAAACTTAACGAAATTATCGAAAAAATTTGAAATTTTGCTTGTTTCTTTTTGCTTGCTCATTTAATTATACTTACTTTTTAACTTTTTCTTTGTTTTGGCCTCGATAAGTTGTCCATAATTGAGTGTTATTCATTTATTTGTTAATTTTTGGAAGATCAATAAAAATACGTGCAAAATGAACAAAACAATCGGACCAAAGAGACAAAGTAGAAGAGGTTATAACTTAAACGGAATTCTACGTCTACACTTACGATACTGTTTCTTTTTTGTAATAATTAAGAAAGTATCTTGAAAATAAAAACAATGTTGTCAATCATTCTACTATTCCTTTTTCATTGTCACTTCTCACTCTCTTTCGTCAAAAAAGATTCAAGTTTTGTTGTACTATTAACAACACTGTCTTTAATTAACACGGTTCCTTTTTATTTGAGAATGCTTTCTCTGTCAAAATTGTGGCGATGTTTCACTCACAACTAGCAGTGCGTATGGAACTGTTCAGAAGCAAGTCACGCTGATTATCAGAAAAAGTTAAACAAATAAAAAAAAAGTAAATAATTATATGTACTTACGTTTTAATCATCTTAATATATAAAAAACAAGCGTCCTGCTCTGTGCTCTATATAACTCAAACTGTTATAGTTGTTATTGCTATGTATAGGCTGACCATGTTAGCCTGGAACAGAACCTGTTTCGCTATTACAGTGCTTTTTATATGAAAAAATTGTAAGCCTAAAAGTATGCACAGACAATTTTTTTAATATTTACCAGTAAGGACGCATTGACGAAGACTGTAACAAAACAACATTTGAGGTTTGTTAAATAAAATTATTTTATTTGTTATATAATAAAATTGTTATATCGTTTGCCACATATTAATACGGGCTTCTATACTAGTTTTTATATATATGTGAACTTTAAAATACACTCATTTTTTATGATTATTTTGCATTATGTAATTAAATACACAAAATTACATAAAGAAATTTTTTTTCAAATACATATATTAGTTCTTTATCCTAAAGACAAAATCAAAACTATAAATTTATTTAATTAACCACAAGTGTATTTTCAGTAACCATGGTTTAGTTTACATTTACAACAAGGATTTAAATGTTAATGTTGATTTTTTCTGTAACGTGATGATCTTGTTAATAGAAAAATACGACATTTTAAAGATGACAATAAAAAATTGTTCCGAATATTTCGTCTTTTCATATTGACAACATTCTTGTTGATTTTAGAGCTAAAAACATTTTATATTTAACATCATCCATCTTGTTATATTAAAAAACTATCTTATTGGAATCAAAATTTAAAGATTTTTTTAAATGGAAACCTATAAAAATGCAGGGATTGGATCCTGTTGAAAGTTCAATTGTAAGTTGGGATTTAATTTATACAAGAAGAGGGTAAAAAGGGTCGGTTTTCGGGCCAGGCCCCTCATATTTTAAATAAAACAAATTGTTTTTAAAGAATCTTGAGTTAATTTAGAGTTGATTTCACCTCAAACGGAACGAACTCCATTGCTACTTAGGATAATTTCAAGATAAAACTAGTAAGGTATATCTTCGACTTGGCCGAAGTTAAAATACCCCCACGGCCAATTCGTAATGATACAAAATCTTCAATTTTAGATTTTTTTGTATGAGATTTAAAAAATTTTACTATTTTGATGACGTCTTAAATACATACATATCAAATTGTTTTCCAGATAAGTAAAGACAAGCCTCTTTATAAAGTTTTCAATTTAGGTTGTATGGGAGGTGGGCGTGTTCTTAAGTGGTTGACGTCAATTTTTCTAACACGCAAATACCCAATTTCAGTTCTGTAGCTTAAATATTAGCCTATTTATAGGCTTTTAACTATTATGGGTTTTATGGGAGATGGGTGTGTTCGTATGCGGATGACGCCCACTTTTCTTCCACAATTTAGTTTTGATATAAAATACAAACCTATCAAATTATTTTCCTGTAGCTTAAAGAGAAGCCTTTTTTTAGAGTTTTAAATTTTGGGATTATATGGGAGGTGGTCATATTCGTGGATGGATGATATCCATTTTTCTAACACATTTTAATTTTTATATAAAATGAATAAATATCTAATTTCATTTTTGTAGCTTCGACACAAGCCTATTTACAAAGTTTTCAATTTTGGGCTTGTATGGGAGGTGGGCGTGATCGTTAGTGGATGACGTCCATTTTTCGAACACGCCTTAGTTTTGATTTGAAATGAATAAATACCCTATTTTATTTATGCAGCTTTGGCACAAGCCTCTTTATATAGTTTTCAATTTTGGAGTTGTATGGGAGGGGGGCGTGTAAGTGGGTGGATGACTGTCATTTTTCTAAGACACTTCAGTTTTGACGTAGGTTACATAAATACCGAATTTAAGTTTTGTAGTTTAAATATTTGCTTCTTTATGGAGTTTTAATTATTGGAGTTGTATGGAAGGTAGGCGTGGTTTTCATCCGATTTAGTCCATTCCCAAACTTGATCTTTTTTTTTTAAAAAAAAAGCTTAAATATCGAATTTCAGTACGATAGCTTAAAAATTGCGGCTGTAAGCGTGTCCACTGGTGGACAGACGGCAACGGCTAAATCAACTCAGCTGGTAATGCTGAGCAAGAACATATATGCATTTCCAGCCGCGTACCGTGGGGGGGGCGGGGGGGGCGGTCCGCCCCGGGCGGCACTAGTTTAGGGGCGGCACTGAAGCTAAATAAAGCCTTTTACAAAATAAATATGTGTACATTATCATTTTAAGGTGTACAAACAAAAGAAAGAACTAAACTTAATGAATAAATTTGGCCACCACAGTAAATGTAACTATATTTATGAGCTTCGTATTGAGCACAACCAAAATGTAAAATCGTTTTTCGAGTCTCAAAATTAGTTGCCAAAGAATTAAAAAAAGACATAATATTTAGGCATGTGCGAGTAGTTGAATTTTCGAATAACTCGGCTGCGACTTGAAACAAGCATTGAATAACTGGTGTTTTCGAGTAACTCAAAGTTTTTTGAGTTTTTAAGTGCTTTAACTTGTCAGTGGAAATGCCCAGTAGAAAAGTGGTTTAACAGAATAACGTTTTTCAACTTAGGTATATTTGGTAAAAATAGCTGTTTTGTGCTTTGATGTGTTGAGTGTGGGAGAAAGGCGGAATTTTCGTTTGATTATGGCGAATTGTAAGTTCAGAGTGCATATTAAGAAATAAGACTTATGCGTATAATTTTAAGTCGTATCTTTTATAATGTTTTTTGATTTTTTAAGGGATTTCACTGTTTTAATAAAATCACTTTGGAGAGGAGTTAGGCGTGGTCTAAACTGATTTAGGTCATTTTCTAATTTAATAATTTAATTATTAATTTTCAAGAACTGATTTTGAGAAATGACCACAAGGTTTCAGCAGCTTCATGCTCTTGCTGAAAAATTCGCAATTCTTACTCCTTTGATTCTCCTGAATGATAAGTTGGAATGTAAACTGAATGAATTCTGTCACGAAGAAATTGACAATGAAGAGTTTCTCGTTGAGAGAAAAATACTTCAGCATATTGTTTCTATAGCTCACAAAGAAACTGATTCTTGTATGAAAGGTCCACTTGAACTTTTAAAATTTATTTTTAAATTAAGTCTAGAAAACGCAGTTCCAAACATTGTTATACTTTTAAGCTTTATTCTAAGCTTTTATTCATAAAAACCTACATTAGAACTACAATGAGTACTTCTCGTCTACAAAATCTTGCCATATTATCTATAGAATACAAGTAAAGTAATGAAATAGACTTTGACAATTAGGGAATTCACAGTTTGCTTCTAAAGTTAACACCTGACAACTTTAGAAAGATATTTAGATCGAACTGTGAGCACCTTTTTTTGTGTTTTGGAGCTAAATTGCAAAAATAGTTTTCAAAAATTTGAAATTTGTTCATAAACATGCCTCGAATGAACGGAAAGGAAGAATTATGAGATAACTTTAGCAACAAGTGGGATCTCAAGTTTGTACGTAAAACAAAAACAATCAAAGTTAACACGTGCTAAAATGTTCTAAAGTTAATAAACGGCAAAGTAAACAGAGCAGATAATACAGAACTGTGAGCACCCTAAATGTAATTACCGATTTTGCTATTAAAAAAACAAGAAAAATAATAATTTAATAAAATATTATATAAAAAAAATTGTATTTGTATAAATTTCCTTTTCGGTGTCATTAAGGAATAAACTTTTTTATCGTTGGCCTAATTCTAATATGGCGTAAGTCAACATTTGGAATAATAGCGATTATTAACGTTTAAGGGGACCTGACGCCTTCAAAATTTTGTTTATTTTAATGTTTAAAAATGTGTATAAGTTCAATAAAAATAGATATAATTTTGAAAAATTACAAATATATTTTTCGGAAAAATATTACGCAAAAAAATTTTTTATTGTTTTAATCACATATACTGCTGATGGAATTTTTTTAAAAAATTCATGGCGCTTTTAATTTCATATGTTTTGTTCACCACTTTATATATCATAAATAAATTTTATTTTCAACTGTAGGGTATAAGTATAGTGTGTATGCAATGACAAAATTTTATTATGCCAGGTTACTCCTTAAAAAATACTTGTTCAGGTGTCAATATATCATATTTATATTTTAGTAAATATAGAATTCTCCCGTGATATAACAAAACCAAGTAACTTGTTTTTTGAAAATTGTGAGAAATTGAGGTATTGTGTTATAGGATATAATCTTTCCGTATATAAGATTTTTAAGTTTTTTCAAATTATTGAAGAGTTAAATTATTGAAGAGTTAAGAGTTAAGTTTCGAAATTTTTGAAACTTGTGCTAGCCAAATTATTTTGCGTTGCAGTTTTTTAACAATTCAGTCGAACTTAAGATACTGAGAAAATTTTTGTCATATATTTTTTCATTTCATATAAACAAGATTTTTGTTTTTTCACAAAACCAGGCAACTATGAAGTTACTTAAAAGCAAATAAAACATTTATATGTTTCTTAGAACACTTTATTCGTTGCTGTTTTTTCAAAATCAATTAACTTTAAAGTTGCTTGGTTTTGTTGTATAATATCAATTAAAACACAATTGTTTAGAAAATAAGTTGAACATTTGTTACAATTTTAATTAAGTATCTTATTATTATTGGTTGGTGACCGTGGCATGCAGGTTAAGTGTGTGGCTTAGCATGCTCGGAGCCCGGGTTCGATCCCCAGCCGTGGCGAAAAGTTTTTCAATAAAAAATTTTTCTCATCGGTCACCACCTCTCTGCAGACAATGGCAAACCTCAGAGAGTAAATAATGCCATGTAAAGCTTCTTGAGAACATGAGCCGTTCGGAGTCGGCATAAAACATGTAGGTCCAGTTCTCGGTCAATTGTGTGCATAAATTTAATAACACACACAACACAATCGATCCTAAGAAGCTCGGTCAAAGTCCTTTCAAGGGCTGAAATGGCCAATTTGTTTTTTTTTTTTTTTTTTTTCTTATTATTATAATTAAGTATCTACACAAGTATCTTATTAAGTAAATAATATATAAATCTATTCATTAAACTCAATAAAAAATCTTTTGATACTATTTTTAACAAAATTAATGGAACATATAAATAAATTCATGAATGTTGGTATTTACTCATGGCTTGTAAAACCAATAGAAAGATCCTTAGAATCTGCACATTCCTTAAAATCTTCCCAAAAATTAATTTTTGTGTTATCATGTATTAAAGGAATTAATTTATCTATAATATCCTTCTTTTTAGATGGGTTTTTCACGATTTCCTTTAATTGTACATATTTGAAAATTTCAGAAGATCTTTTTGATGAACTAATGTGCATTCAAAAAAATTTTGCATCGGTTTCGATGGAAGTTTTATAAAAAATTACAATAATCCTTTTCGAAAATTTTGCATTTCATTTTTTTCGGCAATTGCTGTATGCTGGATGCAATAATCTTTTCTTTGTAGCACGATTGAAAACGAATGTTTGAGAATCCTTTGTAGTACGATTGGAAAAGATTGTTTGAGAATCTTCAGATCGAGTATCCATGAAATGATTGTCCATGAGCTCTTCTTCGTCACCTTTTTTCATTTGTGGATCAAAATCAGGATCATAGTACGACGATGCAGGACTAAAATCAATTTTACTTTCTCCGTTATTAACGCAAAAATCACTGGAGAGTATACTTATATTTTTGTAATAATTTCCAAAAAAAAATTCAAGGAACTTATCATATAATTTTTGATAGATTATGACTTTCAAATTTTCAATTAAATCGAAATTTTTTTAAAGTGACGACATTGTACGCTGTTTTTGATTATATTCGATACGTTTGAAGAAGAAGATGTGACTAAGAAAAAATGTTCAATAAATTTTTTAAATAATTTTTCGATTGCGGTATTTTGAAGTGAATTTTTTCGCATAAAATTTAACTTCGTTTAAGTAATGTGCTGAAAAGTACTGAAGTAACTTGGTTTTGTTGTAACCCATTTTAATCTAATCAAGGCATTTCAAGTTACTTGTTGTATTTTTTTTTTTAATATTAGTGTTTAGAAATGAGATAGGCAAAAATGGATTGAAGTTTCTCGTAGACTTTTTGCTCTAGATTTTTAAACATAGATAGAACAACAAAACCACGGAAGAAATGAGAGCAAAAATAGACTCATGCGCGCGTTTTGCTCCATTTTTTCCAAACTTGCGTCGTATTAGAAATAGGTTGATGATATGTATATTAGAATTTTTTTTATATAATTGAGAACAATGAAAGACCAAATTCTAAAGTGAAAACTATGCATACAAAACCCTATATAAATATCAAAGATTTTTTTTTTTATTGCATATGAGAGGGGCGGCAAATTTGGAATCCGCACCGGGCGGCTTAGCCTCTCGGTACGCCACTGTGCATTTCACCTCCTTGAGGGCGTTACACACGTTATACTACGCCTCCTTATGGTCGTTACACACGTCGTGACAAAATTATGATACCCCTTACGCAGTACACGTGAGGGTTTAAAAATGAAAATATATTTTAATTGACTAGGGTCAATTGAGAGTTGATTCGGCCAGAAATGGAACTAACCCCACCTTCAGAGTGGAAGTTTAACGTCAAATTATGAAAAGCATTAAAATAAAACTTGACTTTAAGCAATGCAAAGGCGTTTTCTGCAACTTTGATTTAAAATATATGGTTTATGGGTATTTTGGATTACTTATTCTGAATTCGAGGTCAATTTGTCTATATAAAGGTTATTTTAAGATCATTCCAAGGTCAAAATTTTTACTGATTTATGAGGTTCAATCTACTAAAATATAGATTTTTTGGTAGCTGATTTAGAAATCAAATCGAATTTTTCTATATAAAAAATCATTTCAAGGTCATTCCAAAATTTTGATTAATAGGTTTTTGATTCCGAAACCAATGTCAGTTTGTCTATAAAAAGGTAATTTTAAGGTCATTTCAAGGTAAACATGAAAAAAACAGAGATACGATGTTCAACTTTCTGATGTATAGGATTTTTGGGTCGTTGATCCTGAATCCGAGATCTGTTTGTATGTACTAAGGTCATTTCAAAGTCAAAATAAAAACATGGATGCAATGTATAAAATCCTAATATAAAGGTGTTTTGAGTCACTGATACCGAATCCGAAGTCAATTTATCTTAATAAATTTAATTGCATGGTCTTTTCAAGGTCAAAATAATAACAAACAGCTAAGATTGCTTGCCTACATAGTTTCATGATATAATGTTGTTTTTTTTTGGTCGTTGATTCCAAATCCGAAGCTAGTTTGTCTGTATTAAGGTAATTTTAAGGTCATTCTACTGTCGAAATGAATTAAAGAAGAGATACGATGTCCCACTTCCTGATATATAGGTTTTTGATTTCGAGTTCGAGGTAATTTTGCCTATAATAAAGCCATTTCAAGGTCATTTCAAGGTGAAAATGGAAAAAAAGAAAACTGTCGGACTACCTGATATACAGTTTTTTGTCGTTGATTCCAAATCCTAGGTCAGATTGTCTTTATTGAGGTCATTTCAAAGTGGTTCGTTCCATGGTCAAGATGAAAAAAGAAGAGACAGTAGGGAGTCTTTGATTTCAAATTAGAGGTAAGTTTTTCCGTATTAAGGAAATTTCTTGGTTATTTTAAGTCAGAATTACAAAAAAATCCATATACATCCATATAAATCCATATGGATAAAATTCATATGAAGAATTCATAGCACAATATATCTATTTCAACCCATAACGACATTACTTTCTATATTAAACCTCTTTTACTTTATAGTACTTCATGATGCGTCCTACAACGATCTTACCTTGACAAATCTTATTAAATGACCCTTAATTGTCTGGGTTTTTTCATTACCTCATTTGTTGATATATCGCATTTCCTGTACGTGAGAAAACATCTATGTATTAACATGTATAATTTTTATGGAAAATAAAGTTATTGCTTGGAAATCGTCAAGGAATCCTTTGTATTAATTTAAAGACTGGAAAATAATTTTCTGTATTGCTGAAGTTCCTTAATTTTGTTTAAATTTAAAATCTTCCAAATAATACAAATCAAAAAACTTGCACACTTGTGAAAAAGTACACAATAATTATGAATTTTTACATGTTCTCCATGAATCGTATTCATGAATTTTGAATTTTGATAATTTTATCCAATAAAATTAGTCACATGAACTATTCAAGATATCAATTACAGGATATATCATGAATTTGGAACCATTAACCAATAAAATTAGTCACATGAACTATTCAGGAAACAAACAAGAACAGTTCATGAGATAAGTGACAAAAATGCATGAATCTCATGCACATATGCTAAAAAAACGTGAACTACTTTATGAGTTTATTGACTGAAATTCATATAATCTATATACAAATACAAGGACAACAAGAATAGTTCATAAGATAAAGTAAAGATGAATAAAAAAAACTCACGTGTAAATCACTCACAGTAAAAAATAAGATAGATTTTAGTGTGAAATATAGAGAAAGCATCTGAAAAGAAATTCAATCCATATAAAAATAAAACAAAAAATGGAATAACATTTTGTTTATTCAATATTAACGTCCAGGGACCGTGCCGGTTATGGTTTTTATCGAAAAAGTCACATAATAACTGTTATATTTTAACTTTTATTTTTTCCGACAAAAATTAAAGTTATTTTGTGCTTTATATTTTTCGTTCTAAAATAACAGTCACTATTGACTTTTATTTTATCGGTCAAAAATAACGGTTTTTCATGCCGTTTATTTTTTCGGTCAAAAATATCAAGCAACTTGTATATTTTCAAAGGTTATTTTACCGACTAAAAAACTATCGATACCATTATTTTCATCTCATGGGTGAGACATTTTACACATGGTGTCAACAGTTCAATCTGTCAAGCAGCCTTTAGAAAACACAAATTGCCTGATATTTTGGACCGAAAAAATAAAAGTCAAAAGTAACCTTTATTTTTCCCCGAAAAAATAACAGTTAAAGAATCAGTCGAAAATTTAAAAGGCACTTAATATTCGTGAGGCTGAGGACATTTGTAGCTTTAAGCTACGATTTGATATTCAACAAAAACAATATGTGTGGCAATAAAATTATAAATTCATTAATTTGCAGCAATGAAAGTGAGTATCTGTCAGTCTGTTGCTTTTTCTCCACACAGTTGTTATATTTTGTTACGTAATGTACAGCATTCCAAGCATAAAGAAATAAAATTTCAGTGCATACTCTTAGGCTCTTCATATGAATTCAAAACGTTAGCCTATCGTCACGAATAAGAGACCTTGAAATTTCACTCGCCGCCAAAGAAGTTTTACTTCAAAAAATGAATAAAGCTGATCAAAAATGTATGAAGCTCATGTACTTATACAATATTCATATGTCCTATGTAAGTTAGGACAGATCGGTCTTAACACAAAAAAAAAAATGAACTGATGAAATGTTTTAAAATATTCCCTGGCTTTTTTAAAAACTTTCTCAAAACAATTTCGCAATGCATTATGACTTGGAGTTTTTTGAAAAACTTTTCATACACTCATGCACACACAATACACTTACCCCGTAATTCTAGAAGACATGGTTCGTGTTTAAGACAGAAATTTGGTGTACGACAGATTTATGATGAACTTTTTTTACGTTCATATCAATTTTTTGTGTGTTTTACATGGGCTTGTGAAATGAATTCACTCGATCTTGACTTGAAACACACATGATGGGTGAACGCAAAATTCATATTTTTGATCGGTTCTTTATGAACGTAAACATAATTAATATTTTCAGTGTATGCTTTATACAAAACAAAAAAAAAATGTTTAAATGTATGAATTTTTGGCATATATATTTTTAAAATTTTGGTTTTTTTAATAATTATCCTAGTTTTCATTATAAAAACATGTTAAATTTCCGAAAAAACATTTATATTTCAGTTCATTTTTTTTACAAAATCCAACTTGTTTAATTTTACTATGGCTTTTTTTTTTGGTGTATCATTTTTGTCACTGTTTTTTTATCCGTCTTAAAGATAAGATAACTCCTGTATATTGTACATTCTTTAAACTAACTGCCTTGAAAAATTCCATCGAATTGGATTTTTCTGTCTATGTCAGGTCGTGATAGCTCTGGTGATAAGATTGCATTCTGCTGGCATTCGTTTTTTCCACACATCAAGTTGCAATAAATTGGAAAAATACATAAATTGTATATTCCGATATGCTGCAGTCGAACAAAACGCTCATATATGAAGATTTAAGGAGTTTTAGTAAATAGCGTATGGCAACCCTGATAAATGTGTGTGTATAAACCAACATATTTATACAGACTAACTTACAAACATATTGCAACTGGTTGGCTTACTATATCTGCCATGGCCTGCAATGGCTTGCAAGTAATTGTAGGTCAGCAACAGCCACATGATATTCCTTCCGGATCGCTGGCTATCATTGTAGGATTAAAATAAAATGAGGTTGCAGTAAATGTTGGCTTGGTGGCTTTTTTAGTGTAGTTGTTGTTGTTGTTGTTGTTGGTGTTGTTGTTCCAGTCCAGATAGCATGTTCTGCAAATGACTTTTATAGCTTTAAGGGATAATGAAAGGGCATTAAAAGAATGGTGTTCAAAATTAAGTTATAAAAAAATAACCCGATGCAGCTCACAATTAAAATGGGAATAACAAGATTGCTTTTGACAAAACAGCGATTCAAAACAAATACAAAAGCGGCAAAGAAATTGTTGCTACACAACAAGGACATGACTCTATTGTTTTCATTATTTTAGAAAGCAAACTGAAATCAAAGAAAAAAAATTCAAGTTTTGTGCTTTTTGCCTTTTGTGCTTCCACTAACACTATGAGTTGAGTGCGAAGCACAACATGACAACCGGAAATGACTTTTTCATTATGTTCCTGTCGTGTTGTAGCGTAGAGTGAAATAGCAACGACGTGTTATGCTCGTAAGAAATGTGCAGACACAGCAAAAGTAAAGAAAATATTAAAAATAACAGCTGATAATAAAAAATGTTTGACCATAACAGTATACAAGAAATTTGATACTAAACACATGGCAGCGGAAGTCTGCAAGGGGTGAAAATTATGACATTAGAGCAAAAATTAAAAAAAAAAAAAAAAATAAAAACTTACAAGCTAGCAAGACAAAAAAAAAATACACACAAAGTCTAGCCAACGGACTAACTTTGCATGCTTAGACTGCACTAAAGCAATGAAAATAAGGAAATTGTGCTTAATATCGATTTCACATTGACATGAATTACCAAGGAAGTCAAGCAGTTGAATAACAACAACAATCAACAACCACAACAACAAACCATTGAAGTGAATAAACTAGCGAAGATACTGAAAAAGTTGGCGCAGACTTAATTAAAACAGGTAGAAACTACTTTGAAGTTTTTTCTTTTCTTTTTATGACATATTGATTAAAAGTTAAGCAAAAATGTCGAAGCAGCTGTTGATAAATCAAAACTGAAGACTGTGAAAGCATAGAAAAAAAAAAAATTTAATTAATGCAGCAAAAAACTTAAAAAAAAAAAATTTAAATAATAGTCAGAACACGAAGAAAAAAAATGGTAGATATGAAAGTATACAGTAACGAAGGACACGTGGAAAAACTTATCAACATTGCAAATTTTTAACTTTTTCTTAACTTTCTGTGACATTTTATAATATTAAAAAAGTTTATTTCTGCTTCAGAAAGAAAAGTTATTAAAAAACACTTTAAAAACTCAGATTTCGTTAAAATTTTGATTTAATTTTAATGTTTGGACTGTAACAGTATATGTGGAATACAATATTATTCAAATGAATGCTTCATAGCCCATTGAACGATTTTGTAAATTTTCAAAAAAAACCATCTTCTAACGACCGTTTGTTGATAAATGTTTGCAGGGTACTTGAGGATGTGCGACGTTCTTTTAAATTAAAAACTACTGAAAAATTAACTTTTTCTGCCTGCCTATTTTAATAATATTTTCTATATAGTATTTAATAAAAAGCTGCATGAATACAATCGAAAAAGTATACGACACCAAGTATCCGATTTACTCATATTCTATTTACTCCATTCGTTCACAACAGAATGAATTAAATACAATACTCTCTTTTAAAAAGTAGTTGCTCGACAGCATTCGTTTGATTTTTCTATTGTTTATAACACTGGTTTACAGCCAATATGTACTTTGAATGCCACTATTCTTTTCTCATGTAAAATCGATCGCTAATTCCGAAAAAAAATTTTTTTTTTCTGTCACTCCGTTTTCGAGATATTGCCCACTGTAGGGTTTTCAACGAAAAAAAAAAGTTGGTTCCACTTAATTGCATATATCTCCAGAACCAACAACAGTAATCAAACAAATAATATATCAAATAAAAGCTAATAAAATTTCTTACAAACAATGCAAACATCATTTTTTGGTCGAGCTGTTAGTTTTGGCAGAATAAATTCAAATTTCGGGGATTTTTTTTATTTTTCAGAAAAATTTCCAAAAAAAGACAAAATAGTTGCAAATTTCGTTAAGAAATCAAAATATTTTGTTACTTTTGATATTTTTTACTAAGAGTCTTTATTTTTCCAAAAAAAAATAAGCTATTGTTGAAGAAAATCTATTGAGAAATGAAAAATTTGTGTTCAATGGAACGAAAGAACACAAATGGTGTGATTATCAATTTATGCATTTGGACTTATTTTATTGCCATAAAAAAAAAAATGAGAATTAAAGGTTGTTGTTATAAAATCATATATTCTTAATTTTTGTTGTTCTTTTAATAATTTACATTATTCGTCGCCCATCATTCCTTTGTCCCAAAATCCTTGGTACCGATTCTCAATTACTTTCATCTGTTGGTGGAATTTTTCCCCATGTGCGTCGCTCTCGTCACCAAGATTCTTCGCTTTCTTTGTCTAACGCCTTGACAGTGTTTTACATAAGCCCAAGTTTGATGTGCAACGGTGGGAGAATTATGTTTTCCTTTTTGACGAGTGGGACGTTTTTGACGTTGTTCTCTCCAACTTTCGACTCAATTCTTTCTGGCCAGTCCTTTTTGTAATAGTGGTGTTCACGTGCTCGACTATCCCACTTGCATACAAAATAGCAGTGCTTTGTGTAGCCACTCTGTAAACCACAATGCATACCAACGACTTTGAGATCAGAACATATTTTCCAGTCGTGTTGTTCATATTTAATACATGTCAATAGCTTCGCCTTTGTTTCGTACGTTTCCTTTGTGTTGACTGCATGTGCGATCGGAATCGATGGCTTTTTGTATCCTATATGAAGTAATACCGCCTTCAAGCTCACTTTGCTACCATCAATAAACAAACGCCGCTCTTTGGGAATATACGGCTGACCAAAGGTATTAAATAAGCCAGGAATGTCTACGCAATAGCAGATTTGTCATTCTTAGTAAAGTTTATGGCAAACAGTTTTTCACGATTTCTGTAGTATGTCACCTTAACATCGGGTCTCAAAAAGTTGAATTGTTGCAAACGAGAAGCATGCAATTCCGATTTTTCCTTTGACAGTTCCAAATCTCTTATCCAATCATTCAGCTGCGCTTGCGATAAAAGGTGAGTTGTGTTTTCAGTTGTAATAGTACTACCACCTGTGGTTCCTTCCGACTCCACTGAATCTACGGATTTTCGATTGTTTTCACGTGTTGAATGGGGACAAGTAGGATATGGAACATCGTCAGAATGAGATACTGGCAATGAAACATTCGGGACAGTGGCGTATATCGTTCGTTTGTGTTTTCCAACACCAGTCACTTTGGCCAGACAAAAATAGCAATCGTTTAGGTGGCAAAACGGTTGTCTCCAGATCATCGGAACATCGAATTTCATGTATCGTTTTTTACCCGAGCTCCATTCAGACAATATTAATTTGCACGATTGACACAAAATACTTGGCGTCCATGATTCACCAATGTTCTCAGCCGCAATACCAAAATAATGTAGATATGACATTTGGAGTAAATTCGTAAAATTGACTCGTTTCTTTTCGAAAGTAAATTCACCGCACACGTAGCAGAAAATATCTGGGTAGTTTTTACACTGGAATTCTCGCAGTCTTTTACTCATTTTATTTTGAAGTATATCTTATTTTTTCCTTTCGTTACAAATTGTGCGTCCCTTTGTTTGCCACGTTTTTTAGTATAATGCATGAATGTTTTTGCTTTTATGCATCTCGAAAGTGCTGCAGGTCCAATAAAGGTAGGTAGTCCACGACTCAGAGCGCGACTGCCGAAACTGTCAAAAAAACACAAAATAAGTATGCACATGGCATAATAAAAACAGGTAGGCTCTCTTTCTTATAGCCATAAGTGTCGAAATTAGACGTTTTGCTGTGACGGTTTCGACGGTTGCACTCTCAGTCGTGAGCCTACCTGTTTTTATTATAGCGTGTTTGTTCTTATCTTTTCTTTCGCAAAACTCTTGACTTGATTCCTATGAACAATAAAAATGAAAAATAAAAAAAATAATAGTACAATAACCCAATTTATTTATATGACAATAAAATTTGTAAAAAAAACATAACTTGGGTGCTTTCGTTCCATTAAACACAACTTTTTCATTTCTCAATAGATTTTCTTCAACAATAGCTTATTTTTTTTTTGGAAAAATAAAGACTCTTAGTAAAAAATATCAAAAGTAACAAAATATTTTGATTTCTTAACGAAATTTGCAACTATTTTGTCTTTTTTTGGAAATTTTTCTGAAAAATAAAAAAAATCCCCGATATTTGAATTAGTTCCGCCAAAACTAACAGCTCGACCAAAAAATGATGTTGGCATTGTTTGTAAGAAATTTTATTAGCTTTTATTTGATATATCATTTGTTTGATTACTGTTGTTGGTTCAGGAGATATATGCAATTAAGTGGAACCAACTTTTTTTGTTCGTTGAAAACCCTACAGTGGGCAATATCTCGAAAACGGAGTGACAGAAAAAAAAAAAAAAATTTTTTTCGGAATTTGCGACCGATTTTACATGAGAAAAGAATAGTGGCATTCAAAGTACAAACAACTTTTCGTTATTTGTAAACCAGTGTTATCTGCATGTTGGTGGTGAATTAAGCAATAGGGCTAACCTCGGCAGTACTGCTTACTGCCACTGCCATGTAAGTTTCACCATTGAACAACAGTATTCCTAACATAACAGCTGATCAATGCCACTGCCTCTGAAGCTGCCACTGCCGCATTATAACTCAGGTATAAAATTGAAAGCTACTACTACGAAATTTACTATAAATATAATTTTAAATGTTACAACATCCGAAATTTTTACAGTAAACACTGTTTGAACCTTTGTGGATTAAATAGTATTCCTTTTCGGATTACAATATTTTTAACTATTTTGGACTAAAATCTAATCCTTTTTGGATTATAATATTTTAAACTTTCTGTGGATTAACTTTTATTCCTTTTTGGATTAAGAAATTCTAACCTTTTTGCGGATTAAAAATAAATCCATTTTGGATTGAAAAATTTAAAACTTTTCATTGGATTAAAAAATAATCTTTTTTTGGTCGTGTCCTATATGTAAACCAAAAAAGTTTAAAATTTAGTCCAAGATTATTAACCGTGATTAACAACCGAAAGAAACTAAATGGTCAAACTTCACGTAACTTTTTCATTGCTGATATGACATAAGATAGAACCGTGTTTTGAAGAGAAATGTCACTTGTGACGAAAAATGGATCCTACATGACAATAGGAAAGGTTGGATCCCGAAGAAGCTCTCAGCCACCAGGCAAAAACGCGAGACTAAGAAAGTCGTGGTGATTATTTGGTGGATTTCTGAAGGCGTGGTTCACTACTTTTTTGAATCCTGATGAAACGATAACTGCGGAGATCTATTGTACACAATTGGATGAAATGAGCATGAAATTGAATTTAAAACAGCGCTGTCTATCCAGTTTTTTTATTGCAGTACGAAAAGTTGGCTCACCCTTATAATTCTCCAGACCTGTCGCCTATAGATTATAATGTTTTTTTATCTAATTGTAAGTAGAATTTTTGCAGCAAAAAAAAAACGAGTTTATTTCAAAATTAAATTTTCGATTCACCAACACGTTTGAAACGCCCATAGCTGAAAACGGTGAATATTTTCAGAAACAAATACGTTTGTTTGCATAGAACCGAGTTTATAATAACCCTTTGTTGATATTTTGGCATGAGACTACATGATATTTGAAAAAAATTAAGTAAGTTATAATGAAGTAAATATTTTAAAATTATTAGCCATATTTTTCTACATAATAGCAAATAAAATTATTTTAAATGTTATTTTGATCATGTAACTAATTATTTTTTTTTTTTTAAAACAAACATAAAATCCCAAAAAAAAAACTCAATTTTTCACGAATTTTTATATTATATTCTTAAAGTATTAACTTATCATTTCTAAAATATCGGGAACGTAATCATTATGAGCTACATTACGAAAAAACAATGAATAATCCGCAATATATTATGGTTTTCTGATTTATATTTTTTAAATCAAATATAAAAATAATTTTTTGATTTTAATTTTTTTTAATCAAACATGATTTTAATATTTTTACAATTAAGAACAATTTTTTTTTAATTTTTTTTATTATTTTTTGGTCAGAAATAAAACTCATTTGTTGATTCGTTCAGTAATTAAAATACATATTTTGTTCAGATATATGTATAAGTCATTTTAGGATTTTTATTTTTTTTTGCTCAGAAATAAAAATGGCCTTCACACGCTTTCTTTGACATGATCTTTTTTTAAATTTTGGTGAAGAAAATATATAAAAATGATTTTAAGATCTGATAAAAAACGCCAAGAAATTAGTTTTTATTTTTAGCAAAAATAATAATAATAATAAATAAAAATAAAAAAAGTAAACAAACTAATTTTTATTTTTCAGCAAGCAAACAACAATTAAGAAATGATTTTTTTGTATGAGCAAAAAAATTAAAATCAAAAATAATTTTAAATTCAAAAATAATTTTAATTTCTTGGGAAAGTAATACAAATCAGAAAATGTTTTTTTATTTGTGAGGAAAATAATTAAAATCTAAGACGAACAAAAAATCTAGATATCAATTTACATAATATTTTTTTAATTTTTATGTTTATTGCTTACGAAATAAAAATCATTATGTATTCGAAGAGGCAATACAATTCGGTACACTAAAAATTTTTTCCGATACTTAAAACATGCCGATCATTAACATTTGAAAAATAATCATTATTTTCGTCTTGATAAAAATGATTAATTTAGTGTGAAGAAAGTTTAAAAATTTAATTTAAAATCTCATCTATTGTTTTTAAAAGTATGATCAACTAATGAGAATAAACAAGAATGTTTTGAAGGTTTAAAAAAGCGAGTTTTTACGAAAAATTATCAATTTTTTTATAAAAAATATTATATAATAACTTTAACAAAATTCGAAATTCATTTCCAAAACCGGGATTCTAGGAATTTGATGAAACGTTTTGAAAGTTGATTTAAAGTATCAACTTTTTAATCCAGAAACATGATATGACCCTTTTTATAAACAAGAAAGTTATAGAAGGTAACACAGGATATTTCAGCAAGCTTATAATAGATGTTTTTAATAAATACAAGGGAGTATATTTATGAGACTAGTATAGGGAGTATGTTTACTTTCCATACAAAACCATGTTATATGTTAAGATAAGTCCAAAGGAGACACTCTTTGGGTCTTATCAATTTTTAAAATTTTTAATACATATCGATCATTTTCTTTACCAACTTTTGTATGTACCTCTCATATCTACAAGGTATGTGGTACCTCTTAAATCTGACCGATTTCAGGCATTTTTAGTGCACTTCAGTTACTAGGGTTAACAGATGGTACCCCAAAGGAGGACATGTCCTATATAAAATGTCCCTAGCAAAATTTTGTTTTGGTAAACCTATTTATTACTCTATGTCTAACCTTCTGAATGAGTTTCGTTAAGAATGGGCAACTCTTATATGTGCCTTCCATACAAAATCTAATAGAGCTTCAAGGCAGGTACTCTCAGGGTTTAATAACTATATTTGTCTACCGATACCGAATCAGTTTTGTAAAGATCGGCTTACTTTTGTATGTACCTGCCATACAAAATCAAGTTACAAATAAATAGAGGACCAAGGTTGGTACCCCTAAAGACTGACCGATTTCAACAACTATGTTTTGAAATTTATCTTAGTTAGCTTCAACAATCATAGGAGCAGTCTTTCTACTTTCGTTTCAACGTTTTATGACATGAGGCACTGTGCGTCGGTACAGTTGAATCATCATCTTAAGGTACTCGCTGGACATTTAAGAACTTAAAACAAAATGGAAACAGTCCTGTACTGTACGAGATGTTAAAAATTTACGTAAAAGCCGAGCCAGGTTAGAACCCAACCATGGCAACACGAAATAACTCTCAAAACAGAGGTCAAGCTAGCTTTTAAAAGTAGTAGTGTTATAGTAATCTTTCATGCTTTATGTGTGTTATGGTTGATCAACCACTTTTGATTGAAAAAGAAAATAATAAAAAAATCGAAAATTCAGTATCATGGTACTGGGTCTTAACCCAAATATAGTAACAGTTATTTGGACAAAATTTATATAAGTAAAAGTCAAACTGGGATACAATTTTGAGAGTTCACATAGATATTCACGAATCAAAGACTAGTAATTATTATAAGTATTAATTAAATTCTTTTTATTGTTTGTTCATTTTAACCAATTCAGGCCAAATTGAGATGCATAAAAGGAAGTTTGATATGGTGCAGTAAATTTACCAGGGAAAAGCACTGATTTTGAGCATTGATACCACTTTGGGCAATTCTGTCAGACAAATGAAATTTATTAAAACTAAAGAAGAATTGCTTTAAAAAGAATAATCAAAACAAAGAAAACAAAAAAAATTAAAATTTGAAAGCTGCTTAACTTTGAGAATAGAAAATAACGACGCCATAAAATATTCTCTAATCAAAATTTATACGCCCGCAGACTTAAGACAAGTCAAACAAACAAAATAACCCAAAGAGATTGTAAAATGAATCAAAATCAAAATAAAAAGAAAAATGGAAAAAAAAATGTATAAAAAGTAGACGTGCTAGCTTCAAGACTTTATTGTTAACTGAAAGAGAAAAGGTAACAGTAAATTGAGTACATGTATCAGAAATTGCTAAATCGTTGCTTGAAGGGTAGAAAATAAAAAAAATAAAACATAAAAACATGGTGCGGTAAATCCTTAACTTTTATACAACGAGTACAACAGCTGTAGGAAAAAGAAGAAAAGCATGAAGGACAAAAACAAACAGCAACAATTATCGACACTTTATTGAAATACATTATTTATAATGTAGCAAATTATTGACAATATTTCAAGTTGGCCTGGCCAACAAGTTTATTTATAAATACATCGATTTTTACTGATATGTTCTTGTTGTTGCTGTTGTTGTAAATTAAGTTTATACTTTCGTGTTTTTTCATAATTTTATTTGTGCTGTATATTAATTGTGTACAATGGCGCACGTACTTGCTGCAGGATATGGCAAGGAAATGCTTTTGAACTTCTTCGGCTATTGTTGGTCTTTTTGCAGTTAGTGTTGTTGTTATATTTGCAACAAAAAGCTTTTTTATTGCTTTTATTATTTAAGCAATTGTTCAGTAATTAATTGAAGCTTTTTTAATTTATTGCTGTTTATGCTCAAAGCGTTGTCCTCTGGTTTTTTTTTCTTTGTTTTTTTTTTTTTTTTTTTATTTTGTTTTAGTCAAGCATAATGTTTTAATTGTGTAATTTTAATGGATGACATTTTTCATATAATTTTTAATTATGTGGTTTCTTTTGTTGTAAAATAAGCAGCAGGAAAATTCAGGGCAGCAGTTAAATTAAGCAGTAATGTTTTTGTAGTCGTCTGTTTTTGTATTTAAATGTATGCGTATGTCTGTTGTATAAACTTTTTGCTCTAATTTGGTGTGTAACATGCGTTGAGCTTTTGTTATTGTTTGTGTTGCTTTCTATTTATTTGCGCACGCATGTGTGTGTGTCTATGACTGCAAGCAGCTTGCTTGTCATAATCATAAATAATATTCTGTCCAACTTTGTTAGCAAATAGAATAGAATTCCCCCTATAGAAAAAACAACACAAATACTCACTCAATAATTTTCCAACATTTTTACACAACAAAGCCGACACATACTTTCAACCAACCCACACACATTTAGATACAATCATTATGTGAGTGCTTAATTGAGATCGCTCGTATTTATTTTACCTTTATTAATTAGTACATTATGCTGGGCAACACGTTCGCTTTTATTTTCATTGCCTCGTCCATTGATGTCAGTTTTGACCATTATATCGTTATTTTATCGTAGACTAAAATTGCTGCCGTTAAGCATTTATCTCACCTACATACATACATACACACATACACACATTCAATCAGCTGACCAGATATTTCAATAAAACTGCTATTGAGCGTCACAGAAACATTGATGTTTTGGATGATTTTTTTATAATCATACAAATATAAGGGTACCTTAATAGTAAGCTATTTAAGCTTATCGCAAGAGCAAGCATCTACTAAAATAATCAAGCTTAACAATAGAAAACAGCCAAACCAACTGCAATATTTGTCACCCACAATTAATATTAACAGTTATAGTTATTTCCAAATAGTAAAATCCTTACATTGGCCTTTATTACCTATGTTGACAAAACTGTTGAAGTTGTGACAAAATATTGTGAGTCGATATTATTTTGCTATCTTGGCAAAGAGAAAAGTACTCAAATAATTTGTGTTGTGGGTTGAACAAAATTCTGTTATAGAGTAACCATTTGCTTGAGGATATGATATTTTATATATTTCAAGATTATAAAGTTTCAAATATCAACATTAATGAGCTCGTAAAAGAAACCTTTGAATATTGTAACAAGCTGAAGGAAAATCCAAATTATCAAGAGCGGGACCCTTTTTGTGCTGATTGCGGCTATAGTATTTTTTGGCACAAAAAAGGTTATTTTGTTGAAGATTATGAGTAAAATATTTTGAAATTAAAAATATTTAAAATGTTTAATAATATTCAGAATTAAGAAATGTAAGAGCCAAAAAATTTGCATTTAATAAATGGGAGATTTCAATAGTGTTCGTAAAATTTTTTAACATAATAGCAACTTCGCGTTGTTTTGGTTATAATGTATCAAAACGATTATTGTGTCATATATAGGCCAATAAAATATGCTGAAAACTTTGACTGCATTAATTTTAGGCATAGTTTAGCTTTTGATATCATTATTTCTGCTAGAGAGTCAGATTTGAGAATCAACTCCGGATAGTTTAGGTCTCTAAAAATTCTGGTACTTGTTTAACCCTAGAACCATAACGTTATTTTATACACTGGTGTGAAGTTAGCATACGGCGAAATGCAGCATTCAGCGAAAAAAAACTTAACAGAGCTCTGTTAGCAACAGTGCGAATTTTAACAGAGAAAAAGTAACAAAATCTCTGTTACTAACAGATTTATATAGACAAAAAGCTATAAGAAAAGCTCTTTTTATTTTGCTCTTTTAATTTCATTGCAAACAACGAAAAAAAAAAATATATAAAAAAATAAAAAAAAACGGCATGAAAATTTATTTTGAAACAGTTTTTGTATTGTTCCAAAAATTGAAAAATTGTTAGTTCTATAAATGAAAAAAATTTTTTTCAAACCTAATAGAAAAGTGTTATGGCAGTATTATTGTTGACCTCAGGTATCTTCAATAAAGCTAATATGGTTCAGTTGTTTTTTAAATGAGTTGGAATATTTTAAGTTTTTTCATTTTGCACATATTGGCCAAACTGTTAGAACCACAGTTTCTACAAATGGAAATAACTTTTTATCAAATCTAATACATAAGTATAATAGCAGTTTCAACTTTGACCTCAGAAATTTTTATTAAAAAATCATAGTTTAGTTTTTTTTCAAATTGAGTTGGAAAATGTTAACTTTTGTCATTTTGCCAAAATTGGCCAAACTGTTAGAACCACAGTTTCTACAAATGGAAATAACTTTTTATCAAATCTAGTACATAAGTATAATAGCAGTTTCAACTTTGACCTCAGAAATTTTTATTAAAAAATCATAGTTCAGTTTTTTTAAATTGAGTTGGAAAATTTTAACTTTTGTCATTTTGCCAAAATTGGCCAAACTGTTAGAACCATAGTTTCTGCAAATGGAAATAACTTTTTACCAAATCTTATACATAAGAATAATAGCAGTTACAACTTTGACCTCAGAAATTTTTATTAAAAAATCATAGTTCAGTTTTTTTTAAATTGAGTTGGAAAATTTTAACTTTTGTCATTTTGCAAAAATTGGCCAAACTGTTAGGACCATAGTATCTGCAAATGGAAATAACTTTTTACCAAATCTAATACATAAGATAATAGCAGTTTCAACTTTGACCTCAGAAATTTTTATTAAAAAATCATAGTTCAGTTTTTTTTAAATTGAGTTGGAAAATGTTAACTTTTGTCATTTTGCCAAAATTGGCCAAACTGTTAGAACCACAGTTTCTACAATTGGAAATAACTTGGTGGTTCTTACAGTTTGGCTAATTTTGGCCAAATGACAAAAGTTAAAATATTCCAACTCAATTTAAAAAAAACTGACCTATGATTTTATATAAAAATTTCTGAGGTCAAAGTTGAAACTGCCATTACACATATGTACTTGATTTGAAAAAAAAGTTATTTCCATTTGTAGAAGCTGTGGTTCTAACAGTTTGGCCAATTTTTGCAAAATGACAAAAGTTCAAATTTTCCAACTCAATATAAAAAAAACTGAACTATGATTTTTTAATAAAAATTTCTGAGGTCAAAGTTGAAACTGCCATTGCATTTATGTATTAGATTTGATAAAAAGTTATTTCCATTTGTAGAAGCTGTGGTTCTAACAGTTTGGCCAATTTTGGCAAAATTAAGAAGTTTAAATGTTCCATCTCATTTTTATAAGCTGAACGAGTATTTTTTAAATACTTGAGCTCAATGATAAAACTCTTTTACGTTTTTCTATATTATAACTCTTTAAAAACTTGGACATAAAGCTATTTCCATTTATTTAAATTGTGTTACTAACAATTTTGGTAATTTTTGAAACAATTCAAAAACTATTGCAAAGTAAATGTGTATGATTTTTTATATCAATTTTTCAAGCTCTACTTTGTCAAATTAATAATACATCATCACACAAAACTTTTATTCAAAGTTCTTAATCAATAGTGTCGTTGAAACAGTTTTTAATAATAATAAAGGGCTTTTCTAAGAGCTTTTTATTTTTAGAAACCTGTTAGGAAAAGATATTGCTATTATTTTTTTTTTACAATGAACCAACTTAAAAGGGTGTTTTTCAAAATTATGTTTTTGAAACTGATTTTGAGAGAAGGTAATAATTCAGGTAATAATACTTGAAATCATATATCAGCTTTTGTAAAGAATCTTTTAACACAACAAATAATTTAGAAATTTATAATTAGTGTTTTATGAATTTATGCTTTGTTAAAATATGCTTCGTTTATATCTTCAACATTTTTAGCAAATCAAAAGCAACAATTTTACGTCAATCGCATTAAAACTATGCTAGATATTTTAGAGACATTTTTAAAAATATTTTCTTATTTATTCGTAGAATATAAAAATAGAGCACTAGATACCCTTTGTACAGAATACAATTTCAAATTCTTTACGTAAACTATTTTCAATGTTGATCTATTTTCAATCCGCAAAAATATAAACATTAATTAGGATTCAATATCGACAGGACTCCAAACTGAGATAAATAAGTGAATAAGAATTTTCTATGTTAATTTATCCTTACCAAGTTAGCCACAGCAGCTTCAAAAGATCATAGATGGCGCTGTAAAAGGGAACAAATACTTAGTCATTACTCAAACCACAATCTAATCTTGTGCTGGAAAGCTTTTTGAATTCGCTTTAGAATTAAAAAGCTCACTTAAATTAACAGCCTTTTTCTGATAACAGATGAGATATTACAGAGTTCGAACATATAATATTCGCCGAATGCTGCGAAAAAGATGCTAACTTCACACCGGTATTTTATACTACGTTAATACTAATGAATAATACACGTAAAATTTACGTAAATTATGGTTCTAGATTTAAAGCTACTGGTTTTTAAAATACAAGAAAACTTCGACACTTGGCAAAACAAAACATGATAAAAAAATAGAATTAAATTGTTTGAATTTGGTATGAATGCATAAATTTTAAACATGACTTAGTATTTGAATTAAACATATTTATTACAGAGTCAAACTGGACTATCAATTGTGGATAATTTAAATTTCTTAATTTACCGACATTTTGCTTTCTGAATCTGGTATTTAAATACACAGTGTGAAAAAATCCTAAGCAAAGATTATAGGAATTCTTATAGAAGGACATGTTGCGAGTCCAACGAACTTAGCCTGACCTCTTAATACAGCCACAATTTTTTTTGATTAACTTTAATGTTCATTGAATTTGTATTCCCATTCGTAAACTTACGCTTGCAATGTATTAAAAAAATGTTAAACGCGATAGGAATATCCGTAAAAGGCTTAATGAGGCTCGATTGATAGGATATGTAGCTCAGTATAAGATATTCGTTTCAAAGAAAAATATTGAAGCTAGGTTAAAGTGCGACAAAACGTTTGGAAACAAACTCTCAGAATTTAGTTAAAACATATTGTGAAGTGATGAGTCAAAATCAGGGACAAGAAATAACTGTTAGTTTACAATTTTCAAATGAAAAAGATATAATGAAAAAATTGTCGTAGGGACTTTTTAAAATATACCATTATGCTACTAGTGGCCTCAGCTTCACAAATATTAAGTGCCTTTTAAATTTTCGACTGATTCCATAAAAGGTAAAAATGAACTTTAATTATGTGCCCTTTTTTTCAGTCAAAAATAACGGTTACTTTTGACTTATATTTTATCGGTCAAAAATAACAGTTCAAGGAGCTTTAAGAGAATCAGCACTTGTATTCAGTGCTTCAGAGGAAGTGGACTTCATTGCCCGACTAATGCACACCAAAGCAGTTCTTTGTACCATACCTTGTCTTGCTGTTTGAATGTGTATTTAGTGTTGGCCACCACATACACATGTCATACAGTAAGATAGGTTTTACTTTTTCCGGTGATGGAAAAAGCGGAAGTGGAAAACACGAAATAAAGAAAATGGCTCAAAACACAACAGTAATATTTAGTTTCTCATCCTACTTTCTTACCGACACCAATTTTGGCTCGATCACATTATTAATAAGAAAGTAACAGGTAATTTGCTGATGTGGGTACTTTTATACTAAATCAGCTGTTCAGCCTTCAGTTTTTGCCCTCCACCGCTAAAAGTAATCGATGCAGATTTCAGTAAATAGGTAGAAAAATACCCAATCAATATCTCAGCAACGCATTGAGGTATGGAGAGCTGAATTTTTGTTTGTGATCATTTTAGATCAATTCTAGATCATAAAGGGTCCACCAAATAACTTTTTTTTTGAAAATGCTATAACAAAAACACTTCTGAATATTTTCTCAAATTTTTTTTTCCGGCTGGCCATGCGCTAGCCTATACGATCGGTCCAATTTTTAAACACATTATCGATTGTGTGCAGCTGTATTTTACCAATGGTTTCACGAATATTGTCCTTTAAAGCGTCAATTGTCTCTGGCTGGTCGGCGTAGTACTTATCTTTGAGGGCACCCCACAAATAATAGTCCAACGGTGTCAAATCGCAGCTCTGTGGCTGATAATGCGATCTTCAAAAACAGGGCACATCGAGTTTAGCCTCGGCTGTGTGGCACGTAGCGCCGTCCTGTTGAAACAAAATGTCGCTAATATCCTTCTCTTCAATTTTTGTGAACAAAAATTCGTTCAACATGGCCCGATAACGATGGCCATTGACTGTAACGGCCACTCCTTGCTCATTTTCGAAGAAAAATGTCCCAATTATGCCTCTGGACCAAAATCCGCACCAAACAGTGACTCGTTTTGGGTGCGTCGGCTTTTCAATGTATGCGTGCGGGTTTTCTGTGCCCCAAATGCTACAATTTTAATTGTTTACATACCCGCCAAGATCAAAATGTGCTTCATCTGAAAAGTTGATTTTTTTGGCAAAATCGTCATCTTCTGTAAGTCGATCGCAGGCCCACTCAGCGAAGCGAAAATGCATTGGATGGTCAGTTGGCTTCAACTCCTGAACCAATTTATCTCAATGATGTCTGCGAAATTTTCAATTGTTGAGAACGACGATGAATTGATGTTGATGCCGCTTCACGCACACTTTCTGCCACAGCAGCAATATTCTCGGGCGTACGCACTGTTTTTGGCTTTTCACGCTTTGGTTTATCGATGAAGTTGCCAGTTTCTTTCACTTTTTTCACAAGATAACAAACATACGGAGCTGACGGTGCTTCTGTTCTTCCAAAATCCATACGCAATTTTCGCACACATTCTGCAACATTACCATGATTTTCAAAGTTTTGAGAATCAACTCCGTATAAATTCGGTTTCTTAAAATTCTGGTAACTGTTTAAAGGTCCTGGTATTTAAAATACAATAAAAACTCTACACTTGGCAGAACAAAACATGACAAACGAATGGAGAAAAATTGTTTTGAATTTGGTATAAATGCATACATTTTGGCATGGTTAGGCATTTAAATTAAATATATTTATTATAGAATTGAACTTGAGTACCAATTGTGAAAAATTGCAATTTTGTAATCTACCGACATTTTGCTTTCTGGATATGGTATTTAAATACACAGTGTAAAAAAAGCATACGCAAACTTTATATGAATTCTTACAGAAGAACTTGTTGCGAGTCCAAAGTACTTAGCAAAGTACTTAATTTTGTGCAAATATATATAAGTTTGTATCAAAACGTGGCATGTTGAGTTTTAGTTGTTTTATTTTAAAAAACTTTAAATTAATAATTTTTTTAGATAGGCCAAAAGTCGTCATGTACTCAAAAGCTAAGTAAAATTAAAATAAATATGACATATAATGCAAAAAATATAAATGAAAACGCAAACTATATAGAATGCACCAGAAAAATTGTTTAAAATCAATACAATATTTTAAAAACATAAAACTACCGCTTATGTTAATAGAAAAGCCTTTCTAGAAGGACACTATTTTTGCAAATTTTTTTTAAGAGTCTGTATTGAGCAAATTTATTTTCTTTTGTACATTGTTATGTATACTTTTAACAATGTTCTCTGTAATTTTTTCAAGCGCAAACACGCAGAAAAATTACATTTTTGACTTTGATTGTAGCTTTACTGTAAATATAAATTACAATTCTGACCATACTTTGGTTGTAATTCATGTTGCTATTTTCGTGACAATCATTTCAATATTTACTTCTTATGTCAGTAAACATTCTCTGATAGATGGATAAAAAAATAGTTTTGTTGAAAACATAGCCGCAATATGTTAGCAACAAAAACAGTAATTTTATTGCCATGAGCATATCATATTTGTCAGAAACATACAACATGATGGTGTACAACAGTACATGTTCATGCAATATTCTTGTTCGGTTTGCTTGTTTTGTTTGCTTTTTTTGCTCACACTCCATCAGGCGATTGGTAAAATGGTTAGTGTGTTGGACTATGATGAGTGACGGTCTACGTTCAAATCCCGGTGATGGAAAATTGGTCAATTGTAATGAAATGTAATTTTTCCTTAAATTACACTGTTGTAGTTCAATATTGGTTCTGCGATAAGACCAACTTTTTCGGATTTGGGGAAGTCCCCTGAGTACAACTGCGTCCTTGGTTTAGTTAGATTGGCTTAAAATTTTGATAAAACCATATTTTTCCAAACGGTCGATTTTGAGCTATTTTAGGTCTTTTGCCTATAAATAAAGATATCTGGTAAACTAGTTGCACGGTCTTACCAACCAATGAAGAAAACAAAAGATCATGACATTCTACGTCAACAGTTCATATACTACTTTCGGATCCGAGGAGTAGTTCTTGTGCAACATTGTCCACATAAGCAATTACATACCCCGTTTACATTCCTTTATAGTCCTTTAATCCCCTAAAGATGCACTGATACCTTTACTGGTCAGCATATTGGTAATCGGTGCACGCAATGATTCATCGACTCAAAGACTTGTTAATGCATTTATAAGAACTCTTGAGTCGGGATTTTTACAAACAATTTCGATATCCAGGAATGCCACCATAATATTCCTTACGGTTAAAGAATTTCTCTACATAGCTTACATTTACATAGCCCGCTTTTGAAATACAAATTGATCAATTTGTGTTGATCGCTGGTGTTGTGTTTTTTTTTATCTTTCGTCTTCTTTCCAAGATTTTGTTTTTTTTCTTTCGCTTTAATTTAATTAAAATTCAGTTATATTCAGTTTGAGTAGTTTTGATTAGTTTTGTTTTGATTTTAATTTTGGTTTGATTTTATTTCTTTTTGAGTTTTTATTACTATACTTCCGGTACAAACCGGAAGTTATTGTTGCACCCTCGACCTGGCATGATGGGTTAAGAACAGCGCCCTAAAACCGTGAGCTAGCTGGTGCACAATCATGCCAGGTACGATGACAAGGGACACGTAACAATATGGCAATTGACAAACAATACGTAACAATTTTATTCATAATTTTCATAAAAATTTTTTTCGTTATTCATAAGAAAGTAATAGGTAATTTACTGATGTGGGTACTTTTATTAAAAATCATCTGTTCAGCTGTTAATTTTGCCCTCCACCGCTAAAAGTAATCGATGCAGATTTCAGTGAATGGGTTGAAAAATACCCAATAAATATATCAGCATCGCATTGAGGTATGGAGCTGAATTCATTTAAGATCATTTTGAATCAATAGTAGATCATACATGAAATTTTATAAAAATTCTACGAGCGGATGAGTTAAAGTCACAAAAGAATAGAATAAGAAACAAAAATTTATATTTTAATATAAGAAAATCAATCATGAGCTGCTTTTATGTGTTGTGATGCCTGCTGCTTTCTTTGTTTTTGTTTCGTTGTTATTGCTTGTGTTGTTTTTGTTTTGTACTAACTGATTCACAGCATGATCTACTCAATGATCCGATTAGACTTAACTCTTATGAAAAAAACGACTTGGATCATATTTCGGTTTGTGCTATTACCCTATAGATGGCGCTGTCTATTCGGCCGACATGATATATGCATCCAACAGAGCAAGCTTTGGTTTGTGCGTCTATTAGAAAGTAGTAGAATTAAATATGTGAACTGAACAATCTATATCGGATTAAAGAAATGATCCCGGTCTTGTTCTGAATAAATTTCTGTTTTTGTTTTCAATGCAAATTAATTTGGATGATCAACCATCCACATCGTCCACAAACTATACATCGGACAGAGACAAAAGTCGCACCCGTGGAAATGCCATTTGCTCAGTTTGAAATATAGTCACCACCCTATTTCTTGAAAATCTGGGTCTTCACTTTCTTTTAAAATTGGAATTTAAATTGAGTGTAGCTTGTAAACTACGCATCAGACAGAGACAAAAGTGACACCAATAAAAAGGATTCGCTTAGCCTTCTTTTCAACTAACAAGGAAAGGTCCCCAGGTGATAGTCTCCGATTTCAATGATTTTCGGATATGTGATAGAAGACAAAAATCTAAGGTCGACTTATTTTTTTATATGTGCACAATCGATGGTTTAGGGTTTAAAACTCGCGTTCGAAAAAATGAGCGAAAATTTCGTTTTTTTGCTATAATTTCGCTATTTTCCATGAAAACATTTACAAATTTTGTACCAAACGAAAGCTCTTACAAAACCACACATCAGTTTTTCATAAGAAAATGTTGTTGTTATTTTAAGTAATGTTTATTCGATATCAAAGACGTATGTCAACACAATTATTTCATATTAATTTATGTTTGATTTAAGGCAATTTGAAAACTTACCTTTTTTGTTTGTTTTTTTAAATTAGTTGCTGTTTATAAACAAATTTACGTTTTATTGAAATGCATTTATTTTCGTTAAAGAAAACAATTTCAGTACATTAAAAGTATCCAATATGGGTGTCAAAAATTTTATTTTCTTATGGCCTATTCTTATGTTTAAATATTTAATCGGAAAAGTTGACATTTCATAGGGCTTCAATACAAAATGTGTGCTTTTTTCTTGTAAGTCTCATTGCACCAGTAAACAATGGCTTTAATCATCCAAAGTACCAAATATAGACATTTTACGATATGCAAAAGAAATGGAATGCATTTTCTCATATTTCCTTAAAAAAAAAAGTTTTTGGATTTTTAGCAGGAAAAATCATAAAAATCTTCTTTTAATTTCAAAACCTCAACTTTGTGAATGAATAACTCATTAGATATGAAAACAATTTTTTTATATAAATTTTGTAATAAAAAGCATTAATTTTAAAATAGTTCGCGTCCTTCAAAGAGCGTTTCGGCTTAAATTCGTTTAATAACAGCTGATAGTTGTTAGCAACGTAACGTATAGTAAATCCTTTTAATTATATTTTTTTTATACATGATCGGAACAAGATAGCTTAGAGTTAACATAAAAACCAAGATTTTTAACTTTCTCTACAGCTGCCAAACGGTTTTCATTTGAAAATATTGTTGGAATTTCAAGAAAACCAAGTTTATTCTAAAAAATTGGTAGAATATACGATTTGTTGGCATTAAGATAGAGGTGATTGTTATATGAACATTTAGAAATAGCTTCTAAATCCTCATTAATCCTGCAACATAAATCCTCAACTAGTCCAATACGGTTAGAAAAATATAGCTGAATATCATCAGCATAGGCATGCATCCTCATATCTTTACATACACTAAAGATGTCGTTGATAAATATACTAAACAGAAGTGGCCCAAGAATTGATCCCTGCAGAACACCTGACTTTATATACTTATAGTCGGAGAACGAATTGCTGACCTTGACTCTTTGCATTCTACCTACAAGATAGTTGGTAATTAACCTTAGAGCACTATTTTCAAAACCAAAAAGTAGCTCAACCTTACGAACTAATATAGAATGGTTAACGCAATCAAAGGCTTTTGAGAAGTCTAAAAGACAAAGAATAGTAACATCTCCAGCATCATAAGGAACTCATAAGGAACTTCAATCATGGCAGTGGAACAACTATGACCAGAACGAAAACCAGATTGGTATGGTGAAAGAAGTTTGAATCTAGCTAAATGTTCGAATTTTTGGCAATAGGCATCACAGTAGCTATTTTCCACGAATTAGGAAAGCATGACGTAGTAAAACAGTGATTTAATATGTTTATTTATTTATTTATAATGTACGGTAAAATAAATTTGATAAATCTTAGCGAAATACCATCATCACCAATAGCATATGACAGGGGCGCAACCAGGAATTTTTTTTGGGGGGGTTTTATCAAATGTAGAACTTATATATGAAAAAATTTTACGTAATTACAGCGGCTGAGTTGTAGCGGTTAGTGCGTTGAATTTTTGCACTAATGGTTCCTTGTTCAAACTTCAGTCAGGACCAGTACAATATTTTTTTTTTTTTTTAGTTAAAACGGTCACTGTCAGGACATTCTATCCGTACAGAAGGTGTACAGCAGTGGTAGCGGTCGTTTTAAAATAAACTTGCTTCAACGTTGTTTGGGATCTGTTCGGCCAAAATATTTTGCAAGCACCAGTTGTAGGCAGTTTAATGGATTTTTTTCTTGTTTGGCAGTTGTACGGAGGTTATTAGGCTTGAGCTAAAATATTTTCATTTTTACTCGGGTCCCAATAAGGTCAGCAAAAATTCAATATTCTTTTCCCCACACATTCAGAAAAAAATACCTATCTTTCTCCGATGAAAAAATTTCTCTATTTTCGATAATTCAATTAGAATAAAGTTTCAAATTTTCAAATAAATATTTCTTCACTTGTAGGATATGGAAATATTTGAATGTCTCTAATAATGATAAGTAGACCTCGGGTTTTGCATATTTGCATATTTTTGAAGGATTAAGATAGGTAAATTCTGATGACACCAAAGTTCGTTTCATTGAAAATAAAGTGGAAAACGAAATGCATATTTTAAATTTTTTTGCATATTTGTATAAAATGCATATGCATAATATATGCCAAAAATATGCAAACTATGCAAAATATATGCAACATATGCAAAACATATGCAAAATATGCAAAAACTTCCTATGTTAAACAAATCGAAAAATAATATAAAAGCTACTACCCGGCCAAAATTGATCGGGTAATGGTCGCAATATTTTCAGTGGACATTGATTATGTATCAAGGAACATAAAAAACATAAAATATGAACTTTAAAAGCAGTGTGGCACATCATGTTTTTGCAATAAGCCCTTCATATATAATATCCCGATATAGTTGCGGATTTTTTTTATCAGCTCGTTTGCTTTCTTTATTGATTCAGCATCTTCTGGGTTCAGTGTTTTAAGAACCTAAAATGCAAATTTAGAATTTTTAGAAGTAAATGCATGTCGTCGTTGTCCAACAACAATGGGTTATCCAAAATATTTTGGAAAATTAAGTCAAAGGTAAAATATTAAAGTATACTTTAAGGGCCCATTAAAGTTTTTTGTCGACCAAATATTAATTTTATTTTTTTTTTCATTTACCAACACGATGGTAAAGCGTTGAAAAGCAAAATAAAGTGGTACATCTACATAATTAATAGGCTAAGGTTTTTTTGTGACTTCAACTCCTCCCAGACCAATGAACCGATTTTATCAATTCAGATGCCATTTAATCAGGTTTTAGCTGTAAATGTGCAAACCACTTTTAAAAATTGTAATTTCACTTCAGGGGGTTCCCTACCTTTTAAAACAGAAATAAAATTTTTGTGCAAAAATCCGCTATTTAATCGATTTGAAATTTAGTTTGAGAAGAGCTTATAAATTGATCGAGTTTTATTTTTTTTCAAAACTTAAAATTTTTAACCAAAATTATCTTTTATGCATTCCTCAAATGTCAATTGTCCGAAAAATGCAGTTCCAAAATCAAAAGTTTCTCTTTCCAACCAATCAACTCAGTCAAATTTTAACGGTTTTCAAAATTTTATTTGTTTTTCTTATTTTTTGTTTAGTTTTCTTCGAAATATGTTGGCAATAACGGTAATTATCTTGCCAAATGTATTTTTAATGAATTTTCTTGAAATTGTCTCTAGTTGTTTAACGTGTATTTTTATCAAACGCCAAGGCAGAGAAAAAAACTGTCTGAAATTTAAAGTTCTATATTTGGTAGCGAATATCTCTACCACTTTTTAAAAAATTTCATTTATTTCTTTTTTGACGTAGAATTACGTCTTACAGCGCGGTTTGTATGGGGTCGTTTTAACAGATTTTTTGAAGGTCATGCAACGTTTTTGGCGAATACTTTAGGGTATACCTACAGCCTTTAATACTTATCGTTCAAAGATAATATATATACTTAAATATCAGATATATCCTACGCTGAATGAATATCTAATTTTGGATTTTGTCACTATTATATGAAAGTCAGAAAATAGTAAAATATAAGAAGAAAAATGCATGTTTTTATATAAGAAAATCAATCATCAGCTGCTTATGTGCCTGCTGCTTTCTTTGTTTTTGTTTCGTTGTTTATAATTGTATTGTTTTAATTTTGCACGAACTGATTGGTTCGTATTCGTATGGGTTCCATGGAACATTTGGACCAAAATGGATGATTCTATGGCCAATCGGATGCAGTGGGATTATCTGAGGTCACAGGTTGGTCTTTGGCACATTTATGGGTTCCATGGAACATTTGGACCAAAATGGATGATTCTATGGCCAATCGGATGCAGTGGGATTATCTGAGGTCACAGGTGGGTCATTGGCACATTTATATGTTCCATGGAACATTTGGATCAAAATGGATGATTCTATGGCCAATCGGATGCAGTGGGATTATCTGAGGTCACAGGTGGGTCATTGACACATTTATGGGTTCCATGGAACATTTGGACCAAAATGGATGATTCTATTACCAATCGGATGCAGTGGGATTATCTGAGGTCACAGGTGGGTCATGAGCACATTTAATGGTTCCATGGAACATTTGGACCAAAATGGATGATTCTATGGCCAATCGGATGCAGAGGGATTATCTGAGGTCACAGGCGGGTCATTGGCACATTTATGGGTTCCATGGAAAATTTGGACCAAAATGGATGATTCTATGGCCAATCGGATGCAGTGGGATTATCTGAGGTCACAGGTGGGTCATGAGCACATTTAATGGTTCCATGGAACATTTGGACCAAAATGGATGATTCTATGGCCAATCGGATGCAGTGGGATTATCTGAGGTCACAGGCGGGTCATTGGCACATTTATGGGTTCCATGGAAAATTTGGACCAAAATGGATGATTCTATGGCCAATCGGATGCAGTGGGATTATCTGAGGTCACAGGTGGGTCATGAGCACATTTAATGGTTCCATGGAACATTTGGACCAAAATGGATGATTCTATGGCCAATCGGATGCAGTGGGATTATCTGAGGTCACTGGTGGGTCATTGGCACATTTATGGGTTCCATGGAACATTTGGACCAAAATGGATGATTCTATGGCCAATCGGATGCAGTGGGATTATCTGAGGTCACAGGTGGGTCATTGGCACATTTATGGGTTCCATGGAACATTTGGACCAAAATGGATGATTCTATAGCCAATCGGATGCAGTGGAATTACCTGAGGTCACAGGTGGGTCATTGGTACTTTGATGGGTTCCATGGAACATTTGGACCAAAATGGATGATTCTATGGCCAATCGGATGCAGTGGGATTATCTGAGGTTACAGGCGGGTCATTGGTACTTTGATGGGTTCCATGGAACATTTGGACCAAAATGGATGATTCTATGGCCAATCGGATGCAGTCGGATTATCTGAGGTCACAGGTGGGTCATTGGTACTTTGATGGGTTCCATGGAACATTTGGACCAAAATGGATGATTCTATGGCCAATCGGATGCAGTCGGATTATCTGAGGTCACAGGTGGGTCATTGGCACATTTATGGGTTCCATGGAACATTTGGACCAAAATGGATGATTCTATAGCCAATCGGATGCAGTGGGATTATCTGAGGTTACAGGCGGGTCATTGGTACTTTGATGGGTTCCATGGAACATTTGGACCAAAATGGATGATTCTATAGCCAATCGGATGCAGTGGAATTACCTGAGGTCACAGGTGGGTCATTGGCACATTTATGGGTTCCATGGAACATTTGGACCAAAATGGATGATTCTATGGCCAATCGGATGCAGTGGGATTATCTGAGGTTACAGGCGGGTCATTGGTACTTTGATGGGTTCCATGGAACATTTGGACCAAAATGGATGATTCTATGGCCAATCGGATGCAGTCGGATTATCTGAGGTCACAGGTGGGTCATTGGTACTTTGATGGGTTCCATGGAACATTTGGACCAAAATGGATGATTCTATGGCCAATCGGATGCAGTCGGATTATCTGAGGTCACAGGTGGGTCATTGGCACATTTATGGGTTCCATGGAACATTTGGACCAAAATGGATGATTCTATAGCCAATCGGATGCAGTGGGATTATCTGAGGTCACAGGTGGGTCATTGGCACATTTATGGATTCCATGGAACATTTGGACCAAAATGGATGATTCTATGGCCAATCGGATGCAGTGGAATTACCTGAGGTCACAGGTGGGTCATTGGTACTTTGATGGGTTCCATGGAACATTTGGACCAAAATGGATGATTCTATGGCCAATCGGATGCAGTGGGATTATCTGAGGTCACAGGTGGGTCATTGGCACATTTATGAGTTCCATGGAACATTTGGACCAAAATGGATGATTCTATGACCAATCGGATGCAGTGGGATTATCTGAGGTCACAGGTGGGTCATTGGCACATTTATGGGTTCCATGGAACATTTGGACCAAAATGGATGATTCTATGGCCAATCGGATGCAGTGGAATTACCTGAGGTCACAGGTGGGTCATTGGTACTTTGATGGGTTCCATGGAACATTTGGACCAAAATGGATGATTCTATGGCCAATCGGATGCAGTGGGATTATCTGAGGTCACAGGTTGGTCTTTGGCACATTTATGGGTTCCATGGAACATTTGGGACAAAATGGATGATTCTATGGCCAATCGGATGCAGTGGGATTATAAGAGGTCACAGGCGGGTCATTGGCACATTTATGGGTTCCATGGAACATTTGGACCAAGATGGATGATTTTATGGCCAATCGGATGCAGTGGGATTATCTGAGGTCACAGGTGGGTCATTGGCACATTTATGGGTTCCATGGAACATTTGGACCAAAATGGATGATTCTATGGCCAATCGGATGCAGTGGGATTATCTGAGGTCACAGGCGGGTCATTGGTACTTTGATGGTTTCCATGGAACATTTGGACCAAAATGGATGATTCTATGGCCAATCGGATGCAGTGGGATTATCTGAGGTCACAGGTGGGTCATTGGCACATTTATGGGTTCCATGGAACGTTTGGACCAAAATGGATGATTCTATGACCAATCGGATGCAGTGGGATTATCTGAGGTCACAGGCGGGTCATTGGTAGGTACTATAATGGGTTCCATGGAACATTTGGACCAAACTGGATGATTCTATGGCCAATCGGATGCAGTGGGATTATCTGAGGTCACAGGTGAGTCAGTGGCACATTTATGTTTTCCATGGAACTTTTGGACCAAAATGGATGATTCTATGGCCAATCGGATGCAGTAGGATTTTCTGAGGTCACAAGTGGGTCATTGGCACTTTTACGTGAATACGAACTTCACGTGTTGTTCGTGAGTAAAAGACACGTGTAGTTGAGTTTTGTGTTTTTACTTGATTTTTTTAAAAACACGTGAACACGTGTAACACGTGCTTGCGTGAAATTGGAAGTTTTAGTTCGTATTTGTAGCATTGTAAGCATTGGTTCGCATTGGGTTTATTTATGCATTTCTGTTCTAGTTTACTAAGTGCTCTATTTTGAAACCAGAGGTCATGAATCTCTTTTCAACTCAGTCAATGAACTCGAACTGTTAAATTTAACGAAATGGGTCTGTGATTCGGTTAGATTTAACTCTTATGAAAAAAAAACGAGTTGGATCATATTTCGTTTTAAGCTTTTACCCAATAGATGGCGTAAATTTTAATTTTTGTTTTATGTGTTTAATTTTTATACAGTGTAGTTCGCAAACTATACATCGAACAGAGAGGAAAGGGTAGCTCGCAAACCAAATATCGGACGAGAGTGGCACTAATTGAAAAGGCATGTGCTCAGCGTGAAATATAGTTACCATACAATTTTTAAAAATCGGGATTTTAATTTTAATTTGAAATTAGTAGTTAAACTGACTGTAGCTCGCAAACTAAATATATATCGGGCAGAGACGAAAGTGGCACCAATGGAAAGTGCATTTGCTTCGCCTTCTTTTCAACTAAGTCAATGAACTCAACCTATCAAACTTAACGAAATGATCGAAAAAATTTGAAATTTTGCTTGTTTCTTTTTGCTTGCTCATTTAATCATACTTACTTTTTAACTTTTTCTTTGTTTTGGCCTCGATAATTAGTCCATAATTGAGTGTTATAACTTAATCTGTTAATTTTTGTAAGATCAATAAAAATACGTGCAAAATGAACAAAACAATCGGACCAAAGAGACAAAGTAGAAGAGGTTACATCTTAAACGGAATTCTACGTCTACACTTACGATACTATCGAAACTGTTTCATTTTTTGTATTTAATTACAATTAATTGACTTTAAAATAATAACAAAGTTTTTACCGTTACTTTATTATTTATATTTTAATCATTGCCTTTAAAAAGAGTCCAATAAAATGAATCTTTTCTCAAAAAATATATTAAAAATGGTTTTTGTTGTAAAAATAAAAAAAATTTAAAATTTGCCTTTTTGATTTTCTTTCATTGTATGTAGTTTATTTAAGACGAATTTGTTTTTGTTTGACAGAAAAATTTATAAATACTATGTGTCATCGAAAAAACAAGGCTACCCCCTATGGTTTTTTGCTCGAAATTTTTTTTTTTTAAAATGTTGTTATTATATTTTTTAAATCTTCAACAAGCTTCAAAAACAATATATTTGAAAAAAATTTTATTATAGCTCCAACCAATAAAAAGTTATAGCCACAAATCTGTTTTAATCATCCTGCGTATCTATATAATTAATAGGCTAAGGTTTTTTTTGTGACTTTAACTCCTCCCAGACCAATAGACCGATTCTATCGATTTAGATGTCATTAAATCAGGTTTAGGCTGTATATGTGCAAACCACTTTTAAAAATTGTGATTTCACTTCAGGGGGTTCCCAACCTTTTAAAACAGAAATACAATTTTTGTGCAAAAATCCGCTATTTACTCGATTTGAAATTTAGTTTAAAAAGAGCTTATAAATTGATCGAATTTTAATTTTTTTCATAACTAAACATTTTTAACCAAAATTATCTTTTATGCATTCCTCAAATGTCAATTGTCCAAAAAATGCAGTTCCAAAATCAAAAGTTCCACTCTCCGAGCAAACAAATCAGTCAAATTTTAACGGTTTTAAAAAAAAACCCGTTTTTCATCGGAATATGCTACAAATTGATGTTAGGGGTTGTAAGTAAGTAGTAGGGGTTCTGTAAGTATTTTTATTAAATTTTTTAATTATATCTTAGTAGTAATTTGTTTTCTAAAATCTATTTTATAATTCGTTTTTGTTTAAATTAGTTATGTTTTATAGTTTGAAAAGTTAAACAGCGATGTTGTTGAATAGTAATAATATTTATCTCAGTAGTTATATTAGTGTTAGTCCGTCTTCGTATTTTGACAGTTACATTTAAAATTTTAGTGTCAGATCATAAGTCTTAAGCATTCAGAAGATGATCTTTTATATCATTATTGATACTGAGTATATCGTTATTGAGGAAAAAGCTGCTTGAATAGAATATCATAAATTAAGCGTCTATAATGTTGCTAACATTTAATGTTTATTGAATTGCTCGAATTCGGGCAACAGGTTTACTAGTTTGTGTTATCGATGTTTAAAAAATGACTTTAAAAAAAGACGAAAAATAACAATTTAACGGGAAATTTCCTTGATTTTTTTCAGTGGCAGTGGAATTAATTTGTTTCCAAATATTTCAAGTTTCCTCCATGCTAGAAGTTGAAAAGATAACTCAAATCGAAGTATTGCCAACAACCCTTCAAGTGGTCAGAATCAGAATATAAAAATAAAACATGTGTAGTAAGCCGGATCGAAATTGAAATTTGACTAGACACTGACTTAAAAGTTAGAGAGACTCTTAAAAACAATTTCTATATAATTTTGTTTGGATCGCAGAAATCCCCATGGAGATTTCTTTTCATTTTGGTTCTTCTGAACGTCTTTTCTGCAGAAAACGAATTTTTTTGCATAAATTTTTTTTCTTCAGAATCCATAGGTACCCAAGATAAGCAAAAAACTAAAGATTTTCATGGTACACTAAAAAAATTTTGAAAATGGGTACATATGAGTTTTTAGGTACGCAAATCGATTTTTTTTAACCAGTTTTTAGTTAAATGCGCTCCAGTACAAAATTCATGATTTTCGAATATTTATATTTTTTAACACTTATAAAAAACGCATTTTTCATAGTACTCAGTTTTGATTAAACAACACCATACGATACACCAAAAGAAAGAAGAACTCAGTACTTTTCCCATAATCTTAAATGCATTTGAATAGCAAGAAAAATTAATTTTTTATAGGTTTTTAAAAAAAAATATTTTCTAGTTTTTAAGAGTACTTCTTACTTTTGAGTCGGTGTCCGGCTCACTTTTTTTTCTCCATGCAAAATCGATCCGGCTTAATCTGAAGGAATAAAAATTGACTAATTAAGCAGATTATGCATCAACCAGAATCGATTTGAAACATACATTTGGGGTTTTCACTCATTTCATAAAACGTGTGATTGCTTTTCATGTGACTCACTTTGATTGAATACTATTTTGCTTGGTACTACAATAATTTTTGAGGGGGTTTAAGCCCCGAAACTCCCCTTTGGTTACGCTTATGGCATATGACTTTATTTTCATAATTGTCATTGGAACATCATACTCATTAACATTGGAAAATGAGAACTTGTCCACATCACGAAACTGACGAAAATTACATTGAAAATCACAATTATCAGCTGTTGGATTATAAAGAAAGAAATCATTTAGAACGTTTGGATCTATTGCACAGTTTTGGTCTTCTCTACTGCAGACACCAAGTTTGCGAATATTTTTCCAAACTAAAAGTAATTTAGTAGGCAGTAAGCAGTTCAGTTTACGGTGAAAGAATTTTTTCTTAGAGTGCCTAATGACTGACACAGCAGTATAACGAGCAATCTTATATTGTGCCCAGTTAAAATCCGTACGAGCTCTTTTTCAAATACCATATAACTTGTTTCTTTTTCTGATAGCTGATTTAACCGAAGTTGTATACCATGGACAAAAGTTATTATCAATAGTCACAGTTCGCAGGGGAACACAGTTATTAAAAGCATTAGAGATATTTTATACAAGAGAAATGCTCTTACTTATCACCAACGAACTGACGAAACCAACAGTTATTCCAACAGGTATGAGATAAAAAATCATGCAACATAGAATAGTCAATGGATTTGTAATCTCGATACGAAAAAGATATTGAAGACGATTCACTACGAGCATTGAAATTAACAGTACAAAACAAGAGGTCGTGGTCAGAAATAAACGATATTTGATTAAAAAATAAGAGCAACGAAGTATCAGATATTATAAAAATATCAATAAGGCTAGGAGTAGCATTGGTGGCGAAACGATTGGGAATTGAAGAATTAATAATTTTCATTCCGGTTGCATTAACTTTATATACAAAACTTTCAGAAACATTATCTATCAACAGCAGTTAAAGGGAAGTATACGTGTTCACTTACGATACTATCGAAACTGTTTCATTTTATAAGTGCTTAAACTTAGTCTATATTTGTCCCAGTCAAACGAATTTCCCGATTTCTAAGCTTTATTAATAAATTTTTCTAATATGAGAACTAACTTTCCCAATTATCTTTAGGACACGTGGGCTTGTCTTTAGGACACGAAATTTCTTAGAGTCCCCTTAGTTGCTTCACTCTGGCATTTAGCTACATCGAAGTATTGTTCGAGAGGAGGGTTATAATATTCTAACTACTATCTCCCTAAATTTGCACCAATCATTTTTTTTCAGATATTAAAGGATTTTATCTACACTAACAGAAACAATTAATAACTGTCGAAGCAATCAAAGTGCTAATTCAATTCTTTCTACACAAAAGTAATATATAATTTCATTATCATTAGATATGTAGTGAATACTGTTATTAGCAATTTTTTTGTAGCACGATTTTTACTAACAAATTCTTTTAAATTTTTCCAACAGTGTTTCTACTTGCTATTATATTAGCTAAATCCAAGTTTTGTAAGGGTCACTAAAAACCAAACAAAAAATGGGGAAACTGCTGTCGATTGAATCTCTATCTTTCAATTTTGTCTTCAATATCTACGAAATAACAAGATTAAGAGCACTTTTTTCATCCATAACTTTATTTTTTAATAAGATGGTTATTTAACTGAAGGGCACGTTCTACTTTGATGCATGTTTCACTACAGCGGAGACTTAAAATACACATCAAATTTAATAAAAATATATTGAAAGCGTAAGTAAAAAAGAAGAACATAATTGGTTGGCAAAAAAAAAAAAAACAAAAAATAAGAAGATAAACAAATATTTTCAAGACAACTTTATAACAAGCGCGAAAATGAAAACTTCAGAAGATAATTTGTTATCGCAGAACATCGAATACGCAAAAGTTTTACTGGAAAAAGAAAATTATGCATAGTTCTAGAAAACAGTTGCTTAGAACAGTTGCATTGAGCTTCTTTGGATAATATTGTGTTTTTGGTTATTTATAAACAGTTATGAAGAAAAAATGTTTTGGTTTTATATTTGTTATAACAACTAAGTAGGCTGTTAAGAAACACATTTTCCTATTTTTTTTTTTTTTTTAGCATCAAAAAAATGTAGACTTTTTTCAAATGGGTGAGCTGGGTTGTTAACTTAGGTTCTGCATTTAACTGAGTTTTACGTGCATTGATTATTGATAAAGTGTCTAAAATTTTAAACAATCTACGGTTCATTAGTGTTCTTTGGCATTATCTGAAAATAGGTCAGAAAATATTTTTTTTTTTTAAAATTCATATATACGAGTATGAGCGCTCAGAATAATTTTCATTGCGTTATATAAGGTTTTATCGCCTTATGGGCTAAGTAGGTTTTTTATTACTAATAAAAATCTGTTCATGATAAAATTATTCTTATCTCTTTCAATTAAATTACTAATAATTAAATTTAAAGTGCACTACCTAATCAATCACGGTGAAAAGTAACGCAAAACAGCATTCAATTAACGAAGTGTGGCACGTAGAGTGAAAGCAGGGTATGCAATCATCAAAGCTGAACCTTGCGTGACTTCATTATATTCAAATCTATGTTAATTTGTAGAACAAAAACTATGCTTAGAAATGCAAACTCCTGACATGAGGCAATGGGTGGATGTGTGTAAAAACTAGTGGTAACGTTTTCTTTCAACATACAAAAAAAAAAAATTGCAGCCACAATGTTGTATAATTACTGAATAAGCTCAACATGTTGTTGCAACATGCCTGCAATTGCGTGACAGACAAACATGCTAACAAGCGTACAAACAAGTGTTCGTCAATTAACAGCATGAATGCGGCAACAAGAGGCAAACATGAGAGTGTCATAAAAATTATTATAAATTTCAAGTGTTCATAGTTTTATGAAGCTTTAAGTGCTAGTTAGGGATATAGATATTATTATTAAATTTTTAAAGAGCTATGAAAATATGGTAACGCCATATATTTTGAGTTCAATGCAGCATTTAAATATAGTAATCAAACATTTATAATATACTTAGCTTAAATGTGTTGGAATAATTCAAGCACTTAGAGTAATCGTAATTTTGTGCATGGCGTCATATTTTGTTTTAATGCACTTAAAGTAAAAACAATTAATAAATTGTTAAATAAAATATGCAAAAATTAATGTCCTTCGAAAGAAAGCGATTAACCAAACTCATAAATAAATTTAAAATTAGCATAAAAATGTAGTTTTGATTTTGAAAACTTTGAAAATTGAAAGTCAGTTAGTGTTTTTTGGTAAAAAAATATAACAGCTGTTTATTTTTAAAATTTGATTTTCATCCCAGAAGTCCTAACTTATGAAAGTTATTCATCATAATTGCTATAAAACAAACCGATTTAAAGTTATTTCTTTATTTACTTGCTTATAAAAACCTCAAAATTACAATATTCACCCTCATAATGGCAGAAATCTAATGTGTTTTCTGAGTTCTTCCTAATTTATTCTAAGTATTTCTTCGCTTAAAAATTAAAAAACAAATCTCATCTGCATGCGAGAGCAACGCAAAATTGTTTGTTTTAATTAGAAATGCAAATGTTGGAGTAACAAGAAAACGTTTCCGTTTCCGCTGCGTGAACATGAAATGGGTTTAACAACAATAACAACGTTATCAGTGCATTATACAAAAGCTTTTTCTATATTTCAATACTTTTTTTTTTTGCTAACCAACATCTTTGAAGTGATGCAGTAATCCAAAAATTCAATGGCTGAAAAACAACAATGCAAAATAGTGCATTTCGTGTTTTAATTCACGCTACACATCATGGTGTACTGTTGCTTCGGCCACGTTTTAATAGTATGCAGCTTTTTTATTGTTGCCATGCTATAGAGTGGAAACTTTGGCGTTCTGAATAATATTTTAAAGATTTAAGTTTCGATAACATGTGGAATTTAATTAAAATTTCTTAATTCAATTAAAATTTTAAAATGCTTATAATATTAATTGAAAATGTGCAATTCGCATGTTTATATAATAATAAGTTCTAACTGCCACAAGTAATCAAATAAAAAATCCTCTGAATTGCTATGCTTCATATAAGCATTTCTATACAATACTGTAGTCATTGACTTACTAATATATGTAATATTTTTGGAAATTAACTAGTGCAGACAGTAGTGGTCGTGGTGTGGAAGCTGTGTTCTATAAAAAACGAACCAACGAACTGACGAATTTTTCAATTAAAATACATTTTTCAGTCAACAATCTCTGGGAAAATATAAAAACCTCGAAGAGAAAATATCCGAAATATATCGTATATGGATGATTTACGTGCCATACTTAACTACTGAATCATTTATGTTTCGAAAAATAAAACATGGAACTGGATCCATCTGTATATTTTTTTAACGTTTTTTATGTACCGTTAAATTAAACCAACCTTGGAAGTGACTAAAAAAATATACGAAATAAACCTCTGTAATTTTTAACATGTTATTTCTAGAAATAACAATAAGAAATACACATAAATGATATGCTAAACGAAAAAATAACGAAAAAATAGAATTAGTGCATGCCATTAACATTTATTACATACACGAAAATTCTATTTACCATGGTGCTGGTACGAACTGTATGTGTTGTTTTTCCAAAAAGTACAAAATTTTTCAAAATTCGAAAGTTTTTTAAAAAAAGAAATCTAAAATTAACTCTTCAATTTTTTATAAATATTGCATTTGTGCAAGTATGAAAAATATTCTAAAAAAATAATTTTAAAGTAACTGCTAAACTTTTAAAACAATTAATTTTTGTAATTCAGGTATAATTGAGATAATTTTTTGAGGTTTTACCACGAAATAACAGCCATAACCAAGCCATAGCTAGAGAAATATTGCTTTGGAAATTAAAAAATAGGAATTTATTGGAGCGAACGAGCGAAGCTCCCATGGAATAAGTTGTTTGAAGATGTTAAGAGACAAAAAACTCTCGAATGGATTGACCGATCTTAAAATTTCTTTGTCTGAACTGTTTTACTCTTCCTAACTAAGGTTAATTCCCTAGAAAGAATTTTCAAAATCATTTCATTGAACCCTTTAGTTCAAAAAATAATTCAAAATAATATTTCCATGAGTTTTGTTGTTGATATTCGCTGAAATAGTTTTCATTTAACATGCTTTTGTATGTATCAGTCAATGAAAAAACCGAACGACATGAAACGACATCAAAAATCTTGCGGCGAATGTTTTTCGCTTTAATAGCTATTTATCAATAAATAGTTAAAAACAAGATGTCCCAATTTTATTTATGAAGGAAAATATTTAGAATATAAAACACAAATACATGAATTCTGTTGACTGTTAATATTTGCACATGTAGGTGAACCCTGTTAAATAAAATAAATTTTCAGTTTTGGTTGTTATTTAAGGTTTATTTTCTTTCATAAACAACATTTGTTCTTGCTTGACAGACATTTGTAGTTTCATAAATTTCAGCTCAGCGCTTTGCTAAGTGTTTTGCTGCTACAGAAACTGGCAGCGCATGCAAATCAATTTTTGTTCTTTACTGTTACAACAATAGAACATTTAACAATTTTAAGTGGGCAAAGTATAATGAGCGCGTAATTGCCGCTAAGTATTTTAAGAGAGAGTGCTATTTTGTTGTCGAGTGTTAAAGAGAAACGTTTTTTCGTCTCACTGTAAATTCTGAAAATTTGCCTGCTTCGTAATTTTCTCAAGAAATTTTACAGACAACTGCAAAAATCAACGAATGTTCGTTTTAACCGTTAATTGAAAATAAACGTTTGAAGAGAACGTCTGTTCTGAAAAATACTTTTGTATGCTGCGCTCAACCATGTTAGAACTTTAAGGTAGGCTCTTATTAATACGGCTGCTCAATTCTCGTATTTTACACTAACAATGCTGTGAATGCTATAAATGTCAAACGATAAAGACAACAACAACAATTAAAAAAAAATAAATACGAACAGCTGACTTTGACATCTAGCTCACGTTCTCTCCAACATGTGCCTACTTTGTTATTCTACCATGCGCTCGACTATCAGCATGTGCATCGTCAAGTGGTTTTTTTTTTTGTTGTGCATGCGTAATCGGTTCGGTTTGCGTTGTTCTTCTTTTACATGTTTTCGTTTTTGCGTTATCATGGAGAAATAAAAACAATAAGAAATAATAAAGAAAAGTAAGAAAATCAGTCTGGAAGAAATATTAAGATAATCAAGTGCCGGTCGTGAACAAAGGTTCTGAATTCCTTGAAAAAGGTTACTTTTATGGAGATACCAATTGTTGATAAAAGTAACAATCTTAAAAATGAAGTAATAAAAGGGGACGTGAAATTCAAAAAAATTTATTTTAATGTTTTAAAAGTTGAATAAAAAATAAGATATCATTTTGAAAAATTATATATACTAGTATCGCCTGGGGTCGAAATTCGACCAATTTATTGATTGCCTATTTATAATTATATGCGAGATGGTTCAAATAAGTTCAAGGCTATAACTCTTAATTGATTGGAAATATAAAGCTATTTTCTTCAAAAAATTATTTTTTTATTTTATTACTTTTTTCAAAAACATAAAACAACATTTTAAACAAATTTAATTTTGTCAAAGAAATCATAAGGCGTAGCCTTGATTTTTTAATGGCACGGACAGTTTATTAATTTAGTGTCAAGACAAAATAAATTCACCTTAAATTCGGTACAGACTTTGAAATAAAATCAAAAATGCAATTTTGAGTTTTTTGTTATTTTACAACAGAAATCATTTTTACGCCATATTTTAAGAATAAATAAAATTTTGTGGTCTTTTTTTAAATGAATATTTTAAATATAAATAAAAAAAAAAAGGTATTATTTTCAAAAGCTTCTTTACGTTAACTGATAAAACTTAAATAAAAAAAAGAAATAAATTAAATCTATTCACAGATGGCGGAAATATTGGCTTCTCAATTTAGAACACTCAATTTGAGACAGTTCTGTTCTCTCTCTTGGCATTTGGTTGAAACACACGCTAAATAACTAACGACAATATTAAAAAAATTCATTAAAAATACTTTTGGTTAGAACTTTGCTGTAATTTTTATCACATTTGAAAGAAAATTTAACAAACTTTTAGAAAAAAATTAGAAAAATTTAAAAACTCTTAAAAGTCAACCCAGATATTCACATGGAAAGTCAAATTTTTGAATTCAAAACACATTTTTTTACAAATTTAACAATGACGAATGGATAAAACTTAATTTTTTAAAAAATTGTTACTGTTAAAAAAACTTCAAATTCGACCAATTTAAGAACTTTTTCCCAATAAAATTTCATATAATTCAAAGAGCAGACTTTTTCTCAAAAATTTTATTTCTCTCTTAGAAGGTTGGGAGCCCCCTCTAACAGACATATCATTTACATATTCATTCTGGGCAACATTACCTTTCGAATGATGTAAGTTTCATTTATTTTTAGTTTCAGCTTTAATGTTCGCGTATTAATATTTATTTGATTTTTTTATTTACATACATGGCTACTGGAATTTTAAAAAAAAAACATCAAAAAACCATGGCGGCGTGATTACAACTCACTAGGACATCGGAAAAACAAAAAACGGGGTTTTTATCAGCATCAAAACTACCATGGAATGAACTAGAAGAAACAACTTTGGTCGAAAAATAACAAAATGTTTACTGATAATAACAAAATAACAAAACTTTGATTCAGTTTTTCTACTCTATAAACTAAATTGTTTCATGTCAAGTAATCATTAAATAAGCTATCCAATACCGTATTAACCATTTGTATGTCGTGTTTCATCTCTGAGAAATTTGAGTCTAAAGTTCAAATGTTGAGTTTTTGGATAAAAATTTTGAACTTTGATCGTCTTTTTCATAATGTTTTAAGGTATTTTTCGAATCTATTTTAATTTGATGGTTTTTTTTATATTAAATTCCCGTCATTAACATGCCAATAACAATATGATAGAGTTAGGAACGAATTAAAATAAAATTAAAACAATTTTTACAGCCGTTTTGTTCAATCAATATATATCTAACCCCAAATAACGTATCGGTTCTCTTAAGAGTACTGAAGCTTTATATGGTAAATTGATAAATATGGTAAAACTTCTGCAATTATGACAAAACTTCTTTGGTCTTTGTCTTGATTCTTGATAGGATACCCAACATAATTTAGATACGCCAATTTGAGCACCTTATTTTATAGATTTTTGTTCAATTGATACAAAACTGTGTTTTATAAGACTTTCTTGAATGAATAGTTTACTTTAGATACCGACAAAGATTCCAGCAGTTATCTGCCACCATATGGGTGTCCCATATGCCTTGATATCTTGCTTCCATAACTCGAATATCTTGGTGAAATCTTTCATCCTGGTCCTCACTTAAATCTCCAAGATTTTCAGAAAATTAATCCAAATGGGATTGTAAGTAATGAACTTTAATGCTCATATTACACCCAAGATCTCTCAAATTTACTAACATGTCCTGTACTAATTTGGAAAAATTTTTTGTTTTATGATTGCCGAGAAAATTTTGGAATACCAAAACGAAGGATTTCCATGTTCTGTTTTCTTGCTCATTCATAGATTCGACAAAATTTGGATCTTTGATCAACTGTCTAGTCTGTGGTTCATCGAAAAAAACCTGCTTTCAATTTTTCTGCACTAAGCTGTGGAAATTTTTTTCATAGATTAGCAAAACATTCACCATCTTTGTAAATGCCTCAACAAATTCTTTCATACTTCAAACTTCTCTTAGTGCTATTTATAAAAATTTGCCAATCACTTGATCTATATTTTTTTTTGTAAATCCATTTTTTGCATAAGACTTCTAATGTTATTACAGTCAACTAAAAATTGTCTTTAATGGCAAAATATGGTAGCAAATTTTTTTCAGGAGTACGATAAAATGTAATTTTTGTATCTGAAGTAAGTAAATTTTTCTCTTTCAAGCGGAATGCCAAAATTTCAGCAGACTGTTTTGTATGTTGTCAAGTTTTTGATTACAATCAACGACTATGCATTATGCAGCGAACAGGCAGTACATTTTTTTCAAACTAAATGTATCTCCATGCCTTAATATTTTCGTTTGAAGCTTAAAGATATACATTTTCCTGGCATACTTTTAGGATGAAAATTAATGTTGCGGACCAAAACGCGTTCAGTATTAATTAAATTTAGTTTTCATGTTTATCATGTGCCTCTATGGCGTAAATGTAGAGCTGCCGACACTTGAGCAATGATCAACATTGATGGTCCGGGTTCAATTCTTGCTAGCGGCTATCATTTTTTGAAAATTTTCATATGAATTGAAAACGTTAGCCTACCCTGCAGATAAATGGACCAGATTTAGAATAGTTCTAAACTAGTTCCAAAAGGGGCCAGTACTGGTCCCACTTCAATACCCTTTTACATTGAACAAACTGACGCTTTTTACGGGTTGATGTCATAGGAAAAGACAATTGTCCCCATAAACATCCCTTTTTCCCTATATCTGACCTAGTTCCATTATGAATAGTTCTAAACTGGTCCGTTTTGATATAGTCAAAAAGTGGTCAGTTGTAAGCCGTATTATTAGCCTTATTTTGAATACGGGTTCGTACAATTGAACTAATTAAATTATGGTATATAGTTTTACCTGTATATTTACCACTTAATCATTTTCATCGAAAATGTTTGCAAAAGTTCAAAGAAGTGTGGAATCTAAATGAAGAAATGAGCCATAACACGTTTTGAACATGTATATTTTTTTAATTTTGTTTGTGCCTGCTGACAAGAAAAACAAAGAATATAAAAATAAATTCAAACTGTTCTATTCTGAGCGTCTTTTGTACTAGTTCGAAACTAACTCCAATTTCACTAGAAATAAACTAGTTGGTTTTTCCAATTGTCTCCAAAATAACTGCTGGGTAGCGTCACAAATAATAGACCTTGAAAATTCACTCGCCGCCAAAGAAGTTTCACTTCAAAAAATAAAATATTTTCTCACTTTTGTTGTCATTATCTCAAAAACTATAACAGTAAGCAAGATTATCGATGCTACACTAGAAATGTTGACAATTTAGCTTTCAAACAAGTTATATATCATGGTTATGATTTTCTAGGTAAAACATCATCTAAAACATGAAAATTTAGAAACATCCTGTATCTAAAAAATGAAAGCTGTTAAGAAAAATTGGAATTATGTTTGAAATAACCAAATCTAAGTACATTAAAAATTGACGCGAATATTTCTGGAAAATTTAAAAAAAGGTGCCAATTGTTGACCAGTGTAATAACTCATGTAACTCATGTTATTGGTCTCTGGACCAAAATTCATGAATTCGATTCGTGGAGGCCATATAAAAAAATCATAATTATTGTGCTCTTTTTGGCTCAGCTTATGCGTTTTCAAGGCTCTTGTAAAAACGTTCGACTTGAGCCAATTTTAACAGGGCTAATGCTGGAATAATGCCCTCGCCGAGTTGAGGCTTGGCAGTTTGCCATATGAAGAATACCCCCTCCTCTTCCGGGTGATGATTTTAATACTTATTAGTATTTTGAAAAAAAAAATAAGTACGGTTTGAAATATAAGTTCGGCAAACTGAAAATAAGTACTTTACTTACAAAATAAGTACAGTTATAATGCTTAGGTGTATTTTATATTGCATCTAAATATACATTGATTCATACAACACTTTATGCAAGCTTATTTGTTAGAAAAAAAAAAATAATAAAGTTCTTGATGAATACTATAAAATCTCTTTGAAATTTCAATTCTTATAAATTTTGTGCTACACAAAGCATTATTCATTGAATACATTTGAATTATGGTTTTTTTTTTTTGGGTATTCAAACTCTTTTTTTATTATTATATGTTTTTTTTTTGTGTGAATTAATCGAAAACGAACCGTGCATGACACGTCAAAATTTCCAAGTATTTGCCAACATTTCAATTGATGATAGAAATCATCGCTGATTGCCATGTGCCCAACAAAAAGCAACAACAATATACGTATCACACGTTGCCATAACTTCAAAAACATTACGTGACAAGCAGTCACAAATAGCTTAATTTTATGCTATATTTAATCCAGATGGTGCTTGAATTTTTTTCTTTTTTAATTTTGCCAGTTGTAGCATGTACGTGTGTAGGAAGTTTTCATAACCATACAAACAACAATATCCTCTTTTGTCATTAAAACTGAATAATTAAGAATTTATTTTACTAAAAATAAAAAAAAGAAACAACATAAATTTCAACTGTATTTGATCTTTATTCTATAGTTTTCTAAAGCTTTTGAAAAAGAAAAATTGTATTGTTTTTGGACGAAATGCATCTGTTTATCATGTCAACAAAAATTGCTTTTACCATTGCTTTATTTGATGTTTTTATTTTGCTGTACTGCGTAAATAAATCTGCTTAACATTTTTCAGCTATATTTATATGAAGTTTATCGTATTACCTATAGACTTGCTTGCTTGCTTTTCGTGCTGCACATTCTTTCAAGCTTTGGTAATGCTTAGTTTATTTTTTTTTATTGTATGTTTTTCTATTTTTATTCTTGCTGCATAAGATATTTTTCAAATGTACGAGTCGCTCTATGGCTTCCTTTTCCGTCTTTTATTTCATTTGGTTTCTTAGTTTTGTTGTTGTTGTGCTAAGCTAGCACTAGTGAATGAAGGCAGTACATAGCTTTACTACCGAAGCTTTTACTTTAACCCACTGCTACTATTTTAAAGCTTTATTTTGTTTATCTACTTTACTACGTTTCCTCCCTCGTTTCGTATTTTTGTTTTTTATGCGCTTTATCAGGGAAATTGCTTTAATCTTATTTAACGAGTTTTTGTTTTGGTATTTCATATTAAAAACGCTTTTCGTGTATGAATTTGTGTGTTAGAGTATGTGTGTGTGTGTGTGTGTATGTGATTGTTGTGTATTTGCGACCTAACTCAATAAATACGTTATTGGATATTGTCCTTGGCTGAGTATATGTGCTTAAGTATATTTGTGTGTTTTTCTTTTCATAGCTATGTGTTCCGACATCAACTACAAATAAAATTTGTATGACTTGCTCTAGGGCGGAATTTTGATTGTTTTCTGTTCTGAGCTTTTTAATTTTTTCTGCTGAATTATTTAAAATTACTTGTTCTCTTTTAGACTAAATACTAAGCATCGTCTTGCTTATGCCTCTTGGGACATTTCTTTTTAAGGATTTGTTTAGATTTATTTTTGTTTTTCTCTTTCTTTAATGTTGTTGAATATTCTCATTATTTTCTTAGTTCTGGAAATTTGTTACATCACTTCCTATACATTTGAAGAAGCCTTAATATACTTTTACTTAATGATGTATGCTTCCGGATGTGTATTATTTATTCAATATATTCGAAGTAAAACAAAATTATAATAAATTTTGCATTTAAATGTTTAAACAGGATTTAAATGAGTGAAACATGTTTTTCAAATTAAATGTGCTCTGCTTAAATGCTGCGATAGACGAGTGATAAGAACAGGGATATGATGGGAATAAAATGGTAGAAGTTCTGTTTGAAAAATATTTGGGAAATTGTAAATGATGGATATATTAGTGATAGTTAAAATAATTAAGTAGATATTCATTTTTAAATATCACAACAATTAAAATAAGAGCCAGTTAATAAATACTCAATTCAGATGCAGCGTATAATTATAGTCATATCAGAGTCTCCAGTAAGACAGAGCGTGACAACATCAAAATGTTGTCATAGAAAGCTTTGAGAATATAATATTTTAGCATAACAAATAAGAAACTACAATTAAATCACACAATGCATGGAAGTTACTAGTTTTTGGTCGCACTAGACTGCCATTTTCCGATTTTCAAACTGGAAAAAACTCCAAAAAGTTTTTAATTTACGTTACTTATTGAAAATGTTCAACTTCCTAACTTGAAAAAGTTTATCAATTGGGTTTTCACTTCGAACTATATACATAATTTTTTTCAAAGTGGAAACTAATGTTAGTTCTAATGATGACATGTTAGATTGTAAAACGTTAAAATCATTTAAGAGATTTTGCTACCCATTTAACAACTACTGAAAAATTATCCTTTATTAAGGAATGTTTTCTGGAAAAATATAAATATTCAATGGATTAAAATCATACGTTCATGTAAACGTCGAAGACTTGCAAGGTGTCGTGTACTCAAAATTCCTCCCGCAAGGTCAATCAGTCAGCGCTCATTATTATTTGAGTGTTTTAAAGAGTTTGAGCGAGAATATTTGGCGAAAGAGGCTAGAAATGTGGGAGGAAATTTATGGTTTTTTCCGTCCGCATACAGCTCATATTTTATACAGCGTACTTTAAGGAAAGCAGATACTACGATTCGGCATTGTACTAGTTTTTTCAAAAAAAAAAAAAAAAACCAATTGTCATTATTGCGGTTGTATCAGAGGTAGGCGTGGTTTTTATCCGATAAAGCCCATTCTCGAACTTGATATTAGCTTTTTAAAAAAAAGTTCAAATATCGAATTTCAGTACGATAGCTTAAAAATTACGGCTGTTATCGTGTCCACAGACAGACGGAAAAACGGACAGAGGAACAGGCAGACGGACATGGCTTAATCATATCAGTTGGTGATGCTGAGCAAGAATGTATATACTTTTCTTTACCTACTACGCCTCCTTATGGGCGTTACACACGTCGTGACAAAATTATTGTACCCCTTACGTGGTGCGCGTGGGGGTATAAAAAAAATATTTTTGGAACAAAACTAAAAAATTGTAAAACCAAAAAGTTAAACCATTTTAAAAACAAAAAGGACAACCATTCAACCGATAAATTTTTCTTTCAACTCAAAATATAATTATGGTTGAAAAAAAACAGAATATCTTAACATTAAAAAAATAAACAGTTTCGATAGTATCGTAAGTGTAGACGTGGAATTCCGTTTAAATTGTTTCTAGTTTGTCTCTTTGATCTGATGGTTTTTTCTATTTTGCACGTATTTTTTATTGATCTTCCAAAAATTAGCAAATGAAATAATAACACTCAATGATAGACTTCTTATCGAGACCAAAACAAAGAAAAAGTTAAAAGTACACATGATAAAACGAGCAAGCAAAAAGAAACAAGCAAAATGTCAATTTTTTCGATCATTTCGTTAAATTTGATAGGTTGAGTTATTGACTTAGTTGAAAAGAAGGAGAAGCTAATGCACTTTCCATTGCCTCTTTCCAATGTATACACGGTTAAAAATTTTGGACTAGTTTTTAATCCAAACTTTGGTTTAAAGGAATTTTTAATCCAAAAAGTACTATTTTTTATTCCATACTTAAGTTTAATTTGTTTTTAATCCAAAAAAGTTCAAGTTTAAGACTATTTTTGGACTACAAATTTACGTTAAGGTAGTATTTTCAGGAAAAATTATTTATATTACCTAAGATTGAAAACTACTACTTCTACAATATTTACGCTCAATAGAATAGTTAATGTTGTTAAAGCATCCGAAGTTTATTTTTTAATTAAATGAAACAAATTGTTTCTTAAAATCTGAACCAAAATATTATTTTATTCATTATTACATTGAGCAGTGTTTCATAATACATAATAAGGGTATTCATGCAAAGCGGCAAGCTTGTATTTTGGGCAATTAGTAATTAATTATAAGGTAATTAATTATATTACCTAAGATTGAAAACTACTACTTCTACAATATTTACGCTCAATAGAATAGTTAATGTTGTTAAAGCATCCGAAGTTTATTTTTTAATTAAATGAAACAAATTGTTTCTTAAAATCTGAACCAAAATATTATTTTATTCATTATTACATTGAGCAGTGTTTCATAATACATAATAAGGGTATTCATGCAAAGCGGCAAGCTTGTATTTTGGGCAATTAGTTATTTTTTAGTGGTGACCGTGGCATGCAGGTTAAGTGTGTGGCTTAGCATGCTCGGAGCCCGGGTTCGATCCCCAGCCGTGGCGAAAAGTTTTTTCAATAAAAAATTTTTCTGATCGGTCACCACCTCTCTGCAGACAATGGCAAACCTCAGAGAGTAAATAATGCCATGTAAAGCTTCTTGAGAACATGAACTTTAGCCGTTCGGAGTCGGCATAAAACATGTAGGTCCAGTTCTCGGTCAATTGTGTGCAAACATTTAATAACACACACAACACAATTGATCATAAGAAGCTCGGTCAAAGTCCTTTCAAGGGCTGAAATGGCCAATTTGTTTTTTTTTTTTTTTTTTTAGTTATTTTTATCAGTCGATTGTGCATTTGGAGAGATATGTCAGCTGTTAACTTGTTAACAGTCAACTTTCAGCATACATATAAACAGCTGATTGCTGGTTTGTGATATATCTGGTTTGTGTAAACGGTTCTCCATACATTTCATTTATAAGGCTGATAAACTTATACGGTTTATATCATTTATAAGGGCATTGCACATTTGCATGAATACCATTAATGTATATATAGTGAAGTTTATGGCAATATAATAATATGTTCACACGAAGGCATTTTGAAGAAACAAAAAGAACCGATATGCATTTTAAGTGTTCTAACGCGATGAAAGAGTGCTACATTTTATAAAAATATTGGCAAGATTTAGTACAAATTAGTTCAAAGTACGCGACAAAAAAAAATTAGTTTTTTTTAGCTCGTATAGAAATATGCAAAATTTAGCATAAATTAAGTTTAAGAACTTTTTTTAATATATGTATACATGCTTATGGAGGTCAAAGGATAACTTTTCTTCGTAGACTTATGAAATATGAGAAATATCTCATACCTTTTTTTCTCACGAGTTCTCACCTTTGTGGATTAAAACGTAATCCTTTTATATTTTTAACTTTTTTGGACTAAAATCTAATCCTTTTTGGATTATAATATTTTATACTTTCTGCGGATTAAAAATTATTCTTTTTTGGATTAAAAAATTTTAAACTTTTTGCGGATTAAAAATAAGTCCTTTTTGGTTTGGAAAATTTAAAACTTTTCATTGGATTAAAAAGTAATCTTTTTTTGGTCGTGTCCTATATGTAATCCAAAAAAGATTAAAATTTAGCCCAAGATTTTTAACCGTGTTTTTTAACCGATTTTTAACCGTGCGAACTACTCTCGCTATTGCTAGTGGCATGTGGGATCCACATTAAGGAACGTGACATCTTCAAAAACTTTTCTTTTAATGTTTTAAAATGCCAATAAGTTGAATAAAAAACAAGATATCATTTTGAAAAATAATAAACATATATTTTTTAGTTAAAAAATTACACAAAAACATTTTGTTTTGATTTTTTTGGACAATATTGGCCAAAAACTCAAAAACTATAGTACCGATTTTTCTGTCCGTAGTTCATTCCATGCATCGACAAGTGTAAACAACATATATATTTAAATTTCAGTATGATCGGTCGAGTAGTTTTTGTTTTATCACGCCCGCTAAGATTTTATTAACGATTTTTTAAAAAGTTCCTGCATCAATATATCTGATTAAAAAAATCAGATTTTTGCGTAGTTTTTTTACAAAAAAATATATATTTATTTTTTCAAAATGATATCTTATTTTCTATTCAACTTTTTTCGCATTTTAAAACATTAAAATAAAAAAAAATGTTTGAAAGTGTAACGTCCCTTTAATTTGCATTAAAAACAAATATTAAAATTTTACGCCATCTATTGGGTAAAAGCATAAAACGAAATATGATCCAACTCGTTTTTTCATAAGAGTTCAATCTAACTTGATCACAGACCCATTTCGTTAAGTTTGAATTTTGAGTTCAGTGACTGAGTGGTGACCGTGGCATGCAGGTTAAGTGTGTGGCTTAGCATGCTCGGAGCCCGGGTTCGATCCCCAGCCGTGGCGAAAAGTTTTTTTCAATAAAAAATTTTTCTGATCGGTCACCACCTCTCTGCAGACAATGGCAAACCTCAGAGAGTAAATAATGCCATGTAAAGCTTCTTGAGAACATGAACTTTAGCCGTTCGGAGTCGGCATAAAACATGTAGGTCCAGTTCTCGGTCAATTGTGTGCAAACATTTAATAACACACACAACACAATTGATCATTAGAAGCTCGGTCAAAGTCCTTTCAAGGGCTGAAATGGCCAATTTGTTTTTGTTTTTTTTTTGTTTTTGACTGAGTTGAAAAAAGGTTGTGATTGACATCTTGTATTAAAATAGAACACTCATTTGTAATTAGTACATACAAGAACCCAATAAAAAAGTAGTACATTCAAAAACCCAATGAGTGGAGTAGAAACCCAATGCTGCGAATCAGTTCGTATAAGAGGTAACGCACACTACAGACTCTTAATCGGCCGATGTCTTATGGTGTCTTATGTAAGTGCGCACACCTACCGATTAAACGAAACCCAACTAAAAAATCAAATGGAAGATCAGATTTCATTTTGATTTTTTAGCAGACTAGACCATGGTTTCGTCGGACGCTACTCCGACTGATCAGTATTCTCTGTGGTTAACTATTTAGTTTGTTCTGCAAAGAACATTGTTGTGGTAGCAACCTGTTTGGCTTCAATAAATTATTTGGCATCAAGCCCTAAAAATAATTCTTGAAAAAAACATGTTTTTTAAGAATTAAAAACCAATATGGACAATTAAAATGCCACAATTTTTTAGAATTTTTTATACCTTCAAACAAATGTTAATACTTTTGTTTCAAATATGTTTTCCATACTACTAAAGAAATTTCAGAATTTTAAAATAAAAGCTTGTGATTTTTGATGTTGAAGTTGACATTTTGCCGATTGTAGAGATCGCAGTTTGCTCTCTTAGAGCAGCATTGTCCTTTCCATGGAATCTCCTGTATGGCGGTGATGTCAGCCTTTAATTTTACGAAGGCTTCTGCCAATTGGACAGAGACACCTTCCCTATAAAGGGTACGTGCATTCCAGGTGCATATCCGTAACTAATTGTCCGTTTTAAGTTTGCAGTGAGGGCTAAACCACTATCCCCCCCACTATCCGAGATTCATATCTGAGGCTGGGTTAGTTTTTACTAGAACGTTATAATATTGTGGAGACCCAAACCCTACGCATAAACTGGTGGCATAAATATTTCTTACAAAAGATAAGAACATTAGTGAGTGGAAATCAAACATGGCGGAATCAAAATAGTACCATTTTTAGGTTAAAAGATTAGGAACGAATATACGTTTACTAGAGTGGGTCGCATTATATGGGGGAAAAAAATTAATATTAAAAGACACGCCCTTGAATGAAGGCTTATGTCGAATATGTTTCAGAACTACAACAAATTTTTTTATTGGTGTCTTGAAAAACAGTCAAAATGGTCTTTAATTTATAAAATTATTTTTTTTTGGAATTTTAGTTGTAACATTTTTATTTGTAGTTAGGGTGTTATTTGCCAATTTTTGGTACCATATCAATAATAGTATTAACTTCATCTCTGGACTTAACCAACCCTTCCCTTCTAAAAATCTCTCTATATTACGATTGCAAGAACAAAAAACCAACTTCTTATGACGTTGGCGTAATACTTAAATAGCTTATGGACATGACGTTAATAACTTGTAGGTTTTATAATACTGCATTTTTAATGAAAAAATCTTGATAAAATGTAAATTATGCTACTTAGGCAAGTAAAGTTGACGCAAACTACAGTTTAAAAATATGTACGCTAAATACTCGTTCAGTTTTTACTCAATTTTACTAAATTTTGTTATGATATGGCTTGTTGATTTAAGTTGAAAGATCACTAACTAAACACAAGTGAAAACTTATAAATTGCTTGAAATTTTATTCAAAATTCTAACACAAATAGCAAAAATAAATAAATAATTAAACTAACCCTACCAAATTGCCAACAGTATAGATTACTCGCTGTATGTCTTTTCCTTCCAAATCACATACTTTATTTTCAGTTTTCACCATGACACGCTCAAACCCATTTGATAGTTTAGCACATTTCTAATTGCATTTCCGTTTCCGCTGTGGTTCTGAGCGTCAATAAAATATACAGCTTTGCGTGCTAAACTTCAAATGTACGTCGTTCAATTTTATTGGAATGCGAATCAATTTCGTTTTTGTTAGTTGTCTCATTTTTCAACTTCATGGCTTTTTTCAACTCTCTCTCTTTTTCTCTCACCGACATCACTGACATTTGGGTATTAATTTGTCAAAGTGTCAAATAAACGCTTTGCCGTTAACACTATCGAATGGATGTGTTGCAGGATTTGTAGAATTGAATGATGAATTTTATTGATATATTATTTAAAACTTGTCCGATTTATTGAGAGGATAAAAGGAATAATGAGAGACTGAAAATCAAAGGTGTAACTGAATAATTTGAGTTTGAATGTTGGTAGTTTAATAAAACGGTATTAAGTTTTTGTTAAGTTATAAAAGCAATCAAAGTTTTTACTTTTAATATAAATTAACTATATTTCTTTTTCAACTAATCGCACACTCTTTGTTCGTCATACGATAATTGCGAAAACTGTCAGAAAGGTGTGTTCGTTTTTGATTTGTTTTACGTTGCTGTTTCTCAAAACGTTATAACAATTTATCATTTGACAGCTGAATTGTTTGTCACGTGCAGGTATATAATTAATAGTGAAAATACTCACAAACAAATACTTAAACCACAAAAGCGTCGTCAACTCTTTAGGTCAAAATATTAATTTTGTTTCCGTTTTGCAAGTCCTGTGGTTTTCAAGATGATTGCGGCGGTTAAGCAGCGTAATATATGTGTAAGAGAATGTAAGGGGGTATAACATTGAAGAAAAGAATTTCTGTGTTGCTAGTGTTCAAGTTTCTTTATTAAAATATGGTGACAATAAACTTGGTGTTATTGACATAAGTTGAAAGAAATGCGATTTTTTGTTGTTGTTGTAAATTAAAATCATATCCTGGTGCATGCAAGAATTTTAAATAGTCTAAAAGTAAAATTTTTTTTTTAATATTTCGATTTTATCCCGAACATATCAGTATATTTCAAACAATCTTACTTTTAAGTATTAGAAAATACTACACTCAGGGAAAACTAGCAACTTAAAATGAAATAATATCGTCTCAATTTTACGTTGCTCCACTTTCAAAAAATTGTCTTTAAATTAACATTGAAAATCTTCAAATCAAATATGAAAAAATTTTAATATTCAATTAGAAGTAGAAAAAATTTAAAATAATGATGATGCACTTTTCCCTCATATTCAATGAAGTGTATCCTCTTCGAAAGTTAGTTGAAAATAACGTTGTTTAGATTTGAAGCTATAAAAAGTGAAAAAAAGCAAAACTATATTTGTCTTAAAGTGGACAACACTTCAATTTGAAACTTCATACTTTCGTGTATCAAAATAAATTATAAAAAATAGTTTTAATTTTCTGAAAACAATTGCGAAAGCTGGAAAATAAATCTTCTTGGAAAAAAAATGTTTGTTTGTGAAAAAAAAATCAGTGAGTGCAAAGTAAGACGACAATAAAGAAGAAAGCGATAACATTGGACTCAAGGCAGAATTTAAAAAGATGTTATTTGTATCGAGGAAGCAAGAAATAATTTTCATTTTTATAATATTTATTTTAAGGTACACATATATTGTTTGGAACTTGATATCATATAATCAACATACTTTTAAAATACTTATTTAAATTAATTTATTCTTGGTTCGCTAAATAATTAATTAATTCAAGTATTCTATCAAATGTTTTCATATAATTCAATAAAAGAAAATTTCTCAAAAATAATATTTTTTTACTTATTTGTATGTTAATATCAAAAATGTTGAAGATTTAATTCAAAGTGGTAATCACTTTGATTTATTATTGTAACAATGTGGAATCAAAGTATGAAATAATTTATTTCAAAGCTAAAGCGTATATAAAATAAAGACGTAAGTATTTAAATTGAATAGGATTCCGCTTTGAATTAAATCTAAATCCAAGTTAAATTAAAGTGAAATCCTTTTCATTTCAAAGTGTGTTATACCTTAGTTTAAAGTGGAAACAACATCAAACTGGATATTTTTTGTTCGAAGTGGAAACATTTTGAATTGAATATTTTCGTGTTTGGTGCCAAATTGTTCCGAAAAATATTTGAATCGAAGTGGTTTTCTTTGATTTTACGTTATTTTTTAGCTCAGTGTAAAAAGTCCTTCTTGTGTCTTGCTTATCGTTGATGTGCTTTTCCGTGAAACAAAATACAGAGGTTAATTTTTATCTTTTTTAATATGGGCATTCATAGGCTAGGTCAGATGAATTCAGATTTTTAAAGCACATACTTTCAGGCGTTGATAGCTACAGATTATTTTGCGTTTCATAACATATTTTCCTAGAAATGTTTCTTAACATTAAGTTCCAACTACTTATTTTTTAAATTATCGACGTTGTTGATGCTTGAAAAATTAGCTTCGAGTGCATAAAATTTAACAACATTGGCACTTCCGTTTTGCAATGGCAAGACCACGGAAGTAACAACTACCGCAAACGTGCGGCACTTATGCAACCGCAATTTTCACAAATTGTTAGCTTAAATAGAGCTTCTACATTAAAATGTATGTGTCGCCTCTGAAGCTGTTCTCATTTGTGCTGGTGTGTGTTTTAAAAAGATTATTTTTGTGAGCTTCGCATCTTTGCGCTTGTTTGCTTACTTCCAATAGATTTTTTGCTCAGCACATTTTTAAAGTACCACCAACACACACAAAGCATATATATATATATATATATACTTTTAATATATGCGAGATATGCATGCACGCTTGAGTTTGTGCAGCGTATTTTAAAATTTACATTATCACCTTTAACCCTTGGATACAAAGTTTTCTGCCTCAAAAACCAAATGCAAACTCACGCGCTAAAGTGCTGCTTAAAGTTTAGCCAGTAGTGCAAAAAGTAGGAGCAGCAGCAGCAGCATCAACGGCAGCCAGTGTATTTGAAGTAGCTTGTCTGCCGCTCTAGAAAATGTATGCAGATTAAATTCAAATTGATTTGAGAGAAAAATTTTCGCACTTCGAAATGTGCAGCATACGCTGCAATTTTTATCAATTTTTATTCTCTCTGCATCAATTAATTAAGTACTTTAGATTTTAATTAGACACTTTAAGTTTAAAAATCTCGTTAAGAACAACTTTTCGCAGTTCTTTGAAGGCAATATCTGTAATTTAAATAAAGTAGTATTTATAGCGTATAACACAAAATTCAAGTATTTTTATTTTTTTTTATTTTTTCTGGACTGTGATTCAGCACCACTTAGCATGAGCGATAACATATGTAATCACTCAGTCGTGTTCATCATAGAATTTCGGTACGTAGCTTAACTTTGTTAACCTCTATCAAAAGGAAAAACAAAATTTAACTTTGAAGAGGGCTTGACAGTTAAAAAGCTTCATCAGTGACATTGATTGATTTCATTAAGTTCTCATCTCTAAATGTCTCTGCAAATTATAGGTGGTAAATAATATATTACACCTAAGATATGCTTTTTAAAAGTATGTAATATGAATTAAATTAAACAGCAAAACATTTTAAACAATTACAGTTTATTGATTGATAGCAAATCAAACATAAATGTGTACTGCAAATACCCTATTTGAATTTTTTAAAACTAATCCTTCAAGCTTAATATTTTGTTTTATTTTAACGCTAAAATCTCCCTTCAAATTTTTACTAACTACTCAAAAAATGGTAAAAATAAATATGAATTCAAAATTCAGATTATTTATTTTTAGTCAAAAGTTTATTTAACACATATGTGAATTAAGACCTTGATAAATTGCTTCGCAATAGCTTGAATCAAAGCACGCAAAGCCAACTTGCTACCTCACAAGATTCATTTTCTTGCCTTCACAAGTACCTTCGAAGTATAATAACAAAAACAAAAAAAATACTGGCCATCCTTGAAAGGATTTTGATCGAGCTTCTTATGATCAATTGTGTTGTGTGTGTTATTGAATGTTTGCATACAATTGACCGAGAACTGGACCTACATGTTTTATGCCGATTCCAAACGGCTAAAGTTTATGTTCTAAAGAAGGAGCTTAACATGTCATTATTTACTCTCTGAGGTTTGCCATTGTCTGCAGAGAGGTGGTGACCGATCAGAAAAATTTTTTATTGAAAAAAACTTTTTGCCGCGGCTGGGATCGAACCCAAGCTCCGAGCATGCTAAGCCACACACTTAACCTGCATGCCACGGTCACCGCAATGGAATTCATTAGCAAGTCAATTAAAATCAATACGGACAAGAACGCTTTTAAAACTTGCTATTCAAAGACATTTTTCATCACCTAATTCTTAGCAAATTGCCAGTTCTCTTCCAGCACTCTCTTTATAAATTAAGATCTTGTAATTCTTTTTTATATAATTATTGTAACTTATCTTAACTTAAGTTATAATTCAAAATTTATAATTGTATTCTAAACTACTTGTCAATAAGATTTGTACTTTAAAATAACTTAGTTTTTAGGGTACTAATGTAATAAAATCACATAATAATAATAATAATATGAAGTAAAAAAAAATTGTCTGCAATCAAATTATGACCTTTCAGACCAACTGTGAAATCAAGAACAACTCACATGCCCTGGTTTTTTTCAGGCATTCTTCCTATTTCCTTGCCAGTATACGGTTAAATATTCCAGGCATAACTCGTGGAAGAAACACAAAGCATCCAAAACATTATGACATATTTTCTGGTGAGGTATACATCCTAAGAAACATCCAGGAAATATCGTTCTTAGTCTACAGTGCCTTAGCCTAATGCCGCGACAGTGGGAGTTGAAGGGAATACCAAGTCTCTCAGCGTGAACACCAATGCATCAATGACCAGTACCGATTGCGGCTACTCTAGCTATATCCGCCCATGTTCTCGATAGAAGTACACGAGTTCTCCTTAGATTGTATGAAGGCCACATTTTCCTGGCAGAGGGTAGCAGAGGGTATTATATTTCTCCGTTCGTATTAGCTAAGTCAAAGTTGTTCAAAAATACTTCTTTCTTAACCGCATTCAGAGGAACTAGAACTGGTTCCGCTGTTAAAACAACAAAGGAAGATTCTAACCTGGGTAGTGTTCGTCCATTTTCTGATTACCGTAAATGGTTCTGTGGCTGACAACCCAAGAAATGCTTATTTCAAGTTGATGACTCAGCCTGACCAGTTCCTCTTTACATTGCTTTACTTGCTTGGAGCTAGATTTTTACAGTTGCTAACGCTCTGATGGCCACTTGACTATCTAACACCATTGCTACATTTAAATTGTTTGTGTTGGCTCGACTTATAGGCCGACAAGACTCTCGTATCGCTAGCAGTTCTGCATGAAAGATGCTGGTTGAGTCTCGTAGGTGGAATGAGATGGAAACACCCTGTTTCTTTGAGTATATACCGGCTCCAACTCTGCATTCCATCTAAGATCCATCAATATAGAAGATAACATCAAAGACAGCAGGTGGGCCTTCATTGCGTCATTCTGCTCTTGTTGGGACACCTGGCTAGTGAATGCTTTTGCAAAGTTCCAGTGTTACTAAAGATTTTTCCGTACCCATATGGTTTTTCCCTCCAGCCTCTTTTAGTCTTATCGATTCCGTTACTTTTCCATTCAGGTCACTGGGAAGCAATTGAATCAGAATAACACCCGTTATGCCTTCGCATACAGAGCGCTGAACTCTGAAAAGTCTGTAAATGCTGTATGTTTTGCTTAGTGTAAGCGTTTTAATGCTGTAGATTGATGTAGCAAGCATTCCCTCTTAGACCGCACCCTTCAGCCCAGTGGCAGAGTTTATCCAAAGCCCCTCTATAATCTCTCTGAAATTGAAAGGAAACAGTCTTGATACCATAACGATCACGTCATCTGCATATGGCTGATTCCACACTAATGAGGAAACGTAAACATGATTCCCAAATTCATATTTAGCGAAATCATTTTTCAATTATTAAATTATTTTTTTTCAAAAAGTATATTCACTTTAAAAAAAATCTATTACTTAATGTGTTACAAAAACAACAAAGTTTTTGATTTTGGTGTCAAAATATGTTTCCTGGTTATTTTATTTATTAAGTTCTTATATTTAATTCCCACGTAATTCGCACTTGTCACACCCGAGACAGTCTGATGGTAGTTGCCATTTTTACAAAATATTCTTCACTAGTATTAAACAAAAAAGAAATTAAATTTGATAATATATAAGAAAAGAATGTTCACAGTGTCGCAGATGAACTGAATTTCAATGTTAAACACAGATAATTTTTAGTATAAATAATTGCATTGTGTTTTAGCACTTTGAAACCTTGGGACATTATCTAATGTATCCTGTAGTACATTGCTTTAATTTAAACCGGTTAAGAACATTTTCAACATGATAAATAACTCAAAACGTCAAACCTGTCTTTGCGGAATTAGCCATATTAGCCATTGATACCAATATTGTTGAAAACATTCAGAGCATCGGGTGCAAAGCTATGAGCCAAAGAAGGGGAAAATTCACCTTAAGTTGGTGATAAATATAATATGTTGGCTGTTAACAAGATCCGTCTGGATAGCTCTTGTAATCGAGACAATCCAGTTTTCACGGATGGCAACTGTAAGAATCTTGTTGAACGTTCCTTCAATCAAGAACAGCTACAGTGAATTATTTGAAATATAGAGAACTCTCAATGGTAGTAAAAACCTCATGCCAAGCAAACTCCATTGAACTGCTATTTAGATAGCATGTTGGGCTTTGGGTATTGCTGTTTTGTTGAGTATGTTTCTTATGCTTGGTTTTCACTTGTCATTTTTGATTTGACTTAACATGAAATTTTAAAGTAAAAATATCACATAAATAACAACTTTTATGTAATTTTTGCTAAGAACATGGGCACGATTACAATTTCCGGGGCTTCGCGCTTTGAAGATGTTTTCTGGTAGAGAACAACAAAAAACATGATTCGCCGAACAAAAAATAAATAGCTCTCTAAATAAAAAAAAAAAATTTGTTAAAAGATCTGTCCAAAAAAACATCTATATCTTTGCCGTTACTCAATGGATCTTTAAGATTAATATGTCATATAAAAGGTCATTAAATGACCTTTCAAAAATATTTTGTATATATATCATTGCTTCAAAATTTTTTTGTTTTATTAGCGAATGTATTCCAAAGTTGAATTTTTTAATAAAAAGAACCGGTATTTTCTAAAAAATTTACGTTATTAAGTTACTAAAAATATATTTTTTTTTTAAATCTTACTGTTAGACCTTTTGTTTGACACATAAAAATATGCATCTTTTATTTAATTTCACACTATATTACATAAAATTGTAATTTTACAATTTTTTGTTTGTTAAAAAATCTGTTCAAAAAATTTTCTATATCTTTGCCAATATCCAATGGATCTTAAAGATCGACATGTCATTCGAAAGGTAATTAAATGCCTTTTCAACGATATATAAAATAAATATCACTTCCAGAATATTTTTAAATTTATAAGCGAACAAATATCGGATTTAAACTTTTATATTAAAAAAACCGATATTTTCTAAAAAAATACGTTTTTAAAATACTTAAAGTATTTTTTTTTTATAATGCTACAAGTTTTACCTTTTTTGGATGCTTAAAAATATGTTTAGTTTTTAAGTTCACACTATATTACATAAAATTGCTATTCTTAAAACATCCAAAACTATTTCTGAAGACGCCATTCTTCTTCATCAGCGATTTTTTGTATAATTCTCATATTAAAAACAAAAAAACAAATTGGCCATTTCAGCCCTTGAAAGGACTTTGACCGAGCTTCTTATGATCAATTGTGTTGTGTGTGTTATTAAATGTTTGCACACAATTGACCGAGAACTGGACCTACATGTTTTATGCCGACTCCGAACGGCTCATGTTCTCAAGAAGCTTTACATGGCATTATTTACTCTCTGAGGTTTGCCATTGTCTGCAGAGAGGTGGTGACCGATCAGAAAAATTTTTTATTGAAAAAAACTTTTTCGCCGCGGCTGGGGATCGAACCCGGGCTCTCGAGCATGCTAAGCCACACACTTAACCTGCATGCCACGGACACCACATATTCAATAAACTAAAAAGTTAATTAAACTTGAGATTTAACAATGGCAGACCGTATAGCTATTTTAACATGTAGCATTTGAAAAAATTATTTTATAAATTTTTGGCTGGAAAAATTTAAATTAGACCCTTCAATAGTAGTCATCGGCCGTTTCTTCTTCCTCTTCATCTACTAAAGCTTCCATCTCCTCCTGGATAGTTAAAATACGCTGACGTTTTTCGGGAATCATTTCTTCCAGGCTTTCTGACTCAACCGTAGAAACGTCAATGTCCTTGAGCTGCAACCCAACTCTGCGAACACCGTTCACAATTCTAGGGTATAACGCCTTTACATCTTCCAAAAACTTCATTATCTGCTATCCAACTAGGGTTCCCAACTGTCCCGGATTTCGCGGGACGTCCCGCATTTCAGCTAATTTTTTAGCGTCCCGCGACGACCTTTTGCGGGACACCTTTTGTCCCGCATTAGAGAACTTAAGATTGTTTGTATCTAAATTTCCAATTCGACATGAAAAACAGTTTCCTAAACCGTTTAATTTTATTATCAAAATAAATTTATAGCTCGTTTCAAAAGAGAAGAACATTTTTTAGTTTCATTTTTCGATGCGCAGTGAGAAATAATTTCTAAAGCTAGAAATTGTTTTTAGAGCGTAGTTTCTTGCTCTTTTTGTTCTGTTCGCTGAACTTTATGCTGTTTTTGAATGTTTTTTACTGTTTTTCTTAATATTTAAATGCGCAAACATTTATAACAAATGATCGCACAAGTACGGTGTTGCACCGACGGCATGCAGCAACCTGCATCTTGAGAGAGAAATAAAATAAAAATTACATAAAAAATAAATTATTTTCTCAAGAAAAAAATTGTGAAGTGAAATTACTGATGACAAAATATTTTTTTACGCACATTTTTTTTTTTAATTTTGATTGGTTGATTTTGAAAAATAAAATTCAATACTTTCGCAGCACAGTTGCGGAATATTCAGAGAATATTCAATTTTATTTTTAATGTCGACCAATCAGAATGAAGAAAACTCTCCAAATTATTTTCTTTTTCTCAAACATGCGCGAAAATGTTCTTCTCTTTTGAAACAGGCTATATCATTTATTTTTCATATATTTTATTTATGAAAACGATTTGGATTTATTTTTTGGTTTTTTCATGAATTGGGCAAGAGTTGGAAAGAGATCTTAACAATATCAAGGAACCAAGTGATGGTGTAAAGGCATCGTTGATACCCTTTATTTCTCAAAGAATAAAAGGAAATGTTTAATAAAATAAAAAAACTCGCGTGTAGCAACGTACACGTGGCAGAAGTGAAACTTCTTTAACAGTAAGAAATAAGAGAGATTTTAGTGTGAAATAGAGAGAGAAAGTATCTGAAAAGAAATTCAATCAATACGAAATGGAATAATAATTTGTTGATTCAATATTTGCATCCAGGGACCGTACCGAATATGGTTTTTGTCGAAAGTGTCACATATTAACTTTTATCTCTTAATTTTTATTTTTTCCGACAAAATAACAGTTATTTTCTGCCGTTTATTTTTCGGTCAAAAATATCAGGTAATTTATATTTGTTCCAGTCATTTTACCGATAAAAAAATTTTGATATTATTATATTATAACAGTTCAATCTGTCAAGCGGCCTTTAAGAAAACACAAATTGCTTGATATTTTTGACCGAAAAAATTAAAGTCACAAAATAACTGCTATTTTTGACCGATAAAATAAAAGTCAAAAGTAACCTTTATTTTTCCTCAAAAAAATACAAGGCAAAAAATTAACTTTTAAAGAATCAGTTTCAAAGTTAAAAGCGACTTAATATTCGTGAGGCTGAGGACATTTGTAACATAATGGTATATTTGAAAAAGTCTTTCGACAATTTTTTTCATTTGAAAATTGTAAAATAACAGTTATTTACGGTACTTGTTTTAGTTCAGTTGGTATTTTAGTTGCTTTCGAATGTCTTCTCAACATTCTTACTTTTTGAATGCTGGATTGCATTTGAAGGAGCCTCCGAAAGCAGAGGCAAATCTTGTTCATTATTACCTCCTGCTTCCTGATCATAATAATTGCTATGTTGATAGAGGGCCTCATAAAGCAGCGAACGTTGATTGTTGAGTGCATCAACTTGGTTGGCTTTAAAATTTTGTTGAGATGCATCAGTGTGTTTTTTGGGGATTGGTTCTTTGTAGATTCACCAAAATACACTGATGTTTCGTAAAAATGCATTACGAAATGCATTTCGTTGTTGCAATCACCTTACCTTCATCATTAGTTGCAGACCCAGCTGCGGCTGTTTTCTAATTCGCTCTCTATATTCACGATCGCGTTCTGCTCCTGTTTTAGCTATTTTTCTATTTTTTTTCCGTGCATACTTGTAGGATGAAAATTAATGTTACGGTTATGTTAATAATGTAATATTAATGTTAATTTAATGTTAATGTTAATTATGTTATTTTCAGTATGTTACGCGTTCAGTTTTAATTACATTTTGTTTGGCTATTTAACATGTGCCTACGTGGCGTAAACGTATATATTCCGGCTCATAAGCAACAATGTTCGGGGTTCAATTCTTGGCAGCGGCAGTAATTTTTTTTTAATTTTCATATGAATTGAAAACGTTAGCCTAGCGTCACGAAAAAGGACCTTGAAATTTTACTCGCCGCCAAAGAAGTTTCACTTCAAAAATTCTAATGTTGTCCCGCATTTTTCAGCCAAGTCCCGCATTTTTGATGGCTCCGTCCCGATTTTGTACTTTTCAGAGTTGGCAACCCTATATCCAACACAGTCTTTGTAGAGATTTTCCAAAGTATACTCAATCCAATTTCTTCCGAAAATGCTATAGCGCTTCTCTTTCGTTTCCAATATTCCATGGAAAGAATAAAAAATTGAAAAATTTTCAAGCTTTGGATGAAACAGCGGATATTCATTAATAAAATCCATTTCAAATCACTATAAGCACTTATTTTATATTTTATATAAATATTTTTACAACACACACTTGTTGTTGGTCACACTTGTTTAGTCACTTTAAATGAAAAATCACCAAGTGATGATTTGGTCAACAATTATTTATGATTTATTCAAAAACTAACGGAATTTATATATTCAAGCAGCACAAAATACCCAGTAGGGCATACATAGTGTTCAAGCAGCGTAAAGTACCCAATAGGACATTCTCTAGAAACTTAAGAATCGAAATAAAAACACGTATTGAGTGTAACAAAATACGTGCAAGAAAAATTTTATTGAATATGAGTGATATAATAAATTTTAATAATACTCCTCCATTTATCATTAATAATTTTTTTGGCAAATGGTCATATAAATCCCAATTGACTGTGAAAACATTTGCTTTCGTTAATATATTAAGCATATATCAATTATTCAATTTATAAAATGGAAACCAATGTCCGAATCTGATCGATCAACTTAAAATTACAAATTTTTTTCACTGTCTCGAAAATCCCGTAATTCATATGAATATTATAGCTATAATGTTGCCTTAAAAGCAATTGTTAAGGTAAGGTAAAATAAGGTAAAAATTAGCGAAATAAACAACCTTCCGTAAAAGGTTATCATAAAAAAAAACAACACAAAAAGTCAAATAAATCATATGTTTTATACACTTAATTAAAGATAAATTTTCAAGCTTTAATAATAAACTCCTTATAATTCATAATAATAACGGTAATTTTTGAGAAAATAACGGTTTTGTGTAAGAAAATATTTTTCTATTGCATAAAAATACCTATAAAATACAAAGTACTCAACAGGTTTCGTTTATTTAAAATTTTGTGTAAAAGCCTTATGTATAACCTTTTAAAGAATAATAATCATTAATATCGGTTATATATTAAGAATAATATAGCCAATTTTCTTCATAGACCTTATAGCAAAAAAAAAAATTTTAAAATCGATAACTTGAGAACAAATTGATAAATCAACTTTTCCTTTGGCTATTCTTATTTTTTTTTTGAGAGTACTCTTCGAATCCATCGTCAAATCGTGGCGCCCCGGAAATCGTAATCTCTCAAAACATGTGAAGAGATCAGTTTTTCCTATTTTTCGCCATTGTCAAACGAATAAAAATTGACGACGTGTTGGCATTTTTCGTTAGACTGACTGATTGAAAATGACTAGTCAAAACCAGGCTTTAGATGATTGTCTAGAATTCTTTCCAGTGTTTTTCATTTCTTCAATCTACCAACTAAAACTAAACAACTAGTTAAAGCGTATTCAGTTTGTTAATATTGTCAGGAGCAAGAGTGTTCCACTTCTTTCATTTTTTGAAGCATTGTTGGTAGTATGCCACCCGTGTCTGAGGACTTATAGGGTGAGAAGGTATTTTTAGCACAGAAGATATTTTTCTTTGTGATAAGAAGTCGGCTTATGAGGCTCATAAAGACACTTACCAACGCCTGCCTTTGTGGGGGTCATCACATCTATCTTTCCAGCCGGGAATAAGTGTATGAAGAAGTTATTCGAACATATGCTTAGAAGATTCTGTCCGCTTACTATCCGTCTATAATTATAAAATAAGGGCTGGAGTGTTCCTGAGATAGGATTTTACTAAGTCTAGCCGATTCTTTAAAATAATCAATTGAGTGAATATATTCTTGCCAAGATCGATTTTTCGAGTCAAAAATAGCTTTTTTGCAGGTGCTTAGAATCTCTTTGCACGGTTAAAAATTTTGGACTAGTTTTTAATCCAAGCTTTGGTTTAAAGGAATTTTTAATCCAAAAAGTACTATTTTTTATTCCATACTTAAGTTTAATTTGTTTTTAATCCAAAAAAGTTTAAGTTTAAGACTATTTTTGGACTACAAATTTACATTAAGGTAGTATTTTCAGAAAAAATTATTTATGTTACCTAAGATTGAAAACTACTACTGCTACGAAATTTACGCTAAATATTTAATAGTTAATGTTGTTAAAGCATCCGAAGTTTATTTTTTAATTAAATGAAACAAATTGTTTCTTAAAATCTGAACCAAAATATTATTATATTCATTATTACATTGAGCAGTGTTTCATAATACATAATAAGGGTATTCATGTTAAGCGGTAAGCTTGTATTTTGGGCAATTAGTTATTTTTATCAGTCGATTGACCACCTCTGTCCCAGCCCCAAAAATTATCCAAAAAAAAAAAGTTTATATACCATTAGAAAGGGCTCAATTTGCACCTTCCGAATATAAGCATTTTAGAATTTGCACCCTCGTACTTTTTGCAAAAAAAAAATGCCAAAGTTTGCAATATTCAAATGCTCATATCTCGGTAATTAATTGATATTTCGATGTGCACCTTGCGTCAATAATTTGCAACTTTACTCCTCTAATTTGCACCATTGAACAAAGTCGAAAAATACGTCGAATTTTTCTGAAAATGCAAAAAAACGTTTTAATTCGATAGCTCGTTCTGCGCACGCGTCATATCAGTAACACGCGTGCGCCGCGCATTCCACTAGGGACTTTGTTGTGATGAGGTTTATCTATTTATAGTTTATAATACTATCTCTGTTTTTAAGTATTGATAAAAAAGTATAGACTATAATAGTATTAATCTTATGATAAAAAAAAAATATTGTGACAAATCAATACAGTACAATAACAAGTCTTACTGTGATCATTTGGCCTCCAATATCAACTTTAGTAAATGCATCAGTGATGAACTTTATATGTACATTATATATACTGATTTTGATGAAGTCATATCTAGATCAGCTAGACATTGCCACAAAAAAATTGCCCTAGCGCGCCGTGCACGAGAGTCGTATAACTATGTATATGTTTTCTGGACAGCGCATGCGCAGTGTTGATTTATGTATTTTTACATTTTTTACGAAGAACCGATTGATTTTCTACTATTTTAACGAAGGTGCAAATTAGAATAACAAAATTGCAAATTTTTGGGCCAAGGTGCACTTTTAAATATGCATTTTTAAGCGAGATATGACAGTTTAAAAATTGCATCATTTACTCCATTTTCAATCTAATTTATTTTTAAAACTATAAGGGTGCAAATTATAAAATTTACATATTCTGAAGGTGCAAATTAAGCCCTTTCAAATGGTCTATACACTTTTTTCTTTTCGATAATTTTTGGGGCTGGGACAGAGGTGGTAGTCGATTGTGCATTTGGAGATATATGTCAGCTGTTAACTTGTTAACAGTCAACTTTCAGCAAACATATAAACAGCTGATTGCTGGTTTGTGATATATCTGGTTTGTGTAAACGGTTCTCCATACATTTCATTTATTAGGCTAATAAACTTATACGGTTTATATCATTTATAAGGGCATTGCCCATTTGCATGAATACCCTTAATGTATATATAGTGAAGTTTATGGCAATATAATAATATGTTCACACGAAGGCCTTTTGACTGAAAAGCCAACGAAAAGCAGCTCTTTATTCGACAGCTCTTCTATGGCGAAAAGCTGAATATTATGTAGCTTTTCAGCTGAAAAGCCATTAGCACGGACGCGACATTCGCGGTTTTAATTACTCAAAAAACAAGAAAGAAACAAAAAGAACCGATATGTATTTTAAATCTTCTAACGCGATGAAAGAGTGCTACATTTTATAAAAATATTGGCAAGATTTAGTACAATTTAGTTCAAAGTACGCGACAAAAAAAAAAAAAGTTTTTTTTTTAGCTCGTATAGAAATATGCAAAATTTAGCATAAATTAAGTTTGAGAACTTTTTTTAATATATATATAAATGCTTATGGAGGTCAAAGGATAACTTTTCTTCGTAGACTTATGAAATATGAGAATTATCTCTAACCTTTTTTTCTCACGAGTTCTCACCTTTGTGGATTAAAAAGTAATCCTTTTATATTTTTAACTTTTTTGGACTAAAATCTAATCCTTTTTGGATTATAATATTTTATACTTTCTGCGGATTAAAAATTATTCTTTTTTGGATTAAATATTTTAAACTTTTTGCGGATTAAAAACAAGTCCTTTTTGGATTGGAAAATTTAAAACTTTTCATTGGATTAAAAAGTAATCTTTTTTTGGTCGTGTCCTATATGTAATCCAAAAAAGATTAAAATTTAGCCCAAGATTTGTAGCCGTGTGTAAGGTGTAAAATTGTTTAGTTTGTGGCATTTATTGAAGGCTTGCATGACTTTTTTGTGTGTTTTTAAAATTATCAAGTAATGATAGATTTTTTGGCTTTTGTCAAATTTCTACAGTGAAATTTGAAGCTGACTAGACCAATTGTTTTTGATTTTTGATTTTTGATTAGATTTTTGAAAATGTAAATTTGTGCTTTAACTGACTTTATAAGCTTTATTCGATTTTCAAACCAAAAATATATGATAGCCGAGTATAATAATTTTTATACTTTTAATAGTTAAAGTCCTTTTAATTTGATCAAACGTGAACGATGTAGTTAATAAAATTGTTCGATTTGACTTTTAAGGCTTAAATCACTCACGGTTAAAAATCTGGGACTAAATTTGAAACTTTTTTGGATTACATATAGGACATGACCAAAAAAGATTATTTTTTAATCCAAAGAAAAGTTTTAAATTTTTCAATCCAAAAAGGATTTATTTTTAATCCGCAAAAAGTTTAAAATTTCTTAATCCAAAAAGGAATAATTGTTAATCCACAGAAAGTTTAAATTATTATAACCCAAAAAGGATTAGATTTTAGTCCAAAGAAGTTTAAAATATTGTAATCCGAAAAGGATTACTATTTAATCCACAAAGGTTTAAACACTGCTTACTGTAATAATGTATATAATAATATTTTGGTTCAGGTTTTAATAAACAATTTGTTCATTTAATTAAAAATAAATTTCGGATGCTTTAACAACATTTAGAATTATATTAAGCTTAAATTTCGTCGTAGTAGTAGTAGTTTTTAATCTTATACCTGACTTACAATGCGGCACTGGCAGCGTCAGTGGTAGTGGCATTGATCAGCTGACATTTTAGGAATATTGTTCTTCAATGGTGAAACTAATAAAGCAGCAGTGGCAGTAAGCAGTACTGCCGAGGTTAGTCCCATTTTTAAATTCACTGCCAACATGCAAATAATTAAACTACTAAGAAAAATTCCACATTCACTGCATTTGATGCTGACGCTGCAACTACTAAATTGTTATTTGCAGGCAGTAAAATACGAAACAGCTGATCACTGCCGCTGCCACTGACACAGCTGCTGCCACTGCGACTGCTGCATTGTAATTCAAAATAGTCTTAAACTTAAACTTTTTCGGATTAAAAAAAATTAAACTAAAATATGGAATAAAAAATAGTACTTTTAGGATTAAAAATTCCTTTAAACCAAAGTTTGGATTAAAAAATAGTCCAAAATTTTTAACCGTGCTGTTTAAGGCAGAAATCACGCAATTCCATCAAATACTAAGTCTTGTCGAATCCGGAAATATCACGCAATGTTTTTTCACAGCCAATATTTAATTAAATCAATTACATTAAGTAAGAGTTTAAAAAGTAATTTTCTCGTAAATTTTCGCATTGCTTGTTTATTGCGTTTAACTAATATATTGACATGAAACTCGCCACTGAGGAGCCGCAAAACTGCTATTGCTACTTGTTTGTGGAATTTCTAATTAAAATTTAATTTGTGCAGACGTAACTAAATTGAAAAAAAAAAAAACGAAAACCAAAAATATTCAATAAATTGTTTGTTTCAACGAGTGCTGTCGCTGTTAGTCGAGTACGGTACATAATAAAATCTCATTAATTGGTTCATCGCAGCACCGAGTGGCTGGTGTTAATTGAACCGCAGCGGAAACGGTTTACATGAATCAACAAATACAAATAAAATTGCACAAAAACACAAACATTGTTTTACACACACATACATACACACACTCACGCATACATAAGTATATGTACTACTATTAGCAATGGCATGTTGCCGACAGGCAGGGTGCTTTTGAATTAAGCCTAAGGAAGAAACACCTTGCAATTAATTTAATTTTTGTTTATTGAGCATCAAAATGTGGCGCAGCAATTTGGTTTGGTTGGAAATTATACGATGCTTGATTGATTCTCAAATAGCAGCTATTGCGGTGCAGAACAGCTGAATTAACACCTGCTCGCAAGCTTATTTATTTAGCTGATTGCAATAAAGTTAAAAGGTTGAGAGAGAGTTTTTGAATTTTATATGAGTGTGAGTGTGAGTGTGAGTGTTGGCGCAGGAAGGCAATGTTGTGAATAAATTTATGTGATATTTTAAAAATACTTTTATACAATTTTAAATGTAATTCAAGGCTGTTTTCAAAGTATATTAAAGCTTAAATGCTTAATTTTCAGGCATTTTGACAGAGTTTTACAAAGTTTTTTGCAAATATTTACGAGTTCTTGCTGTACCTAAAATCAATATATAAAATAATTTAATACAGCTGTTGCCTTGACCTTCTATGAGCAGAGCTAACCGTTCTACCTCTTGCTTAATTTTTTATGTTTTCGTTGTCATTCAAAACAACTATCAAAAAATTCAAATAAAGAAATTTAATTTTGTTTTCTTATTATTTATTTTCTTTTCTTAGACAAGGCAAGTCCGTCCTTGAAACCAGACAGCAGCTACAAAAATAGCAATAACAACAGCAACAGCAACAACAGCATCAACATACCAAACTACACAAGTTAGAAGCGCGTGCTTAAAAGTTAATTTTGAAATATAACACAAGCATACAAAAAAAAAAAAAAAACAACAACTCAAGATGGAGTCCGTCAATGCTGCCGCTGCTGCTGCTAAACGTGTTCAGATCGAAAAAGCTCACAATTTTATGCGCCAGTATCGTGATCCCGAGTCACGTGAGCTCAAAAAACTTTCAGCCAATCAATTCATGGATGTTTGGTCGCATTACGACAAGGATGGTAAGTGAAAACTTAAAACTTTTTTATATACAAAATGCATTCCTAATGAATAAGTTAAAAACTTAGTGCTGTCCAGTTTAATTCAAAGGTGCAGCAAGAAGGTATATTTCTTAAAATTTTGGCGCATTTTGAAAAAAAACCCAAGTAAAAGTGTATTTTGGGAAAATTGCTGAAAAGGTTAAATTTTTTGCATTTCAAATAAAGGTATTTAAAGATTTTTCCAATTAATATGGTAGACTTTTTTTAAAATATAAAAAATTCGAAACAGTTTTGTAAAATTAACTGTAACCAAAACACAAAAACCAAAATATACTCCAAAAGAGGTTGTGCAAAACCTAAGCAACTTAACATGTTTGACGCTTATTTAAGGCTTAAAATTTAGAATAAAAGTAAAACTATTATTAAAAACATAAAAATTGTATTGAATAATCACAAAAAAATTATAAAATTTACGAATCCATAGTTTATTCCATAATAATGCAGTGAAAAAGTGACAGATGTCAACGTAAAAGGATCACATCGAGAAACTTTATTTGAAAATATATCCCACTATCAAATTAAATTAACAATAACATGTTACAAAAATGCTTTTATTTTCTTAAGGATCCTTAGGCCCATATATTTCAGTTAAGACTTCAACCCATTAAATATTCACTTACATTTAAAATATTTCTTTCAAGAATTCACTGCCTTACCGAGTTTTTTCAATAGAGGAGTGTTAGGGTCTATAAAGGGCTGTAACGGTACACTCATTCTTGCTTATAAACTTGACTTATAAACTTGAAAAAAAATGATTTTTGTAACAATGAATACTTTCAACAATGTTCAACACTTCTACCAAAGAACACTAATGAAATTAGCTTAAGTTGAGATTTTTGGAAATGTCTTTAAAACCCGCAGGGTGTATTGATTGAAACTTCCTCACCTTAATTTGGTCCTGGTTTCAGCCACAAAAAAACATGTTTAAAGAAAGTTTTCATCAACAAGTTTGTTTCTGGAAATGAAATGTTACTTCAAACTGAGGAGTACGTTTTACTGAAGTGGATGTTTTACTACAAAAATGTTCCATAATATACATAAAAATTAATAAAACGCGATTATTATGTAAAGAAACAGTAGTCCTTGATTGACGGCTATCATTACAAAACTGCAATATCATCTGAAATTTCGACAATATCAAACCTGGATTGCAAACTTTACCCTTAGAAAATCAATACATGGAAACTGCATTGAAAAAAATGTAAAAATTAAAGAGTAAAGACATAACTTGACACCAGACAAAATCAAATTCTCAAAGTTTCGCTGGATCCATAAACAAAATATAATGTTATTTAAAGTCTTAATAAAATTTGCTTAGGTTTTGCACAGCTTTTAATAGGACCGTGTTGGTTTTTTCATTATATATAAATCGTTAAAAAAAGAAACATATTTTAGTTTCTTATTTTTATTGGACTAGTTATATGACCTGTTAAAGAAAACTTTTCTTGTATTTATTTATACACGGTTCAAAATCTTGGACTAAATTTTAAACTTTGTGGATTCCATATAGGACACGATCAAAAAAAGATTATTTTTTAATCCAATGAAAAGTTTTAAATTTTTTAATCCAAAAAGGATTTATTTTTAATCCGCAAAAAGCTTAAATTTTCTTAAGGTACTATTACAGTGCGAAGCTATTAAAAACAACACCTTTTTTATTAATGTTTTTTACATAGTATTAATAAATTATTTAAGTGAAATCTATTAAAATTATGTACAGTTAAAGTAGAATTTATAAAAAAAATGTTTTTTTTTGTTTTTGTATTTGTTGTTTCTTTTCTAGAGGTCGTTGAAGTTGGCGTGTTTAAAAAAAGGTTGTATGTTGGTTTCTCGTCTACAGCATTTTCAAGGCGTCGCACAGTGTTGCGTCTAGTGGACAAAAATCAAAAATTTTTTTTCATCAAATCATATAAAATGGGTATCGTTGTAAATGAAATACTCCAATTAAGAAGAATTTAAATTTTTAGTTCCATTAAATAATTTTTGGAGACGCTACACCTGTTTAAAGTCAATACAATTTCATAGTTTTTTTATGGTACAATTTTCGTTTCCGAGCACTTAGGCAAATTTTTTTTTGTTAACTCATTTTTCAAGATATTTTAATATTTTTAATTTTCATTTAAAGTTAATTTATAGTAAAAAATAAGGTTTTTGTTATTGGGAAGAAAAAAGTTAAATTGAATTTTTTCAAAAATTTCCAAAATTGATAAAAATATGGAAAAATAAAAAATTTTGTTAAATTTATTAGTCAGCTTCTTCCAAGTTCCGCTGAGATTACCTTTGAAACCAACAAACATTGTAAGTTTGGTTTATTATCTTTTAGAATCTATAAAAAACTTTTCCGAATACATCCGATTCTTTGAGTAATCGTATTTTTAAAAATGGTCCAAAATGCAATTTTTCATAATTTTTCGAAAAATTGTTATTGTTTTAACAGCAATACAAATGTAAACAAACATGTTTCTTATCTATTTTATTAAAAAATGATCTAAGTCTGTTTTTTTAGATGTTTTTTTTATATTATAGGACATTTTTTGAATAACACAGGGCAACACTGATTCTGCGGCATGGGTTTTGGTAGTCAATTTTAGTATATACATTGATGAAGATCTTAGCCTCTTATTTAGATTATTTGAATTGACTCTGGTTCTCGCGATAAACCGCTATTTTTAAAATTAACGAGATTTCATCAGAGATTTTAACATAACTCCAGAACAGTTAGTCTGATTCAGTAAAATTAAAAATCCGAAAATCCGCAGCAAAATTGCCTCTAAGTTACATCTACACTGTTTTTTTATTAGCTGAATAGTTTCGGAAATATTCATAAAGTTCTTCCGAAAAAAACATTTTTTTTATACAAAATTTAAACTTTTTTGATATTTCATAATTCATAAAAAATCGAAAACGTCAAGTAGCTCTTTTTTAACATAAAGCTATAAGAACACATATGTTACAAAGAAAATAAGCCATATTTCATTTAAATCCATTGGCATTTTTTGGTTTAATTCACATTCAATGCTGTTATCTCATTTTGATAAAAAATTTAAAAAAAAAAAATTTCCAAATAAATACACAGGGGAACAGCAAGATTTTTTTTTGCGGCATATATTTTTGCATAAAATTCGGATTCACTTACTATTAGGTCACCAGAGCATTAATGGTAACGAGAGGGCTGACGGACTAGCAAAGAAGGGCGTCGGGCTGGGATCTGAATTCATAAAATATGTGCGAATCCCGCTACAAGAAGCCGTATCGAAAACTCGCGATTAAATCATCATAAACAGTGAGATGGTATATGTGAGTCTGCTCTGAGAGACAGCCGAATCAACCTAACCAAAGATTAAAAAATGTACTTACTACCGCTCCACATGGGAAATTTTACCCTGTGTTGTGGCCAAACTTCGAAAAGTTGATGTATCAACTTCAAACTTGGCTCAGTTGGTTTAACTATTCAGCGCTTAAGTTAGAAGTAGTGAGCTTGCCAAACTAAAATAAACTTGCCACGCCTACTTTTTCTACAGGTGAAAGGTTTAGAGTTGAGTTATCAACTTGAATCTTGGGTTAAAAGTAGTAAGCTTATAATACAAATACTGAACTGAAGGTAAAGAGTTCAATAAAATTTGTTATATTAACATTAGAAAAATACATTTTCTTCAATATATTAAACATTTAACAGTTAATTCGTTTTGATTTATATTATTAGAGACCTAAGCACTTGAAGCTCAATAGCATGACGAAAATATTTCTCATCCATATAGCCACATATTGAACTCTCTTATGCCATTACTTTTACTTTCTTAAATTTAATCCAATACTTAATACTCTTCAGTAATACTATTCAGCTAATAAAAAAACAGTGTAGATGTAACTTAGAGGCAATTTTGCTGCGGATTTTCGGATTTTTAGTTTTACTAAATCAGACTAACTGTTCTGAAGTTATGTTAAAATCTCTGATGAAACCTCCTTAATTTTTAAAATAGCGGTTTATCGCGAGAACCAGAGTCAATTCAAACAAAGTGAATTAAAGGATTAAAACTTCATTAACCCATGTATATTAATTGACTCCAAAAACTTACGCCGCAGAAAAAAATTTCTGTTTTGTTCCCCTGTGTAATATGTATTTTAATATATACAAGAAATATATCATACCGGAAAAAAAACTTAATTCATTTTGGAAATAAGCGAACAATTTTAAAAATTTGTACCCTACAAGTTAAAGAAGGGCTTTAAAGATCTTGCAATAATTATTTGGCACAAATTAACTAAAAAATAAAAGATTCATATTTAATTAATTGTATTTTTCGGATATATATATATTTTTTTTGCAAACATATATTAACGTAATAGTTTTTTAGGCAATTACTGGAAATTACGTAAATTTTTTTTTTTAAGTAGAGTACACCTATTTTTACTATTGCCACCCACAATGCATTTACCGTTTTTAATTAAACATTTTACATAAAAGTTTAACGCGAGATTTGTAGTAAAAATGTCATATATTTTTAATAATTCCGATTTATTTAATAGTTGGATTAGTGCTGGACCACGAGATAAAGTATCTTTCATCGTAGCTTTTGTTAAAGAAAAAATTGATGAAAGAGTATTTGATGAAAATCAAGTAAAACAAAAAGTACGCGTTTTTTGTCAAAAACTTCAAAGAAAGTGGATTGAGTGTGGTTACAAAAAAGAATATTTTTTAAAAAAAAATTCGAATTGGCTAAATCTCAAAGCTTTCGAATTTCCACATCCAGATGATGTAAGTAAATAGCTTTAAAGAAAATAAAATATTTTTAATATAAAAAGTTAAAATTAATCTATAATTTAGCAACCTAGCACAAGTCGCGGAAAGCCTCAAATGCTATTTCACTTGGCATCATAAGCTTTAGAAGGAAGCCACAAAAATATTCGATATACTCGTCTTAATCACACGCGGAAGTGCTCAAGAGAAAATTCCAATACAGATCTTATGACTTATTTGGTAATCTCATCACACCCTCTTTCATCTTCTCAAAGAAAAAGTAAATATAATAAAAAGATAATTGAGGAAGATTCTAACATCAATTTGTATATTTATAATGAAAATAAAGATGAAGATTAGCACTTTTTTAATTCAAATAATGTACATAAAGAAAATATTAAATAATTATTAGTAAAATTAAATTTGCATTTTATTATTACGAAATCTCCGTATGACTGCTTCATTCATGCCAATAAATACTAAGAGAAAGTTGGTACTACAATTGCTGCTTCCAATTATAACGTACTCAGAAGTTGTTTATAGCCAGCTAGATTCGAGGTCTTCCCACAAGCTGTTAGTTGCATTCAACAACGCCGCCCGCTATATTTACGATTTGAAAAGATTTGACCATGTCTCGCTTTATTGCAACCAAATTTTGGGCATTGGCTTGTTCAGATACCTTAAGGCAAGAAACTGTATTTTCCTACACAAAATTATCAACTCGCGATCCCCTCGATATCTCTTTGATAAACTTCAGTTCTGCAGGTCAAGTAGAAGTAGGAACATTTTGGTCCCAAGATACAACTATATTAATTCCAGTAGACTGTTTTTCGTAAGTGCGATCCGATTGTGGAACTCACTTCCACTCAGCATCAAAAGTATTACGAACAATAGGACCTTTAAGCATTTCATTTTCAAATACTTCTCTTAACTACTGACTTAACTATCTCTTTCTCTCCTAGTCTTCTCTGATCCGATCTATATATTATTTTCTCAGTTGTTTATTTTAAGGATGCACAAAGTTATGTTTTAATTTAAATATTAATTACTTTTAATTTTATATGAATGTTGTTTAAATTTCCTTTTTAAATTATAAATGGTTGTTATTTATTTTCATTATGTACTCTGTTGTGTTTTTTCAATTTTATTTATTAAGTGTTATTAATGTATATTACTTTTAATTTTACACAAATTTTGTTTAAATTTTTTTTTTCTCTTGTTTATGGTTGTTATGTATTTGTACAATAATTTTATTCTATTTTTCATCTAAATTTTTTTTTTTTTTTGTTTTTAATGTTAGTTTAATTTAATTCTATACAAATTCTTTTTAAACTTTATTTGTATCTTTTTTGTATCTTAATGGTTGTTATATTCTCGCTTAACGTATTTTATATTTCTTCTGGGCTATTAAAAGAGACTTGACTCTTATTTGCCAACATTATATGCTTAATAATAATAATAATAATAATAATAATTATTCAAAGCGAATATGTTTCAAAAAGAAGAAAACGTCAATGTCTTAAAAATATATAAGTTTTTCCAGCATAGTTTAGTACAAAAATACTCTTACAAAAATATTTATATCTTTTAACCTATATAACATACTCCAAAGAAATAATTTTTTTTTTTTATAAACCATAAACCATATATTAAATCAAAATTAAAAAAATTGTAAATTTAAGAATTTTAAATATGGTAATAATTTTTTAAAAAACTTAAAAATCTCAAAAATTGAAATTTATAACCTTAATTTAGACATGATGGAATTAATTTTTTTAAAATTTAATATGATATTTAATATCAGCGACCTTAAATAATTCACCACTCCAAATTTTATCCAAATCGGACGACTCCTTCTATTTTTGTCCAACTTTTGTATGGGCTCGCAACACTGTGCGTCGGCTTTTTATAGGTAGAGTGCTTAACAGAGTCTATGAAGATTACAATTAACCATGATTCATCGAAATCGATCAAGCAGAACTCGAGATTTTTTAGAAACCAATTCGAAAAAACTTGTTTCGAGAAAAACGCGATTAAATTTTCTTCTATGAACGATAATGTATGAATAAATGCGCGACATACAATTGTAATGTATGTTAAATCTTTTTTTTAATTTGTTATTTTTTTTCTAAAATTAGGTATACGTATTCTTAAGACCTTAAGGAGCCAGATTCTAAAAAAAAAAATTAATTTTTTATTTTTTACACACTGTCATAGTACCTTAATCCAAAAAAGGAATAATTGTTAATCCACAGAAAGTTTAAAATATAATAATCCAAAAAGGATTAGATTTTAGTCCAAAAAAGTTTAAAATATTGTAATCCGAAAAGAATTACTATTTAATCCACAAAGGTTTAAACACTGTTTACTGTAATAATGTATATAATAATATTTCGGTTCAGATTTGAATAAACAAAGTGTTTAATAAAATTTCGGATGCTTTAACAACATTTAGAATTATATTTAGCTTAAATTTCGTAGTAGTAGTAGTTTTCAACCTTATACCTGAATTACAATGCGGCAGTGGCAGCGTCAGTGGCAGTGGCATTGATCAGCTGTAATTTTAGGAATACTGTTGTTCAATGGTGAAACTAACATAGCAGCAGTGGTAGTAAGCAGTACTGCCGAGGTTAGCCCTATTTCTAAATTCACTGCCAACATGTAAATAATGAAACTACTAAGAAAAATTCCACATTCACTGCTTTTGATGCTGACGCTGCGACTGTTAGATTGTACTTTGCAGGCAGTAAAATACAAAACAGCTGATCACTGCCGCTGACACAGCTGCTGCCACTGCTACTGCTGCATTGTAATTCAGCTATTAAATAACATAAATACTTTTTCCTGAAAAACTACTTTAATGCAAATTTGTAGTCCAAAAATAGTCTTGAACTTAAACTTTTTCGGGTTAAAAAAAATAAAACTAAAATATAGAATAAAAAATAGTACTTTTAGGATTAAAAATTCCTTTAAACCAAAGTTTGGATTAAAAACTAGTCCAAAATTTTTAACCGTGTACGCATTAAACAAAATTTGACACTTAATTCAAATGGGCATGACGAGTTGCTAAGGTTTTGCACAATACTGTATTAGTTGAATAAAAATTAAAAGTACCATTTTAAAAAATTTACATACATATTTTTAAGGTAAAAACATGTGGGCAAAAACTCAAAAAATATATTACAAATCTTTCTGACCGTTGTTCATTCCATGCATTTTTAAGTATAAAACTATATATCGTCACCTTAATATAGAAAGGACGTTACTCATAATCTTTCAAAATCGTGCTTTTTGCATTTTCTGCTAGAATACCTCAATGAAACCAAAAAAACTGATATATGGTCTTAAATACTAAATTTGTTGACGATTTTCATAACAATCTGCATTAAATAATTTTTAATTATATAAAATTTTAAGAAGTTATTAAGATTATTGTATCTTCCTGTAAAATTATGAGTTACGTCCTTTCTATATTAAGGTGACGGTGATTTCTATATTAAGAGTGGAAAAATAGTCGGTGCACTCCTTCATCGCACTTAGAATTATTAAAAAAAAATTAACACAATCGGTTGAGAAACACGAAGAAAACGGTTCTTAACTTGTTTCTCAACGTCTATTTATGTATTGATATCATATCAAATATTTTTTAACAGCATTGTGTATGTACTAGTCTCCGACCGATTATTCGGCTTCGGTTCGGTAATCGGCATAATCGGCCGATATTTTGATCTTCGGCATCGGCTTCGGCTTCGGCCGAGATAGCCGATTATTTTTACCGAATGTTATTGCTTTGCTAAACAGTTTTTTTTTATAAGTTTTTCGAACTTTTTTTAATTATTCAGTGAACTCCGTTCAAAATTCTACATTTCGAAACATTTTCCATTGTTTCTTTTGTTGTTCTCTCCTTTTCTGTTCTTTCATGAGTTGGTGTTCACTCGTTGAAAATTTTATTCAAATGATAAATATAGCATTTCTTATGAATTGAATTGTTACGTTTTTGCTTTTGTTGTCGACTGAATTATAAAGCCGAGTTAAAGCTAGAAATTTTCTGCCAGATTTCAGATTGTATCAGTTAGTGGCTTTTCTCGACTGGATCATGATTAAATGAAAATAAGGTTATTCGTATTTTTTGATGTATGCTTATTTTATGTAAACAAACAAGTTTTGACAAAAATCTGCCAACAGTGTTTTGTGATGTTAGTAAATTAAAGTACTTTACATTGTTTCTTTGTGTAGTTTTCTATTGTAAAAAGTAGTTTCTCTGAATTTTTGAGTTATATGAATTTTTTCTAGGGTCTTGATTGCTTGATTGCTCATTTACATTTTGTGTAAAATCAATGTGCAATTCTTTTTATTTTTTATTAAATTCGTAGTTTTTTGTTACCACTCGTAGCTTTTAACAATGAAATTAAATACTGAAAAGCACCCGGTACTTTGATCTTCCGGAAATTTACTTTGAATTCAATGGTTCTCCTAGAAATGGAAGCACCATGTGGGCAAAATCGGAGTAGCTAGTCGGCAGGTTCAAGATATGCATTTAATAGTAATTTTTTTGCGAATTGAATCAGATCGTTGCGAATGTGTGGGGGAAAAATTGAAAAATTCAGGGATCATTTATTGCGCTGTTTGTTTGAATAGAAATTCAAGCCATGCATTTTGAAATCTTTAAAAAATGGTTTTTACGCGTGGAACTGAATCAGGTAGTACAGTCAATTCTAATGTTTTTTTAGTAACATCTTGGCAATGAGATGACGACAGGCAAAAAATAAAAGTTAGGGCTTTAGTATCTCTTCGATATGTAAAGTTCCACTATTTGAACTTGATATATCAAAACATAGTTCTTCTACCCTTGTAAACCTGTTGCCCAAATTCGAGCAATTCAATAAAAATGAATCCCCCTATCACCGTCCGCGAGTCAAATGTTGCAGTTGAATCGACTCAGCTGGCGAACTATTATTCTTGCGGTATCATCGTTAGCGAATACACTTATTCGCCGAAAATTCAGTTCTGCCAAAGCAAAAACTGTTTAAATATATAAACAAACGTCAAAAAAATGTTTATGATTCGGCAGCTGCTCACCAAGTATTTTTATTCGTCTGTTTTTGACTTTTGAGTCGAATCGAATTTTTGAAATTCGCGAACAATGATACCAACTTGGCGAATTTTATGTGTTTTTTATTCGATTCGCGGACGGTGATAGGGGTATAAGTGTTAGAAACATTATAGACGTTTAATATATGTTCTTCTATTCAAGAAGTTATTTTACCCAATAACGATATATTGAGTCTCAATAATGATATAAAAGATCATTATCTGAATGGTTTGACTTGAAAAGTATGATCTTACACTTAATTTTTTAATGTAACTGTTAAAATACGAAGACGAAAAGATAATTTTGGTTAAAAAATTTTAGTTTTGAAAAAAACTCAAATAGCGGATTTTTGTACAAAAATTTTAATTCTGTCTTAAAAGGTTGGGAAACTCCTGAAGCGAAATCACAATTTTTAAAAGTGGTTTGCACATCTACAGCCTAAACCTGATTTAATGACATCTGAATCGATAAAATCGGTCCATTGGTCTGGGAGGAGTTGAAGTCACAAAAAAAAACCTAAGCCTATTAATTATATAGATTCCGTATTTGATTCCATTTTTCCTGTGAACTCTCTGTGAAAAGTGATTATAAACAGTACCAACTTTATGGTTTGGGAAGTGCTGTTGACTTCAATTTCACATTTATCAAAAATCTGATTTCGTAAATGAATTAAGCGACCAATTATGCATAAACATAAAATATTATCGTTAATTTTCAAAAAAAAAAAAAATACTCTCCCAAATCACATTTTGAAGAGTAGCCTACTTATGTCTATTGGATGCCAGTTTAAGAATCTTCCGTTGCTGGATGGATAAAATAAAAAAAACTAATGGCCACAACACGTTCTGAACTTAGATGTTTGTTTTTATTTTATGTTCTGCTTGTCTGTCAAATAAAACCTATAATATGAAAAAAAAAAAAAATCAAGCAGAAAATTTAAAAGTAGACGAAAAATTACAATGTTATTAAAGGAATCCACTAGTTTACCTATTTTATAGTATTTTTGACTAATTTTATACAAACTTTGACTTTCTTTAACATTCCTTTACAAAATTGCGATAAATTTTGGTTAATTAAATTTTTTGAAAGCGGAGCATTAAAAGTAGCAGAACGAAAATTGTACTATTAATTAAGTACCCAATAGTATGCTATTTAGGCAACCGTTTGCTTTTTTCGCTCAAATAACAAAATAAGCATATCAAATTGAGAAGACGTCAAAAATATGAATAACCTTTTAAATTATTGAATCATGGACTGGATCGAAAATTGATAAAATTTTTTTCTACATTATCCTGACGTCAATAAATCAAGTACAGAAACATCCGAATTTTGTAGACAAACTCTTACATTAATTCGAATTTAATGATTTCATTACGTTTTTTTGGACTAAAATCAATATATAAAAAAAGCAAAGAATAAATTTTATAATTTTTTAGACTTGAAAGCATTTGTTTGTTATTCGGGTTTGGCTTCGGCCATCGGCCTATTATTTCCATTGTGCCGAAGTATCGGCTTCGGGTTCGGCTTCAGCAAAAACTCACATTTGGTCGGACACTGGTATGTACATAAACAATACTACAAAAATTATTATACAGTAGACTCGCTATAATCTGACCTATACAAAATCTGACTACTCGAAAATGTAAACTCCTTTTTTCTCTCACACTGAGTATTCTAAAATATGAACTTACTCTGAAAGCTCTAAAATGTGAACCAAAAATATTAAAACAAATATTTTTTTCGAGCTGTTTAGTGAATTCCCCAACTATTCATTAATATTTTTAGTAGTTGCTACCTAAATCATCTGCGTAATTCTACATACGTATGTCTCTTTTCAATTGGTTGAGCAAAACCACCTAAAAATATTGAGAAGCCTTAGAGAAAAGGCTTTATTTGAAATAGTTGAAAAAAAACCACAAAAATAGATGACCGATGTTTTTCCAAATAATTTATAATTTTAAATAATTTCAGGCTTAGTTGATCTGAAAGCGGTAAAATTGTTTTAATTGTTAAAAATCATTCAATGTGTGGCCAATTGATAGATATTTTCCCATTTCTTTTGGCATTCGCAAATGTGGACAATCTCGTAAATGTGACCATCCCTTGGTTTTATTAGTCCGTATTATCGAGAGTTCACTGTATTTATAATTTTATATAGAACGCCTGCTTAGGGGACATTTACCTAATTTTGTCAAAATTTTTAAAGTATGATCGTGAAAAAAGGGATTTGAGAAGATATTTGAGAAAATTTTTTTTATTGTTTCACATAAGTACCCAATCAGCCAAACAAGCTTCCCAATCAGCCAAACAAGCTTGGAATAAGCTTTAAACAAGCTTACAAACGTAAGCCTCAAGCTTGGATAACGCTTTCATTTACTATTGTAGAACGCTTACATGTTATTGTGGGATAAACGAAAGTAAGCCCTTGGAATCAAATTCCTAACTTCAAGCTTAATCCAAGTGTTGTTTTTACAATTGGATATATGTTAGTGTTTTAATAAGCTTTTTCCAATTGTGCTACATTCAACAAATCAATAAGCACTCGCGAGAAATTTTTTATTCCGTGGCTCAGTTGGTAAGCTACTTGTTTATTTCATTTTTTGTGATTTGGACATCCAAGGTTCAATTCCCAACTGGAACATTTTAATTTTTATTTTATTTTTATTTTCATTTTTAAAATTGCATGTCATCAAAAATGTTTATGTTTGCCATCACCAGGGATCGAACGCGCGAACCATCGCATATGAGTCGTAAACTCTATCACCGTGCCGTTAGCCTTATGTCTGCTGAGCAAACAAAATGAAAATAAAATACATTTATATATATGTATATATGAGAACATAGCAACTTTTAACAGCTGCTAAACTATTACCTTAACACTTACTTAATGCAAGCCTTTCCAAGCATAATTGTACATCACTTGCTTTTTGTGTTTTACGCAATAGTTATACAAAGCAACTTGGAAATTTATTACATACTTAGGCAACTGTTTTTCACGCGTGCTTGTAAAAGGCCTGCTTTTTATATTGCATGTAAGTTTAATCATATTCAAGTTAATAAAAAAATTGTTCTTTCTGTCAATTTTGCTTTTTGATGCCCTTTCTTCTCTTTGGTGATAAATATTTAAACTAATGATCAGCTTCCTATGCCTATGTCAATTGCTGAGATTGACAAGTTATTTTCGATTCAATGTACAAAATTCTTGGAAAATAATTAACGCCACAATTTGTAAATATGTACTGTAAATGTGTGTTTGCAAATCCAATGTTTAATTTGTTTTGTTTCAAGAGCACTTCACGATTCAATAGAATCAAATAATTGGCAAAAATATTAATAGAACAACCAACAGTAAATTCCAATTAAAGTTGAAGTGCTGTTGTATGAAGTGGTGTTCTTGTTGAAGATACGATTTGTAAGTGATGAGCCATCATTTGGTGGCACTTAAAGCGCGCTGATTATAATAGACGAAACAGGGCAGAGTAAAATGAAATTGTAATGTGAGGGAATGTTATCAAGAACATTATATTTTTAAAGGGAGAGTTAGAAGATGTGATGTAATTAGTAATAGTTTGTTTTTTTTGTTTGTGCCCACAGAAAAATCGCCACATAAAAACCTAACAAAGTAGAACAAAGTTAAGAATATTTCTCTATGGTAACAATAAAATTTTTTTTTTACAAAAAAGTCCAAGATAACGCGTATTTTGTACAAATTGACGTGTTGGTCAAAAAAATTTATAGCCACATTTCTGACATAAACTGCTCACATGAACAGTATATTTTGAGATGGTTTTGACCTATATTGAGCTGATTTCAGTTACGAACGCTTTGAGCTTGATAAAAGCCCATTTGTTTTCTCCGTGTACTATGTTTTCTTCTTAATTTTGTTTCAGAAAAAAATCTCATACATCTATTAAGTTTTCTTTTTGATTTTATTAAAGAAGAAATCTCACACAGCTACTAGGTTTTCTTCTTGATTTTGTTTAAGAAGAAATATCATCGAGCTACTAGGTCTTCCTCATATTTTTTTTCAGAGTAAATCTCATGAAGCAACAAAGTCTTCTACATTATTTGCTTTTCTTTTCAATACTGCAGAAATAAATAATAAATAACGAATAAACGATACACGAAGTCTAGAACTTGAAAAAAATAGGTCTTGAAAATATGTTTTTTAGAAGAAATGAAGAAGATGTCTTATTAAATAAATTTAAGAAGATTTTGCTGAAAAAAAAAATTTAAAAGATTTTTGTTGAAAAACAAGAAGATTCCTTCTTAAAAAAATAACTCTCCTTCTTCGTTTTTAATTAACCTTGTTATACCCCCACGCGTACTGCGTAAGGGGTATATTAATTTTGTCACGACGTGTGTAACGCCCATAAGGAGGCGTTGTAGGTATATAAAAGTACTAGTGTAAAAGCCCGTCCTACGACGGGAAGGAACCATTTAGAGTACAAAATGCGACAAAAAATTTATTGGATTTATATACAAAGGTTTTATTTGAAAACATGTTTATAAAATTATTTTGATAAAACTTCTTTATATACAACATTTCTAGTAAAAAAATTCTTAGAATTTTTAACCAATTAACCTTGTTCCTTGCCATCTATAATGATTAGTTTTACATCATCAGCCCACTAAAACTGCCCATGACTAAATACCAGTTCTTTTAGAAAAACTCCTACTTTTTGCAATACTTAACCTTGCAATTTATTTATGGTCATTGAAAATGTCAGTTTAACTGGAAATTATCGCCTCCGGAGAGTGAAAGGCAAATCTGTGTTTGTCGGGACCAAATCAATTGTAGGTATGAAAACTATTTAATGTTCACCAGTACGCCTGTCAATACCTGTGCGATGATTAATTAAGTTTTTAGGTTTTTCAAAACTAACCACCTTCCATTACAGATATCTCTTTTGGTATTGAAATTTCGAAGAAGTATTATAAAACTTCCAATTTCGAGGTTTAACTTATGCAGTTGCATGCCTGAAGAAGAAAATTCATTCAAAAACTTGGCAGGGTAATTTTGTTTATCGTTATCATCACTGTCTTCAATTAAATCCGTGCTCAGATCTCTCATTGTGTCACCAACTAAAATATTTAGAACTTGCTCGTTGACTTCATTCACATCGGAATTTTTTGGGCACAGGATAGCAATTTTGGAATAAGGGTTGATGTTATTCGGACTCAAAGTATCGCCAAAAATCTATTTAACCCTTTCAATGGATTTGTCCATTATATTGGACACTTCGGAAAAAATTTTTTTTTTATTTTCCAATGTCTTTTCTAAAATCAATTAGGTTGGTACTATGAACTGAAGTTGCAAACATGACAAAAATAATTTTAGGGAGTTATATAACGTTTAACTTAGTTAGATTTTCGATTTGATGCCCAACAGTAGCCTTAAATTTTTTTATATCGCGTGTTAATAAATTTTGCAAATAAAGTGAGTATTGTGATTGGTGTGCAAAGTATAATTTTTTTTTTATAATAAAAAAAAAAAAAAAAAACAAATTTGCCATTTCAGCCCTTGAAAAGACTTTGATCGAGCTTCTTATCATCAATTGTGTTATGTGTGAACGGCTAAAGTTCATGTTCTCAAGAAGCTTTACATGGCATTATTTACTCTCTGAGGTTTCCCATTGTCTGCAGAGAGGTGGTGACCGATCTGAAAAATTTTTTATTGAAAAAACTTTTCGCCGCGACTGGGGATCGAACTCGGGCTCCGAGCGTGCTAAGCCACATACTTGACCTGCACGCCACGATCACCATAATTTTTTTTCTTATGAAATTTGCATAAATAACGCATTTGCATTTGTCTCCGGTTGTTTTAGTTGAAATAAAATATTATAATACAACGTTATCGTGGTTTTGTCCATTATATTAGACAGCCTGCCAAAAGCAAAGAAGCTCATGTAAAAATCAGAGGGATGTTTTTTAATCTTTTAATTGCTTAAATGATGGGAAAATAAGCTCAAAAAAATGTCCACGATTATTCTAGGCAAGCCATTGAAAGGGTTAATAAGCGAACCTTTACAAACAAAATAATCTAGAATTTCTATGATATCTTCATCTCCATTTCCTAACTTGAGTAGCCAATCGCTAAAACTTGGATCAGAAGACCGAACATTGTGATTTAATTCTAGCAATTCCAATTGACACCAACGTCAATGAATGTAATAATTGCTGTTCAGTTTATGCAGACCGCATAGGTTGCGGTTCTGTTAATTAAGAAGCACTGTAATAGCAAGACATGATGTATAGTAGTTGAGGAAAATGACGATAGTCTTAAAGTACAAAGATTTCCAATACATAATTTAATAAGAGGTTCTGGTCCATTCTGAACAGGTTTTAAAAGGTTTAGTAAGTACAAATATTTCAAATGGATAATTTTACAACAGGTTCTGGTACAGGCTAAACAGGTATTACGATATAGAGCAAAAGGTTTAGTAAGTACAAAGATTTCATATGGATAATTTTACAACAGGTTCTAGTACAGGCTGAACATGTTTTACGATATAGAACAAAAGGTTAAGTAAGTACAAAAATTTCAAATGGATAATTTTACAACAGGTTCTGGTCCAGGCTGAACATGTTTTACAATATAGGGCACGGAGCAGGACACTTGTCTTTTATATATTAAGATATATATTCTTGCTCAGCATCACCGCCTGAGTTGATTTAGCCATGTCCGTCTGTCTGTCCGTCTGTCTGTGGACACGATTGCGGCCGTAATTTTGAAGCTATCGTGCTGAAATGCGATATTTAAGCCTTTTTTCAAAAAACTAAGTTCGAGAATGGGCGTAATCGAATGAAAACCACGCCTACCTCCCATACAACACCAATAATAAAAACTCCATAAAGAGGGCAAATATTTAAGCTACAAAACTTAATAATATATGTTAAAACTGAGGTGTTTTCGAAAAATGGGCGTGATCCACTTACTAACACGCTCACCTCCCATACAACTCTAATATTGAAAACTATATATAGAGGCTTGTATCAAAGCTACAAAAATAAAACTAGATATTTATGCGTTTTATATAAAAATTAAGACATGATAAAAAAATGGGCGTCATCCACCGACGAACACGCCCACCTCCCATACAACCCCAAAATTGAAAACTATATAAAAAGGCTTCTGTCGAAGCTATAAAAGTATAATTAGATATTTATTCATTTTATGTAAATGTGGTGACCGTGGCATGCAGGTTAAGTGTGTGGCTTTGCATGCTCGGAGCCCGGGTTCGATCCCCAGCCGCGGCGAAAAGTTTTTTTCAATAAAAAATTTTTCTGATCGGTCACCACCTCTCTGCAGACAATGGCAAACCTCAGAGAGTAAATAATGCCATGTAAAGCTTTTTGAGAACATGAACTTTAGCCGTTTGGAGTCGGCATAAAACAAGTAGGTCCAGTTCTCGGTCAATGGTTTGCAAACATTTAATAACACACACAACACAATTGATCATAAGAAGCTCGGTCAAAGTCCTTTCAAGGGCTGAAATGGCCAATTGGTTTTTTTTTTTTATGTAAAAATTAAGACGTGTTAGAAAAATGAACGGCATCCACTCACGAACACGCCCACCTTCCATATAACCCCAAAATTTAAAACTCTATATAAAGGCTTCTCTTTAAGCTACAGGAAAAAAATTTGATACGTTTGTATTTTATATCAAAAATAAATCGTGGAAGAAAAGTGGGCGTCATCTGCATATGCACACGCCCACCTCTCATACAACCGCTAATTGAAAACTTAATAAATAGGCTTGTCTTTACTTTGCAGGAAAACAATTTGATATGAATTTATTTTAGACGTCATCACAATGGTTACATTTTTTGAAATCTCATACAAAAAAGGCTTCAATTTATGATCTTGTACCACTACTAATCGGCCGTGGGGGTATTTTTACTTCGGCCGAGTCGAAGATATACCTTACTAGTTTTAAATACGTTTTAAGAAGAAATCTTATATACTCTATGTGGCACTATATTTCTCTGTATGAGGTGAAAGTATTAAAGTATAGTCATAGTCTTAGTCTGAGTCTGAGTCTTAGTCTTAGTCTTAGTCTTGGTCTTAGTCTTAGTCTAAGTTTAAGTCTTAGTCTTAGTCTTAGTCTAAGTCTTAGTCTTAGTCTTAGTCTTAGTCTTAGTCTTAGTCTTAGTCTTAGTCTTAGTCTTAGTCTTAGTCTTAGTCTTAGTCTTAGTCTTAGTCTTAGTCTTAGTCTTAGTCTTAGTCTTAGTCTTAGTCTTAGTCTTAGTCTTAGTCTTAGTCTTAGTCTTAGTCTTAGTCTTAGTCTTAGTCTTAGTCTTAGTCTTAGTCTTAGTCTTAGTCTTAGTCTTAGTCTTAGTCTTAGTCTTAGTCTTAGTCTTAGTCTTAGTCTTAGTCTTAGTCTTAGTCTTAGTCTTAGTCTTAGTCTTAGTCTTAGTCTTAGTCTTAGTCTTAGTCTTAGTCTTAGTCTTAGTCTTAGTCTTAGTCTTAGTCTTAGTCTTAGTCTTAGTCTTAGTCTTAGTCTTAGTCTTAGTCTTAGTTTTAGTCTAAGTCTTAGTCTTAGTCTTAGTCTTAGTCTTAGTCTTAGTCTTAGTCTTAGTCTTAGTCTTAGTCTTAGTCTAAGTTTAAGTCTTAGTCTTAGTCTTAGTCTAAGTCTTAGTCTTAGTCTTAGTCTTAGTCTTAGTCTTAGTCTTAGTCTTAGTCTTAGTCTTAGTCTTAGTCTTAGTCTTAGTCTTAGTCTTAGTCTTAGTCTTAGTCTTAGTCTTAGTCTTAGTCTTAGTCTTAGTCTTAGTCTTAGTCTTAGTCTTAGTCTTAGTCTTAGTCTTAGTCTTAGTCTTAGTCTTAGTCTTAGTCTTAGTCTTAGTCTTAGTCTTAGTCTTAGTCTTAGTCTTAGTCTTAGTCTTAGTCTTAGTCTTAGTCTTAGTCTTAGTCTTAGTCTTAGTCTTAGTCTTAGTCTTAGTCTTAGTCTTAGTCTTAGTCTTAGTCTTAGTCTTAGTCTTAGTCTTAGTCTTGGTCTTAGTCTTAGTCTAAGTTTAAGTCTTAGTCTTAGTCTTAGTCTTAGTCTTAGTCTTAGTCTTAGTCTTAGTCTTAGTCTTAGTTTTAGTCTTAGTCTTAGTCTTAGTCTTAGTCTAAGTCTTAGTCTTAGTCTTAGTCTTAGTCTTAGTCTTAGTCTTAGTCTTAGTCTTAGTCTTAGTCTTAGTCTTAGTCTTAGTCTTAGTCTTAGTCTTAGTCTTTATCTTATTTTTTGTTCTAGTCTTAGTGTCGGGCTTAGATTTAGACTAAGATATAATTTCAGTTTTTTGGCCATAGAAAACCTTTAGGTATTTATAATCACGATAAAATCTTAAACTAACCTGATAAGTTTGTTAATCGCAGACAAAAGCCAGCCATTCTCTACTGCCCAAAGCACGTTTTATGTATGCTTTATATCCTAAAGCATATAAAATAGTAAAAAATAGCTCAAAAACATTTTTTTCACCAAAATTTCTAGTCTGTGTGTCTGCAATTTTGTAAAGATTAAGTCGTTAACATTGATTTGGAACTTTACCTGTAGATTGTGAGAAACATTATGTTTTATTAAGGTTGAAAGAAATTAAAAATGTAATACCTCTTGTTTGTTATAACTTACATCTAATGTGAGAAGAATAAGTACAGGGCTGAAATCAGCACTTTCAGATCATGATATTCGTTACGTTTTCATTTGAAAGATAAATTGGCTTTATGAAGGTTGTATAAAAAGAAAACACAAAATATCGTACATTTTATTTGCTTTTGCTATCGTACTCAATAAAATTACTTATTATATCTTTATATCGACTTTTTTGAGTCACTTGTTATGTCATTAACATAACTTTGTGAGTCTTATTTGCTGCTCATCTACATTGAAATAGTTTTTTTCTTATTTGCATTTCATTGCATATCCTGCAATGTATGGCATCCTGTTTAAATATTCATTCAACGTTTACAATTTGCTGTTTTATTTTCTGCTCATTCTTACATTTTTGACATTGTTGCACTCTCTCATGCGAGAAGTTTTGTTATTTGACTGCAATTTATTTAAATGCTAGTGTCACGGCTTATGAACTAGGAACAGCATTATAGAAGAAAAAATATACTGAAACCTTAAAAAAATATAATATTCTTCCACTCATACATTCTAATATATTTTCTTTATTGCATAATTTCAGGCAATGGTTACATCGAAGGCACCGAATTGGATGGATTCTTGCGAGAATTTGTGTCAAGTGCTAATGCAACGGATATAAGCCCGGAAGTAAGTAGAAGTGGGATGTGTGTGTTCTGAGAGTGTTTGATCTAGTTACGTTTGAGCAATGCACGTGTTGGTATGTGTGAGTGTTTGATTTAAATGAATGTATGCGTTGAGTTGAAAGGAATTTGCGATTGCTTGCTACAGAGAACAAATTTCTTTTATTGTATTTCAAACAAATGTTGCCCACGGGATACTGAAATGTTCTATCTCACTTGCACGAGATTAAATGTTTCGCACTCTCTCTCTCTCTCTCTCCTACATTGTCGTTATCGACATCGTAAACATGCCAAATTCAGTTGCATTAGTATGCATATCCGCATAGACATTCCCATACGCACACGTATGTTGCCATGTGTACTCATGTATGCCGCAACTGAGGTTAGTTTTATGTGCCATTCGCCGATGCTGGGTGTTCGCACATGTTTTTTTTTTTTATTATTTAACATTTATTTATTGTTTCATTGTTAAGAGCTAAAATGTGGTATTTTTTCTGTTTTGGAAGTGCTTCAAATTTTATGGCGTACATGGCACATATTTTTGATACCTATATATTTTGGATACGAATAAGAGTGCGATTAGTTTTCAATATTATAACAAAAAATGTTGTTAGAAATATTAATTTAAATTTTTTTTATGTAGTTATAAGCGGCTGATAGCGTGAAAATTTTGTAGCGATCCGTTGGTTATTGTCTCGGCGATATTTTTATAAAAAACATTAAGAGAATGTTAAACATTTTTGTTTTATCTTTACTTTTTTTTCCACCCTAATAAACATATGAAATAAACATATAATTCGGCTCACAGATGTTATAAGCTCTGCTTTAATTATAAATAATTCTAGTGGAAGTAAAATAAATGAAAAAAAAAAACACAAACACATAAACTTAACTCAGAAAAATTACTCACATAATTGCAATTGTGCGGTGACATTATCTAACTCCGCATTGCCTTACCAACTTAATGTTTCCATTTAAAAAATTTTAATAAAAACAAACACCAACAACAGTACCAAAATAATTGTAAATGAAAATAAAATAAACCCATTTTAAATGTAATATCAAAGTGCAACAAAGTATGAAATGATATTAAGCAGCACTTTGAGAACATCAACAACAACAACAAAAACAACAACACCATCAACAACAACTTGTACTGGCATTATAGTCATATAATAACATTGTTTAATATTAAAAAATATGTCTCTGTCCATTTTCCAAAAGAGTAGCCTCGAGCTGTTGAGTTATTTTCCACTTCCGCGCTTTTCCGAGTCAAGCCTGCGTCTGAAGGCATGAACACAGAATGCGTTGAAAGTAGCTACTTCTTCTATTCTAAAAGCTTCGCTCACAGGAAGAGTGTAAATAATGAAACAGTTATTGTTGCTGTTGTTGTTTTTATTGTTGTGTTAGTTGCTGTTGTCGTTTCTGTTGTGATGTTATTATGATGTACTGTAAATATAAAATAATAAGCCAATTTCAAGTATTCGGAACTTCGAGCGGAAAAGCTGTTTTAACAATAGCAAAAGGTTAACAATTGAAAGTTCCACTCAGAGTGGGTTGGAGTTTCTGTGAAGGCCGGAAACAAAATGTGATGAATGTCATTGTTCAAGTTGAAAAGTCAATGTTTGTGTCGACAGTCATATTTGAAGAAGTTGTAGGTATGGGAATATCAATAAAAGTAAGTGTTTATGAAAAAAAATGTTTAAAATTCTAAAAATCTGTATGAAATTATTTTTGTTGTAGTATCAACGATAAATACAGTGACTCAACTTTTTGTACAAATAAACGCTGAACTTTCAATTTCTTCATTAAATTTTTTATTTTTCAACACTTTTCAAAATATTGCTAGGTAGAACATAAAGAAAGTAAGCGTGCTTGGTTTCACACAAACAAATTATTTACATAAAATATAACTACATATAAAAAACTTGGATTTAAACAAAAATATACGATCAAAAGTTACTCAGTTGTTCTTTAATATTCAGTGTGGTTACGTTTGGTCTTGATTTTGACTTTAATTAGTTTTGATATTGACTCGAAAAGTTTTCTGCAGGTTTCCTCTGGAATATTTTACCAAGCTACTTGCGTTTGCTGCTAAAAGAGTAGAGAGATCAGGACAGCCTTCGAGTATAGAGGAAAGGACCCGCTTGAACCCAAGCCGAAGATGTTTTATAGGCATGAGTTCCTGTGATTGAGGTTTCAAGTACTCTTAACTGCATGCTTTGGAGCCAAGTTTTTATTAACTTTGCAGTGTGTTTCGGATTGTTATCATGCTGGAAGATAATGTTCGACAATCATTTATTCGCCACTTAGCAAAGCTTGCTTAAAGTCCTTGAAGGATGGCGACATATAAGTGATCCTTCATTAGCCCTTGGATTTTTTTTTGATTTTCCAACATCCTCCGTGGACATTAGAGCATATCACAAAAAAACAGTTCACCGGTCGCGTTCGAATATAATGTAGTTTTGCAAGACAGTTTCGAAAAATAAATGTTTTCTATTTTTGACCGATCGTAGATTTAAATTTATTTATTTTACCATCGGCCCATTTAAATTTTCTTCATATCTTTCGTATCGTATATCTTTCCGCCGATCGTAGCGGTCACCTTATGAAATTTTTCTTCTTACATTAGGTATTAAAAGTCGGATCTTAAAGTATGTGTTTGTCAAAAGACAAAATCAAGAAGACAAATTTGTTTGCTCCAAATGTATTTGACCTTTAATATCTTTTCTAGCCTTACCAAGGAGACCACAACTAATACAACATGATTTAAAAAAGTAAAATAAAACAAATGTAGTTTCATAAAGAAACCTTTAATCAATAAGATTTTGACGTGATTCAAGTTGGCTGTATTTCTGCCAGCTCTCGAGTTTCGACAAAATATGGCCCATGCGTTGTTCATCGGTGGTCGCCATGGCAGATTCTGGAACTACATGAACAAAGCGCTTGATAAATTCGGAATGGCATGGATAAGCTGTGAAAATAATTATTTTTAGCAAAGAAAACTATCAACCTATGCTATTTTTCTTGTGCTAATCGGGTCACTCGCTTATTTCTTCTGACTTATAGTAATCTTCCAATTGGTCTTGCGTAAAAACCTGCAAACATGGCGGCTCATCCAATTCGAATTTGATCGTATTGAAATACGATTCACTCTTGAAATATATAAAATTATCTACTTGTGGACCGAGTATTAACCGTTTTCGGGGTGTAAAGAAATATGCGTTATTTTTAATGAATAGACAGACGGCCTATTGAACATCTACTGGCAACTGACGTATCCATTAATTAATCTTATCGATTAAAATATTTGTTAGGAAATTACATTTAATTGATTTTACTTTTTTAAATCATGTTGTAGAATTTATGATCTCTAGGGTAAGACTAGAAAAGAAAATTTGAGGTCAACAAGATTTGAAAAAAAAATTAGTCTTCTTGATTTTGTCTTTTGACAAAACCATACTTTAAGGTCCGACATTTTATACCTAAGATATGCAGAAATATATCATAAGGTGGCAAAAAAAAAAAAATATAAAATTTGTTTTTAAAATTAATTGTTTTACTAGAGTAATCGAAAAACCTTCTTAGCAAGCGATTAACGATTTTTTTGCGAGCTTTAAATTTCTGAAAACAGGTTGATATATTAAAGTTGTAGGAACTAGAGATGAGTGCATGAGTTATTTTGACTCACGATCACGCACGCTGACGTTGTGAGTTCTTTTAATCACGGACACTCACGATTACAAATTCTTGTTGACCCAAAATCACGCACGCCCACGATTTGATTTCTTCTAATCACGCACGCTCAATATTAACATTATTTTTTGCTCAAAATCACGCAAGATCATGATAGCATTTTTTAACTCACGAGCCATCAATAACACGTTTTATAGGAAGAAGAATACACATAAGATTTTAATAAAAGTTTATTTAGTTTTTTTAAAATAAGAAACGTAAATTCAATTCATTTCTTATATAGATACATTTTATATCTTAAAATTATATGAATATATAAATTAGTATGGAGCAAAATAATTCTTTAGATGGAAATATCAGGTTATCATAACAGTTGAATATTAAACTTTTTAAACATTTAAATACTTCTAAAATTCATTGAATTAAATTAATTAATAATATTATTTGAAAAGTATACAAATTACTTCAATCTACATTTTAACTAAAGTTTTTATTTGAAATATATAATCTCAACAAAACGGCCTGATACCAATAAAACTCTCTCACTTGTGGCAGAACTTGCAGATATATGTAATATTTGCCTACACTCAGAAAAAAGTTTGTCGGAATATATTAAAAAAGGCACCATATTGAGAGAAAAATGCTATAGACTGCTATAGACTAAAATGCAATAGACTTTGCGCCAGAGAATGCTTTTCTCTTAATGTGATCCTAAAAATTCTCTAAAAATGATAAAAAGCTTCTATGAAAAAAATAAATATATAAAAATATATCGTTTTAAGTACAGAAACTTTTTTTATTTTTGAGAAAAGATTTGTTTTTATTAAAGAAAATAATTTGCATAGTGAATTTTTTATCAAAATATAGGACAAATTTTTCATTTTCAACAAACGTTTCTCTATAAATAAGATTTTTTTTTTGTGCGAGAAAAAAACTTATCAATATTGGCGACATGAAATATTTCTGTTTCCCACAAGTGAAGAAATATATTATATTACTATAACATAATTCCATAAAATGTGAATGCGGAACGCTTGATTTATCTGAAAAATTTCATAGCATATTTTAAGGCATTTTTTTGTTTTGTGATTTATTAAAACTTCAAAAACTTTTTATGTATTTTTTTTCATTTTGATATTTTCAGTTTTTACAAAATATTTTTAAACTTATTTCGTCCTACCTACTATAGTTTCCGTTTTTATTTTAAAGTATTTTATAAATATTTTGAACTAAAAATTGTTATTTGCAGAATTTAAAATCGAATATTTAACCATCGCTAATTTCTAATTCATCTAAAAGAAAATCTAAAATATTTCATGTTTGTTATTTTCTTATTAAAATCGGACCCGTCATTTTTGTCGGGAAAGAACTAGTTTCTTCATAAATGTGCAAGTTTATTCTAATTGAAGAAAATTGTATTTGAAAAAGAGAAAATAGCTATTATCGAAAATAGAGAAATTTTTGATCGGAGAAAGCTAGGTGTTTCTTTTCTGAGCGTAGGAATTTGCTGCAAAAGAGGCAAATCTACGGCTTGGTCCCAAAAAGATAAAATATCGCTAGTATTTATGTTCCAATTTTTATTTTCATGCATAAAATGTTATACATTTTGATCGACATTTTTGAAGTTTTTCCCCCCTGTTTTCCCTGTTTGGTAAATAAGTCGTGGCTCATAGCAATTAAATCACGCACGAGGAAAATTCAATACCGCTCGGTCACGAATATTTCGTAATATTTTCTTTGGGATTGCTAACAATCATGACATGATTTGTACGCGCTCATTTTTAGTAGAAACGGAGATATGATAGCTAAAATTGGAACTGGGCTCTTGAGGCAAAAAAAATTTGTCTCTTTGAAATGAAAACATTAATGTATCAAACTTTTAGATCAAACTGCAAACGCTAAAAAAATCAAGAAAAATCTAAATGGGCGACATCTTTGGTCGGTAAAAAAAAAACTTCACCTTGTATTTTAACACATAAGGTTCGAAGGTGACAGATGCACTTTTTTTTCTCCCTGTGATGTAATACGCTCTAGTGGACATGCATCGCCAAATTATAATACTTCTTCCTCAATTTTTGTCAGAATCAAAACGATTTATTTTGGTTTCGTCTGATCACACGATTTTCGCCCAGTCATCTTTTCTATATTTTTTGTATTTTTTGGAAATTGTTATTGTAACTTCTTTTAACTTTGGCTCGGTCATGAAATCCCTTCTTAAGCAAAACTTTAGGAATGGTCTCAGTTGTTACCTGAATACCGTCATTAATCCGTAATTTTTTAACCCTGAGCAATGCTGCGAAGCATACGGCATATTTTTCTCTGTTGTTGATTTAAAATTTTTGCAAATTTTAGATATGCTTGCTAAGGACACCCCTAGCTTTTGAGAAATTTCTTGTTGTGTGAGCTTTGATTGAATACATATTTGTTTCATCTAATACAAAAGCAAATATGTGTAGGCATCGTAGATGATATACTTTTTAAACCTCAGAGAGTAAATAATGCCATGTAAAGCTTCTTGAGAACATGAACTTCAGCCGTTCGGAGTCGGCATAAAACATGTAGGTCCAGTTCTCGGTCAATTGTGTGCAAACATTTCATAACACACACAACACAATTGATCATAAGAAGCTCGGTCAAAGTCCTTTCAAGGGCTGAAATGGCCAATTTGTTTTTTGTTTTTTTGTTTTGTTACGTATTTTTTTTTTGAGGATTGCAATGCCGTTTGGATTTTATAAAAAACTTGGAACTATTCTTATAGAAAAGACAAAAATTGGGGTAAAAAAACTTGAAAAAGTTTGATTTCATTTCAGAGTAACAATCTTACATTTTTAACCCATTCACGCCAATGATAGAGTTGAATATGATATGAAATGATGTGGTGAATATAAATTTACAATTTATCATAAGAAGCTCGATTAAAGTTCTTTCAAGAGCTGAAGTGACAAATTTACTTTTTTGCTTACAAAAATAATAGAATATAAGTGACAACAATTTTAAGTTGATGTTTCCGTAACTAGATAGTGTAAAAATTGAAAATATTTAATTACTACAAAGTTACCAAGATTTATTTTTGGTTTTATCATCTTAAATAAGGTTTTATCATCTTAAAAATTACTGCCATGAGTTAACAATGTTCAATAAATAATTTCTTTCTTAAAATATAAGTAAAAAATATTTTGTTAAACATCAGATTAGCTCACGTTTTATTATTTTTTGTTTTATAATACAGTGCAACCCATTATTTTGGAACTCAAGTTTGTTAATCTCTCGTAAAAGTACTTGCCAAAACTAGAAATTCTGCATCATTTCTTTTGCCTACTGATGTATAAATATGAGTTTTACAATGTCATCTACTTTGCGTAAAATACGCAGTTGGATACCATATGTAACAAAAAACTGATAAATTTGAATATGCATTGCATTTTTGTTATGAATTTTGTATGCTTGATAAGTTTAAGCTAATTAAGAAAAAATGCACAAATGTTTGAAATCGGTCAGTTGCGGTCAGGCATACCCCTTTCCTTTCTTTGAACTCTATTAATTTTTACATTATTTTATATGAGGGAGAACATACAAAAGTTGGCCGATCCTAACAAAATTTGGTCAGATGCTTTTGCACATTTCTACTGTAGAGTAGAGCGCCGATTCAAAAAACAAATAGAGGTTTAACAATTTCTCTGTCTTTATGGTAGAATTTTTGATTTTTTATTAAATCTCTTACCAGTTAAGATGCCAAGCCCGGTTTTCCAACACCCCGTTCACCTTTCTATCTAATTTTATAATCCCTGCAAATATTTTAAGGACTGCACATGTGTGCAGCTTAAGTGTTATGCATATGAAAGTTGTTTTTGTAGGTATGTAACAAAATTCAAGAATAAAGCTTTTAATAAGATAAAGCTTTGAGATGATAAAAAATACTTACAAAATATTTTATATATTTGCAGATTCCTTGTTATGATCTATTGTTTTAAAAGTTTTGTGCAACATGAATTGTTTTAAGTCAAATAAAAATTCCAAAAACAAAATGTTGAATCTATTTTAATTGCATAAGTATTGAAACAAATTCTTACATAATCATTGCCAAGCATAAAAAATTTCATATATCTGTCAAAGACTATCTGCAGAATTTAAGAAAATGTTGAAAAATTTGCATGAAAGCATTTGTTTATGTGTCACTTTTAAAACAGTTCAATGAATAATCAAACATGCAAAAAAAACAAAATCTAAGAAAAAAATTTCTGTAGAATAAATTAAAAATCATACTTTTTATTTCATGAAAATGTCAAGGAAGCTCAAGCATTTCGTAGAGCAACAACTCAAGACTTATGTGAGATATAATTGTTTTTGACATTGAAATTATTTTGTAAAAGAATTTACTTAAAACTCATGCACATCCCTTAAGCAAAATGAACGTGCTTTGCATATTTTATTTACATAATTTTGTGCTTTTATTGGAAAAATGAGCACTTAAAAGATACACATATAAGAATACAACAAAGTAACGTCTTCCTACTTCAGTGTTTATTTGCCTCTAAAAATAAATACATTCTAGCGCCACAACATGTTGTTGTTGCTGTTTTTGTTGTATTAGTGGTTTTTGCTATAATGTTATGATATCGTAAGTCTTCTTCAGCTTCACAAAGACTCAAACTTAATTTGTGTTAACTATGCGCTAAATACAGTTGGCTCTGTATAAACTTTTTGCAAGTAAGTTTAACCATAGACCAACCAAGCACAGCTCGGAGTCTTGCATCTATACAAACAGCACACTTACATATATGTCTATATCTGTATATGCTCTGTATGCTCACTAATACTTATACAAATACTCTTTGAAACAATTTCGACAAGTGCAACACAACGTATTTAATCTTCTCTTGTATGAAGTTTGTGCCAAGTTGTGCGTTTCTGTTTGGCTGCATTTGAAAATGATACTGAAGTATCAGGATGTGAGCACTCAACAGCAGTTCTTGTTTAATTTTTAAGTTATGTGCGGGAAGTGTTGGTGCTTATTTTTTCATTTGGAAAAGAAAATATTAGATAGGATGTTTAAGAATTTGGCTAATCCTGTTGCAGCAAGCATGAAATAAATGTTGCATTATTTTTGCAGCACTAAGATTGAAGTTTACAAACGTTAAAATTAAATTTAATTAACTTTTTTTTTAAAAAAGGAACAATAATTTAATTTTTTCCTTAGAAATGCAATTGATTTTTTATATAAATTTCTGAACCAAGTTCTACACAAGTTTCTTTTGAATTTTTTAATGTTGCTTGTTAAAATATGCTTTAAAATTATTTTAAGTGTTCTTTAAATTAACAATTACTAATGACGACTCTTAGTGTCATACTCATGTAGAAACATTTTCAAAAAAAAAAAAACCCACAAACATCGAGAAGTTATAGTTTTTTGTTACATTGACTGATGCTGCATGAATTGCAAGGATTAAACACGTTTCGCAAAACATTTAAATGGCAAAAACTTACAACTGATATCGACTTGCAATTTATGGTGAAGTGATTCAGTTCAAGTTGCTTGAACTGAAAACGTCAGCTTTAGCATCTTGAATGCAGCTTCAAATGCTACAGCGTTTGTTGAAGTGCAATTTCGATAAATTGTAAGCAGCACTCTAAGACTGCAGCTATTCATCTAAATGTGTTTTGAGCATTTTTTTTTTTTTTTTGCTTCATTGCTTTGAACTTAATTGAAGGGTTTAGTTAAATGTTACCCTTTTATATACAATGCAAATTGTTTGCTATCTTTTATAACGTGCTGTTGCCATTTTTCAAGTTCCTTAATTGTTGACATTTTTCACATTTGACATAGTTTAGCATAAGGGTTTGGCTTGTGCTCGTATATCAAGTAGTGTAGCACTTGAAATCAATTTGTCGCTCTTTGAAGAATTAATGATTGTGTGAATTTTAATTTGTAAACCAACGATTGAGAATTTATAACTTATATCGAGATAATCCAGATGACAAATTACAACAAATGTTAACCAGTTTCAAAATTTATAATAGAAAGTAAACTTATAAATAAGAGACAATTACACTGATACGTGAACATTGAAAATTGTCGTTCACTTTTTTGTCATTAATAAAAGCTGAAGGGCAATAAAATTTAAGTCCATCGAAAGTTACATATATATATCGTCATCTAAAATGCAAAAAGACGTAACAACCAAAAATTTAAAATTGAAATTTTGATTTCTTAAAATTAATATGACTAAATTAACCCGTCTAGCTAAATTTGAAACACATACTTGTCAAAATTACTATTTTTTTAATAAAATTCAAAAGGAATAGTGGTTATTAAATCTATGAAACGTGCCTCTTTTTAAAATTTTCGTTTTCACCTATGAAAATTTAAAAAGTGTTGTTACGTCTTTTTGCATTTTACAATATATAGTAACTCTTAAAATATATAGTAATTCATCAATTCAGAACGCCTGGACCGATTTGGCTGAGATTTTTTTCAGTTGTTCGCATTTGCCAGGAGAAGGTTTAAATTTTGGAAAAACCGGGAAGGTCGGGAAATTAGAAAAATTGAAATACATACCTTGCTCCGGTAAATAATTTGTCTATTTTCGATAACAGCAATTTTCTCTTTTTTCAAATAAAATTTTCTTCAATTAGAATAAATTTTCACATTTTCGAAAAAATATTTCTTTACTTCCAGGAAATGAAAGTATTTCAATGTCTCTAATAATGATAAGTATTTTTCTCGCACAAAAAATTTCTCATTTATAGAGATAAATTTATTGAAAATGAAAAATTTTTCTTATATTTTGATAAAAAACTCAATATGAAAAGTATTTTCTTTAATAAAAACAAATCATTTCTCAGAAACAAAAACTATTTTTCTCTAAAAACGATATTTTTTTTTATATATTTTTCCTTTTTCTGAGTGAAGAAGTGATAACTTTGAATTTTTTTTTTCGAAGAAATTTTGCATTATATCGCATTATGTGATGATTTTGGATGATGTAAAGGTTGAAAATTATGCACGATGACCTGTAAACAATCATTGGAGGCAGTTCATAGAACAATAAAAGATTTACGACGTAATTCGTAGACGATTTGGTGAGGCTTAGATATTGCTCTCTGAATATGTTCGTCAAACGCTTTCCGTCAAGCCTAAATTTACTACTGCCAATGAACTTAATGCATGTCTCAAATCGTCGTTTTTGTGGCGGCATGTCAAGAAGTTGATATTTATAAGGGATATGAGAGTCGCATTGCAGAACGACCCATCGGCTGCTGAATTCTCAAGACAACTGCTAGCGCTTGGTAATAGCCTTATTCCTGTTGAAATTTCGACTGGATTGATGTCGTTGCGAAATCGAAAATATTGGAACATTTTTGCGAATTGACATCGTCGAAGAAAGAACTCATCACCAAAGTGTTAACAAACATTGTAAAATATTATACAAATCTCTATTGGATTAGTGAACGGCCAGTACTAGCAGCGAAGATTAAGGACGTTGAAAGCTTGAATTTCATTATTGAAAGTCACTTGAGCAATCACTGGAGAACTGCTTTCATATAAATCTTATTAATCCGACAGCGTGAATTAGAACCGGATGAAGCGACTATGATGAAGCAGCTAATCAACGGACAGCCGAAGATGGGTCGATCATAATTATGTTGCGGAATCTGAATCATCCGAAATTCTTCATTGGTAGGTAGTTACATATCTGTCAAGAAACTGATGACCAAAATGTTTGTAAAAAACCGCTTAGAAAGTGCTTTTGAATATACCCTACAGAAAAATGAACCCGATTTAGAATAGTTCTGAACTAGTTCCAAAAAGGGACAGTACTGGTCCCACTACAATACCCTTTTACATTGAACGAACTGACTTTTTTTCGGGTTGATGTCATAGGAAAAGACAATTTTCCCCATAAAAAGTCCTTTTTCCCTATATTTATACTAGTTCCAAAGTGCATAGTTCTTAACTAGCCCCTTTTACTGCAGATTAAATATAGTTTGTTTTATTATTATTATTATTATGCATATAATGTTGGCAAATAAGAGTCAAGTCTCTTTTAATATCCCAGAAAAAATATAAAATACGTTAAGCGAGAATATAACAACCATTACTAAGATACAAATAAAGTTTAAAAAGAATAAAGTTATGAACTTAAATTTTATCCCGTTTTTATGAACGGATTCTAACGAAAATAATGGTAAATCAATGCATTTATTATATCATAATACAACACAGATACGCCACTCATAGAAAATTTTCGCAATTGCGATAACATGTGCAGAAAATAAATTAATAAAAACGAGCCACAACATGTTTAGAGCTTTTTCGTTATAATTTTTTTGTTTGTGTCTGTCAAAGTTATGAAAAAAAAAAATAATAACAAAAAATTTAAATAAAGTGAAACTATTCTATTCTGAACGTCTTTTGTACTAGTTCCAAACTAAGTTAAATTGCACTAGAAATGAACTAATTGATTTTTCCAATTGTCTCCAAAATAACTGCTGCGTACATATTCAATTTGAGTTGTGAAATTTTCCCCAAAACAGATACATATGTATAAAAAAAACAATATGTTTCCAATTTTTGTTCAAAATCTCAAAGACTGCTTCTGACACCTCTTTTCAATATCGTGACTACATGTCGATTGATTTCTCATCGTTGTCCAACAGCCTGTCTCAAATCAACTGGTCACAATGTTCGTTTTTCGAGTCCGTCGATGAAAAGTTAAACTTTTTCATGAGCAATATAAACAACCTGTTTGATATGCATGTTCCCTTGCGCACGCGGTACGTAACTAATAAGAACTGCCCTTGGTTGACTCAGTCTGTCAAAATATCACTAAAAAAACGGAACAGAGCTTACAATAAGTGGAAGCGACACCCTAATACAACGAACTGGGAAAAATATAAGAGAGCCAGGAATGATGCAACTTATTTTATCAAGTTTTCCAAAAAATTATTCTTCATGTTAAAACTGAATCCAACCTTACCAACTAAACAACTTTGGAACAACCTTAAGAGCTTCGGAGTATGCAACAATGAAAACGAATAGTGTCAAATAAAACCTAACTCTCTAAATGATTACTATGTTGCTAATTCATCTTCTACGACCTCCTTTTTATCTGCGTTTATTGTTGAGTCTAGTATGTCTCCCAATGAGTTCCAATTAAGCACTGTGAGTGAAGTGGACGTAGCACGATGTATAAAAAAAAATAAAATCAAATTCCACTGGCGTCGATGGCATCTCCATTAAATTTATCAAATGTATTGCCCCATATGTGCTAAGCCCACTTGCTCATATTATAAACCACTGTTTTACCACTTCCAGATATCCTGAACAAAGTAGCAACTATAATTCCAATCGCTAAAAAGTCTAACGCTGGTGAACCATCCGATTTCCGCCCAATAAGCTTATTGTCCTCGTTGTCCAAAATATGCGATCAACTCATGGCTGAACAAATTGTGCACCACATAAGCTCTTTTAACCTTATGTATAATTTTCAGTCGGGCTTCCGACCTGGACTAGTTGTTCATCTGCTCTAGCTAAAATCTTGGATGATATTAGAGTACCGTATAATATGGGGCACTTGACTCTTCTATGCCTTTTAGACTTTTCGAAAGCGTTTGATACCGTGGACCATCCTTTACTGTGTACTCATTAACTCATGCTTAATTTTGGTTTTTCCAATGCATCAGTACGTTTTATGTTTAGCTACCTAAATGGCAGGTCTCAAAGAGTCGAGGTTAATAATAATTTTTCGTCTTGTAAAGGTACCACAAGTGGAGTTCTGCAAGGCTCAGTTCTGGGTCCAATACTGTTTACCATGTTCATAAATGATATATTTACCAAATGTAATCATGTAACCGTGCATGCCTATGCCGACGACCTGCAGTTGTATATGTCCAGACCCATAATCTCTCTGAAGACCTTTGTGCGAGAGTAAACGAAGATTTAAATATAATAACTAATTGGGCCAACGCTAATAAGCTACAATTGAACCCTAATAAGTCGTATGTCTTACCGATCGCAAAAACAAGTTATTTGAATCTCGATGTCCCCCCAATTTTTCTCAATGAAGCTGAACTAAAATTTGTAAGTAATGCCACTAATCTAGGGTATCAAATAAACACGTCTTTGTCCTCTGAAGGTCATGTCAACCACTGCGTCAGTAAAATTTATTACGTTCTCAGAAATCTTCGTATGACTGCAGCATTCGTGCCTGTTGAAATAAGAAAGAAACTTGTTTTACAGCTGTTAATGCCTATATTCTCTTATGCGGAAGTCATTTATAGCAAACTTGACTCGAGGTCTACACAAAAAATGCAAGTTTCGTTCAATAATTGTACACGTTACGCGTACGGTCTTCGGAGGTATAATCATATAACACAGTTTAATAAACAATTATTAGGTCGTAGCCTTTTCAGCTATATTGATGCAAGAAATTACATTTTCTTACATAAAATTATCCACTCACGTTGTCCAAGTTATCTTTTTGACAAAAAAAAAGTTTTGTAGGTCAAGCAGAAGCATGAACCTTGTTATTCCAAAGCATAGTTTCCTTTACTCAAGCCGTTTGTTTTTCGTCAGTGCCATAAGGCTATGGAACTCTCTTCCAAACAACATTAAAGCTATATCCAACACAAAGCACTTTAAGCATTTTATTTTCGACTACTTCTCTTGATTCTATTTCGACTGTTTTTTCTATACTAGATTCTATTTTTTCTTTTTTTTCCCCTTATTCAAGCTTAAACTAATTTTTAATTTTTTTTTTTTTTTTATTTCAAATCTTTTCTTTTTAATATTATTTCTGTATTACTATAGGAATAATTTTTATTCTTATTTTGTGTCAGCTTTTGTTGTTTTTAATTAATTTTGTTCAGTTTCACGTAATGGCTCAGTAAAATAATTTTAATATTTTTAATGTTTAATTCTTATTAATTTAAAAATAATCTTTTATATTAATACGTGAACATTAAAGTTTGTCGTACGCTTTTTTGGTATTAATTGAAACTCAAAATTAATGAAACTTATATCATTCGAAAGGTTTTGTTGCCCAGATGTGCAGAATGTATGTATAAATGATATATCTGATAGAGGTGGTTCCCAACCTGCTAAGAGAGAAATTAATTTATTGAGAAAAAACCCGCTCTTTGATCAATATGAAATTTAATAGGGAGAGAGTACTTGAGTTGATTGAATTTGAATTTTTTTTAAAAATAACAATTTCTTAAAAAAATTTAGTTTTATGCACTCGTCAATTGTAAAATTTGTAAAAATATGTGTTTGGAATTCAAAAATTTGACTTTCCATGTGAATATCTTGGTTGAATTTTAACAGTTTTTCAATTTTTCTAATTTTTTCTAAAAGTTTGTTAAATTTTCTTTCAAATGTGATATAAATTACAGCAAAGTTCTAACCAAAAGTATTTTGAATAAATTTTCTGATTATTGTCGTTAGTTATTTAGCGTGTGTTTCAACCAAATGCCAAGAGAGAGAAAAAAACTGTCTCAAATTGAATGTTCCAAATTCTGAAGCAAATATCTCCGCCATCTGTGAATAAATTTTATTTATTTCTTTTTTGTATTTTAGTCTTATCACTTTAATTAAGAAAACTTTTAATACCGTTTTTTGTTTGTTTATATATAAATTATTCCTTTTAAAAAAAGACCATAAAATTTGATTTATTCTTAAAATATGCGGTAAAAATGATTTTTGTTGTAAAAAAATAAAAACTCAAAATTGCATTTTTGATTTTCTTTCAAAGTCTATACCGAATTGACGGTGAATTTATTTTGTCTTGACACTAAATTAATAAACTGTCCGTGCCATCAAAAAAAGGATACCCCCTATGATTTTTTTGACAAAATTAAATTTTTTTAAAATGTTGTTTTTCTGTTTTTGAACAAAATAATAATATAAAAAAATAATTTTTCTGAAGAAAATAGCTTAATATCTCCAATCAAAGAAAAGTTAAAGCCTCGAACTTATTTTGAACATCTCGCATATATTTATAAATAGGCAATCAATAAATTGGTCGAATTTCGACCCCAGGCGATACAAGTTTATTTAATTAGTTGTTATATATTTTGGCTATGTGGCATGTAAAAGGTTTAATCTTAAGTGTCAACAATATTTTCAAATAAATACAAATACAAAATTCAAAATCTTGTAATTTCAAAACCATATTGGTCGAATTTTAACAATTTTTGTGTTTTTCTTAAAGTTTGTTCAATGTTCTTTGAGATCTGATAACAATCACTATGAAGCTCTAACGAAAGGAATTTTTAATGAATTTTCTTAATATTGTCGTTTGTTATTTAGAGTGTATTTCAACTAAATGCCAAGAGAGAGAAAAAACTGTCTTAAATTAAATGTTCTGAATTCAAAATGGCATTCTCTGCCATATTTCAACAGATTTATGTAATGTGTTTTTTTTTTATTTAAGTCTTATCAATTAACTTGATAAAATTTATAGAAATTTTACCGTGACTTTTGTTACCCTAAACTTGAAAGGTCAGGGTACATTAACTGTGTGCAAACGTTTGTAACGCAAAGAACGAAGCAAGTTCGGCATATATAATCTAGTATATATGTTCTTGATCAGGGTCACCTCGTAAGTCGAGCTACCCATGTTCGTCCGTCCGTCTGTCCGTCTGTCCGTCTGTCTGTGTGTTGTCCGTAAACACAAGATAAGACGAAGGAGTTGAGATAATTGGATGAAACTCAGAACACATGGTCATATGAATCCAAGAATCTGCACTATTAAAATTTTTGGAATCCGCCCACGGACTCGCCTACCTCCCATATAATGTTAAAATTGATAACTGCATAAATACCTTCACAATTAACCTACAAAAATAAAATTTGGTACGGATGTGTTTTATATCAACACAAAATGAAAAATGGCTGTCATCCAGTCATGGACACGCCCAACTCCCATACCCCATCACCCCACAAATTTAAAACTCAGTAAATAAACTTCAGTTAAGCCTACTAAGACAAAATTTGATACTTTTGATTTTAATAACAAAACAAAGATGTTTTTGAAAATGGACGTCATCCACCCACGGACACGCCTACCTTCCAAGCAACTTCAAATTTTAAAACTATATAAATAGGCTTCTGTCGAAGCTACAAAAGTAAAATTAGATATTTATTAATTTTATATATTAAAATAAAGGCATGTTAGAAACATGGGCGCTATGTAATCCTCGTAAAAAGTACGTAAGAAAACTTTGGTTGCAATAAAATAACACAATATTTTTTGTAAGTTTTTATAAAATTTATATATTATGCTGTTTAAGTTTCAAGATCAAGATTTTTCTAATGAAAATTTTTGAAACAAAAATTTTTTTGAATGATTTTTTTGAATTAAAATTATTATAAACATTTTAAGGATACAAAGTAAAATATAATCAAAGTTAATAAATAATACACTACATTACTCCCCCTCCAGTGAAACGAATAAATAAAAATAATTGTTATAAAGAAAACGAATTAGTTAATATTAAAAGTAATCTTATTTTTAGAACTTGAACAAGTGAAATTACTGTTTGTATGTGAGTTATTGTGGTGACCGTGGCATGCAGGTTAAGTGTGTGGCTTAGCATGCTCGGAGCCCGGGTTCGATCCCCAGCCGTGGCGAAAAGTTTTTTCAATAAAAAATTTTTCTGATCGGTCACCACCTCTCTGCAGACAATGGCAAACCTCAGAGAGTAAATATTGCCATGTAAAGCTTCTTGAGAACATAAGCCGTTCGGAGTCGGCATAAAACATGTAGGTCCAGTTCTCGGTCAATTGTGTGCAAAAATTTAATAACACACACAACACAATCGATCCTAAGAAGCTCGGTCAAAGTCCTTTCAAGGGCTGAAATGGCCAATTTGTTTTTTTTTTTTTTTTATGTGAGTTATTATGTGTACTCGTAATGTGTGCCGGTTTTAAGAGGTCGATTGATATCGTTTTTATTGTATTGCCTTGTTGAATTTTAAATGTGTTTTTATGTTTTGAAATTACTTTGAATGGTCCTTCAAATGGTGGTTGTAGTCCTGATGATCTATTAATTTTAACGAAGACGTACTCACAAGTATCAAGCACATTTGGTACGAAACTGTTGTCTTTGTTATGATGAACAACTTTAGTTCGTACGTGAGCAAAGTGTTTTCTTAACATTTGAAGCGTTTCATCTGTATTATCATTATCATTATTATTAGGTACTACTAATTCTCCAGGTAGTCGAAGGGTTTGGCCGTAAACCAATTCTGCAGGAGAGCATTTTAAATCTTCTTTGATGGCTGTACGAAGACCAAGAAGAATCAAAGGTAAGAGTTCTGACCAATGAGTCGAATTATTCGAAGTGAGAATTGATGTTTTTAGCTGTCGATGAAAACGTTCTATCATGCCGTTAGCTTGGGGGTGATAAGGTGATGTGTGTATTTTATGTGAACCAAGTAAATTTGTTAATTCGGTGAAAAGACTTGATGTGAGTTGTGTTCCTTGGTCAACAGTAATTTTAAGTGGAACTCCAAAACGTGGAACGTAGTTTTGTACGAAAAGTATAGCACTAGCAGAAATGTCTTTTAAAGGATAAACCTCAGGCCAACGAGTATGTCTGTCGATTATAGTTAACAAGTATCGGTGACCGTTAGAAACGGGTAGCGGACTCACCAAGTCCATATGTATGTGTTCGAATCTACCTGAAGGAATATCGATTTTCTGAACAGGAGTTTTCGTATAAACATTAATTTTGGATTTTTGACACTTTATACAACTGACTGCCCATTCATTAATGTCTTTTCGCATGTGTGGCCAAAAATATTTTGATTGAATTAACCGTCTAGTCGTTCCAATTCCAGGATGTGAAAGTGAGTGAATTTTGTCAAATATGATTTTTCTCATTGAATTTGGAACATAAGGTCAGGAAGAGTGACCAGAAATGTCGCACCAGATTTTTGAATTTAGAATTGGGATATGTATTTCTTTTAAGTTGCATTTTGAGTTTGTGTTTGTAATCAAAGTTTTAAGCGTGTCATCGGATTGTTGTTCTTTGTAAAGTGTTGAAAAATTAATGTCTTGTGATGAAATTGCGTCGATTTCTGGGATGCGTGAAAGTGTATCTGCTACAAAATTTTGTTTTCCTTTTATGTATTGAATATCCTTCGTAAATTGTGCTATATATTCTAAGTGTCGTGTTTGTCTTGGAGATCTGTCCGTTTTGGAGTTGAGAACATATGTTAAAAGTTTGTGATCTGTGAAAATTGTAAAGTTTCTTCCTTCAAGAAAATGTTTGAAATGTTTAACTGCTTGGTAAATGCCTAAAATTTCTCGGTCGAGCGTTGAGTATTTAGTTTCTGATGTACTTAATTTTCTTGAAAAGTATGCAAGAGGTGCCCAAGAATTCTTCATGGATTGTTGTAAAACAGCTCCAATTGCAAAATTTGAAGCATCAACGGCTAATGATAAGTGAGCATGTTTATCAAAATGTGTAACTAAAGTCTTTTGAGCAAAAAGTGATCGTGCTTTTTCAAATGCACTTGTGGATTCATCGGTCCATGTTAGTTGTTTGGTTTTGCTTTTGTTTGCTGTTGTTAACATGATATGTAGTGGGCTGAGTTCTGCTGCTAACATTGGAATATATCGATGATAATAATTTATCATTCCTAAAAATTTTTGTAATTTATTAACTGAAACCGGTTTTTCAAAATTTGTGATAATTTCTATTCTATCTTTTGAAGGTTGTATACCTTTTGACGAAATTTCGTAACTAAGAAAGTCGAGTGAAGATACGCCAAATGTACATTTTGTTGGTTTTAAATTTAGTCCGTATTGATCAAGTCGTGTAAAAATTATTTTTAGATGTCCAAAGTGTTCTTTTTCATTATTGCTTGCAACTAAAATATCGTCAACATAAGAAAATACAAAGTCTAAACCAAAAAATACTTCGTTAATAAATCTTTGGAAAGTTTGGGCGCTATTTCTTAATCCGAATGGCATGCGTACGAATTCAAACATTCCAAAAGGAGTTGTAATTGCTGTTTTGTGCACATCTTCTTTTAAATTAGTTTTGACATCGATAATAGTGTGGTTTTTCATATCGACAATTAACCCGAATTTTTCTAAAAAATTTGCACCGATTATGGGGGTTGAAACGTTTGTCAAAAGGAAAGGAAATTCTAATTCACGACGTAGGCCTAAATCAATTTTCAATAGTTTGGTACCAAAGGTATTTATTTTGGAACCATTGGCAGCGGTTAATATCAAATCAGAATGTTTGTTAAAGTTTTTGAATTTTGAAAGAGGGACAATGGAAACAGCTGCTCCAGTATCGATTAAAAAGTTTAATTTATTATTTTTATCGAAAATGAAAAGGCGACGTGCAGGTTTAATGTAATTTCCATTATCCGCCACCGTCATAATGGAAGATTTTAGTTTAAATTATTTGAATTAAAATTATTATAAACATTTTAAGGATACACAGTAAAATATAATCAAAGTTAATAAATAATACACTACAAAAACACATTTTTTAATGCATCCGTACTTGTCAAAATGATGCAATTTTCATTCATTTTAAGAATTAAGAATATTACTTTACTTTGGAGAACGTGCGACAGCTGGAAAATTGATAGTACTTAATTATCTTTTGAGTATATTATTTATCAAGTAAATGGAATCTTTTAAGTCGTTTTACTTCATGTTTGTCAGCAAGAAGTGAGATAGCCAATAGATTATTATGTTCACAAAGCCTCGCTGAATTTTTCGCAGAACTTTCTGATCTTGTACCTTACTTTTAGTATGTCAAGGTCTCTTCTTATAGATATATTTGTAACAAACCAGGGAGCATGTGTTATAAGTCACAGAGTTCTTGATTGATAGCGTTCGAGAATTTCGATGTTGGAGTTTCAAATAGTTCCCCAAAGTTTAAGTCCGTTAGTCCAAATAGGTTTAAGTATAGTTTTGTATATTTTAATTTTGTTTTCAAGATTAAGTTTTGAATTTGGGTTGATTAGCCAATAGAGTTTTTTGTTTACCAGATTCACCAGCTCCCGTTTGGCTTTGATGTGGTTTTCCAAGTGAGGCTCCCAAGAAGTAGTCCGCAATATTTGCCAGAATCCGCAAGAATTGTTGTGTCATTTATATTAATTGCAGGTTAGTCACCCTTTTTTTTAAGGAGAATGTGACATGTACAGATTTTTGTGCGTTTATTTTTATGGTCCATTCAGATAGCCACGTATTCATTTTATCTACCTCGTTTCAAACTAATCTAGAGACTTCCGAAGTAGATGTGTCTGTACCAACAACAGCAGTATCATCTACATATGTTGCAACAGTTACATTGTTGGCAAGTCTGACATTAAAAGCGTTTAAAGAATAGGGTCCAACACACTAACCTGAGGAATTCCAGCTCCTATTTTATGGATAATTGTCGCTGGCAGTACTTTTTTCATCTTATAAAGCAGTCCTTTATGACAGAGTCTATCAAAAGATTGTTGAACATCAAAAAAAAAAAAAAAACAGCACTGCAATATGTTTTGTTTTTTTTAAAAGAATCTTGTATAACGGTAACAATGAGATATATTTGCTCAGAAGTATCATGTAAGTGCTTAATAGGCAATTCCATTTAAAAGGGACATTTTAAAAATTCAAGAATTTCATTAACATCTGACTGTTTGGTAAAATTAAATGGCTAGAACGTATTTTTTAAGTGTAAAGCAAATTCTTCAGCTGATATAAATATAACATATTTTTGGTTGGATAAACTTGCACGTAGCTAGCTTTTTTTTGGTTTTATTTCACTGCCAGTCGTGGGTATATATAATATCTTGGAGAATATTTTACAACTCATTTTTTAAAATAACTTTTCATGCTTGAACAAAGAAAATTACCAACTTGTCGTTGCCATAAATGTAACATCTTGACGAAAGCAACACATTACATTTTACACAAAATTTACATATTTAAGTAATTTTCTTAAAATCTGCCGAATATTCACATAATCTTCCAACAATTTTTCATCAAGAATTCCCAAACTATCAGGCATTATTTTGAATAAGAAAAACATATAAATTTTCACAGACCGCTGAGCACTGTGAGAAAAACAATAAAATTTTGTATCCTCCATGGAAAATTATTTTACTACATACAGCAGTAGCAGCAGCAGCAATAGCTGAAAAGACCTAAAGCCATATATATTGCTTACGTTGGGTGGATGCTGAAAATTTTATGTTTTCTGTTCAACTCGAACAACTGATACTTAAATCACAATCAGCACTCGGCATGCTAGAAGCATGCGTCTCCAAGGATTCCGTTCGCTACTCAGTACGAATATGTCGACGGTCAGTGAGGCAAACATTAATTTAAGCAAAGGTTGGCCATGGTCAGAGCAAGGATGGAAGTTGTGCGGTTTGTGGTTTTTCCTTTTGTGCAGCAAATATAGATCTTACAGAAAGTTGTGAGAAGATTTAATTGTTGTTGGTGTGGTTTAATTGAGATAAAATTAATCTTTGTTCAAAAGTTTATGTTTTAAGTGTTTATAACTTAAGTTCTTATTTTTAAAATCACAGTAACACTTAAGTGTTTGAATATTTTATGTTATTCTACAGAAATCATTATTCAGAGGACATTTATTTTAACCGCAATTGGTTTCTTATGATATGGTTGAAGAAACTTTTTGAATATTTATTGGCAAAAATGAAACTTAAATCTTTATGAAGCAGTAAACGGTATGATGCTTAATGTTGCCTCTAGGAGAAGCTAGCCTGGTAAAATTGTTTTATTAGTTTTTGAATTTATCGAGTCCAAACAAGTATAGAAGATGACGTTTTAGTAAGCATGGGTTGATTTATATACCAGTTACCAAAAAAGTTACTTTTAGTTTAGTTTAAAGCTAAACAAATCTGCAAATCCAGATAGTATTATTCCCCGCCACTCTATGGCAGACGGCGGCTAAGTCATTTTTAAAGGCTTTAAAAGCCGTTCGTCTCAGAGATATCTCACAGTGGGTTAATACTCGCACAGGTTACTCCAGCGGCAATGGTTTCAGGTTACTTCTTGACTCAAAAAGAAACAGTTCCTTTCAACACCGATAACGTAACTGCCAAGCCATTTTTTGAGTTATACTTTCATTTCATGATTCCAAACGGAGAGGAATGGGATTGGTTAACACAAACAAAATTGGTGCTCATATTTTTACGGACTGCTCGAAAATCAACCACAAGGCGGCGGTGGCGTCTTTTCGATGGATCTATATTGGAATGTCTTAAAGACTGCTAGAGCACTGTAATGTTTTTCAGGTAAATATAATGGCTATTTTTACAGCTTTAGAATGGTTGAAGTACAATGAGGTATCGACTAGGAATATCCACATTTGTAAAGACAGCCATGATGATATAAAATCTCTTGAAAAAGTATTACTTACATCATCAGCAGTCCTCAATTGTCGCTTTTCTCGAAATTAGCTGGCTGAGAAGTGTAACATTTTGAGGCATAGGGACATTCCAGGAAACTTTAGGGTTGATGAACTCGCTAGGGAAGACAGGGCAAAAACGCACAAGCCGGATATGGCAACACTATATATGTTGCTGGCAAACAGGCTCTTAAGCGTAATGTCGTTCATTTGGTATACTCAAGGTGGAATTGCACTCCTATTTATAATATTACTAGGCAGATATGATTAAAGTTAAGTGAAAAGTACACAAAAAAGCGCATACTTTGGGCGAGGAGAAATCTTGCTAATTTAATTGGTTTATCTTATAGGTATACATTCCTTCAAGATGGACGTTCATGCGAATGTCTTGTAGATGAGCTGCAGAGATGAAAAAGAGGAGGAGTCGAAGGAATCACATCTCCTTTACTCATGCCCACTTCTCCCCCATAGAAGACAAAAAGATCTGGGAAGCCCCTTTTTCAATGATCCTAGGGATCTAGAAGAAGCAGACGACAAGCGTCTGCTGGAGTTTGTAGTTAGTTCTGTGGGTGTTGTTGTCATTAAGTTAAATTTTTGGAAATTGTAGGGCAAATCTTTATCGTATTGTAACGGACCAATAATTATAAGGTGTCACCTATGAGTCAATCCAATTCAAATGATCCCACACCGGTTGCTCGAATTTTTTGAAGTGAAACTTTTTTAGCCACGTATACAACATACGGCGAACGAAACTGGTAGTAAAACCGATGAAACGAATGAAACTGCGGCGAATTGTGGTGAATTTAGGCCAATTAGCTGAATTAGGTGAATTTAGTGAAACTAGGTGTTCGCAAAACCTTATAAATTAGAATTCATAAGGTGTTCGGAAGGAAAAAAATTATCAAACAATGGTTTGAGTCCGAACTAACAGATGAATTAATCAACAAAATTTTAGACCGTACTTTTTGAAGGTGGAATTTTCAACTAGATACGTTATGCTTAAATTTCCAACCATGACATGTTACTCTGGAATATTCAATCTGTATGATTCTATGGCCAATCGGATGCAATGGGATTATCTGAGGTCACACTTATATGGATTCCTTGGATGATTTTGATGATGGGGCTGGCCGGCCATACACAAAAATCGACATCAAAGTCCAATATTCACAGTGACAAGGTCCTTCTCTATGTTTGGTCTCTGTATTTGGTGGGGCCGTGATGTGCTATAGGCTTCTACAACTAGGTGAAACTATCACAGAGCAACTCTACCGAACTCAATTGATACGTTTGAACCAAAAGCATTGAAGCAAAACCGTCTATAGTGCGATCATAGGCATAACAAGGTAATTTTGCTACATGACAACGCTCAGCCACATGTCGATACGCTGAAATGGGAAGTCTTACCTAACAATTTGCTTTCTTTGATGACGCATGCTCCTGAATATCAGCACTTTTGCTCTTTTAAAATAAATTTCATCTTCTCATGGCTTTATATGAAATGAGATTTTTATACCCCCACGCGTACTGCGTAAGGGGTATATTAATTTTGTCACGACGTGTGTAACGCCCATAAGGAGGCGTGGTAGGTATAGAAAAGTATATATATTCTTGATCAGCGTCACCACCTGAGTTGATTTAGCCATGTCCGTCTGTCTGTCCGTCTGACCGTCTGTCTGTCTGTGGACACGATTACAGCCGTAATTTTGAAGCTATCGTTATGAAATTCGATATTTAAGCTTTTTTCTAAAAAACAAAGATCAAGTTCGAGAATGGGCTAGTTCGGATGAAAACCACGCCTACCTCCCATACAACCTCAATAATGAAAACATTATAAAGAGACTAATATTTAAGCTACGAAACTGAAATTTGGTATTTGTGTATTCTATGTCAAAACTGAAGTGTGTTGGAAAAATGGGCTTCATCCACTCACAAACACGCCCACCTCCCATACAACCCCAACATTGAAAAATCTATAAAGAGGCTAATATTAAAGTTACAAGACGGAAACTCGGTATTTAAGTATTCTATGTCAAAATTGAGGTGTGTTAGAAAAATGGGCGTTATTCACCCACTAACACGCCCCCCTCCCATACAACCCTAAAATTGAAAACTCTATAAAGAGGCTAATATTAAATATTATTTTAGTATTTTTATTGATCTTCCAAAACAAATAAATGAATAACACTCAATTATAGACTACTTATCGAGGCCAAAACAGAGAAAAAGTAAAAATGTAAGTATCATTAAATGAGCAAGCAAAAAGAAACAAGTAAAATTTAAAATTTTTTCGATCATTTTGTTAAGTTTTATAGGTTGAGTTCATTGACTTAGTTGAAAAGAAGGCGAAGCAAATGCACTTTCCATTGGTGCCACTTTCGTCTCTGCCCGATATATAGTTTGCGAGCTACAGTCAGTTTAACTTCAAATTAAAATTAAGACCCCATTTTTAAAAAATCGTATGGTTACTATATTTCACGCTAAGCACATGTCCTTTCCTCTCGTCTCTGTCTGATATTTAGTTTGCGAGCTACACTTTCGTCTCTATTCGATGTATAGTTTGTGAACTACACTCGGTAGTGCTAGTGGGATGTGGAATCCAAATTAATATGCAGCTGATGATTGATTTTCTTATATAAAAACATGCATTTTTCTTCTTTTATTTTACTATTTTCTGACTTTAATATAATAGTGAAATTAGATATTTAATTAGAAAATTAGATATTTATTCAGCGCAGGATATATCTGATATTTTAGTATATATAATATCTTTGAACGATAAATATTAAAGGCTGTAGGTATACCCTAAAGTATTAGCCAAAAAGTTGCCTACGAAAATCTACGTCAAAATATTTTCTATTGAATGATTTAAAAAAAATAAAACAAAATAATAAAAGATTTGAGCTAATCGGACAAATACTGTTTGAATAAGAGTGGCAGCCGTTTTAATAAATATAATTTCTAGAAAAATGCGTTTAAAGATATGTAGATGCGTTCCCATTCACAGAGCATTTACTACACATAAAAACTTAAATATCTCTTAAACGGCTTTGAATTTTGAAAAATATTCTTAAAATATTTTCAAAAATTAAAAACAATATAAAAGAAAAAATTTGGAAAACCTTTAAAAAGAAATTGAAACTGGGCCTTAAAATATTTGTGATATTTTGCTACTTTAATACATTTTTTTTTTTTTTAAATTGGTCGCTGACATAATTTTTTTTTTCTAGAGTACATGTTGACTAGTAGTTTATATACATAAATTGTTTTAACTTTCTGTCTTTCATAATTTTTTTTTTACTGCCTCTTAAAAATTTTCATTTTGAAAACATTGCTAACTTTGTGGTCAAATATCTCTGATGGGCACGGGCTTAAAAATTTAAAAATATTAAAATTAATTTTTTTATAATATGAAAAATATAAAAATTTACATAATTTATTTATTTTATTAAATTACTTATGTGTCAGATTGAGCCTTTTGAGTCTCGTCCTAGATAGAAAACTAAATTGGAAACCCAACCTGCTCGAGAGAGCTTAAAAATCCATTTTAGCACCATATTCATGCAAAAAAGCAGTTGGTAACAATTGGGGATTACAACCAAGTGTTACTCACTGGCTTAATACAGCTTTTATTTGCAAATATTGCTATATGGTGCTTAAGTCTGGTTGTTGCGGCACTTTTAAACTTTATTTATTTACGCGTAACTTATTAAATAAACGAATTAAAAATCGCGACCGACAGCAACGAACCCTACCATTTGAATTGTGAAACGTAGACCTGTCAACGGCCAACACAAAGGTGCCATCTGCTTAGTTGTAGAGGGGCGGGTTCGCACGTGCCGACCTGGGTAAAAAGGGCCAGAGGAGAATGGAATAAAATATGGTATTCAGAATATTGCAACGTTTAATATATATTAACTTGAAAATGTTATAATTTCAAATTTTATTATAAGGAACTAGGGATGTAACGGAGTTTCGATTTCAGTTCCGAAAGGTTGGAACTTCCGATTGATTTTACACCTCCAACTCCAACTTCGGCTCCGACAATTTTGAATCGGAGTTATAACGAAGATCTAAACGTACCGGCGTATACGATTTAAGCTATCTCACACACGAGCGCAGTTCATCGTTAAATAATTTTAATTGTTTATAAACTCTCTTGTGGAGAGTTAATGAGAAATTTGCACTCAATTGCTCGTCAATATTTGTGGTGTCCTCCAGGATCAATTGCAAGTAAGCAACTTTTTAGTGGTGTCGGTCTTATATATGGTCCTCTAAGAAATCGGTTGGAGGGGGAGAAAGCTGACAAGCAAATAAGTTGCTTACAATCTTACAAAAAAAAAATTACAAATTTCATTATACCCTAAACCTGAAAGGTCAGGGTATATTAACTTTGTGCAAACGTTTGTAACGCATAGAACGAAGCGAGTCCGGTATAGAAAAGTATATATATTCTTGATCAGCGACACCACGTGAGTCGAGCTATCCATGTCCGTCCGTCCGTCCGTCCGTCCGTCCGTCCGTCCGTCTGTGTGTTGTCCGTATACACAGGATAAGAAGAAGGAGTAGAGATAATTGGATGAAACTTGGTACACATAGTCACATGAACCCAAGGATCTGCACTATTGAATATTTTTGGAATCCGCTCACGGACACGCCTACCTCCCATACAACGCAAAAATGTAAAACTGCATAACTCCGCTCATAATAAGCCTACAACAATAAAATTTAGTATGTATGTGTTTTATGTCAACACAAAGACGTTTTCGAAAAATGGACGTCATCCGATTACGGACACGCCCACCTCCCATACAACCCAAAAATTGAAAACGCAATAAATAAGCCTCTGTTTAACCTACAGAGCTAAAATTTGGCACATATGTTTTTTGTAATAAAAAAAAGATATTTTTGAAAAGTGGACATCATCCGCGCACGGACACGCCTACCTCCCATACAACGCGAAAATTGAAAACTGTATAACTCAGCTCATACTTAACCTACAACAATAAAATTTGATATGTATGTGTTTTATACCTACACAAAGATGTCTTCCAAAAATGGATGTCATCCGCTCACGGACACGCCCACCTCCCATACATCCCAAACATTGAAAACACAATAAATAAGCCTCAGTTTAACCTACAGAGCTAAAATTTGGCACGTATGTTTTTTATGACTAGACAAAGATGGTTTTGAAAAATGGACGTCATTCGCCTACGGACACGCCTATTTCCCATACAACCCAAAAAGTTTTAAATTCAATAAGTAAGGTTATGTTTGTCATAGAAAAATTAAATTTGGTATGTATATATTTTATACCAAAACTAAGGTGTTTTCAAAAATTGGAAGTAATCCGTCCATGAACACGCCCTCCTCCCATAGGGAAAGCACAATAAAGCCATTAACTGTAAGCTACAGGAATAAAACTTGGTATGTGTAAATTTTTCATCAACATTTAAATGTATATAAAATATAGGCTTCATCCGTCCTTGGAGACGCCCATTTACAATAAAAATTTTTTGTTTTTGAAAAGTGGGTTTAGGGTATTTCATAGTCGGCCTAGACCGACTTTAGACTTTCTTTACTTGTTTTTTATTTAAAAAAAAATATTTTAAATAAAAAATAATTTTGTTGTTGGCCTTGCCGGTATTTTAACCTATGACACTGGAGTACTAGACGCACACGTCAGCACACTCGGCCATACATGAAATTACAAAACAATGATAAAATTTCAATAAGTACGTTTTTATACGGGTTTCGTGTTCTGTGAACTGACTGTTGATTTGATTTGAAAAGATTTGACCATCATTTGTTGAATGTTATTAAACAGTGAAATCTGTTATTTCAATCCATGATTTGTTTGTTATAACAGCATTTTTTCCCTGAGTGTAAGTACATGTGTGTAATATTTAAATGCAATTTTCAGTGCACTGAAGATAGTGAGTACTGAACTATGTTTATTAATTTTTTATAATTAATAACCTTAACAGTTAACTAAAACGTTTTTCTTGGACTCCGACTGTGACTTCGGCTCCGATGAATCAAATTTAAAAACTCCGGTTCTGTCTCCGTCTCCGATAAACTTACCTACGTAACATCCTTATAAGGAACAACAAATCTAAGATAAGAACATTATATATATCAAACCAGGAAAAAGGAAATCCAAACTATTAGATAATAATGGGATCAAAAAAAAACCCAAGGTATGGGGCGCACTCTAATTACGTGTTCAGGCAGATGACTTGAGCCCGTACACGACTTCACCGGCTGAAGTCAATAAATATACCTGTTCTGGACAGAACTATTCTCAAGTTTAGGGCCTAACAAGGGAACCAAAATTGCGACCCCGAAGAAAAATACAACACAAGAGGCAAAACAAAGGGTATTCAACTAAGGGCCACTACACGAACCGAGGTTGGATTCAAATAAAATTTCCCAAACGATAACTTAAACAGCAATTACAACATCTTCTCGATAAAAAAAAAAAAAAAATTCTCGATAACTTGGCCTGGCCTGCTTCTGGTCTGCTCCGTATCCTTCTTGAAATCTTTTTTTTTTTTCAAAATGCCACGGCGTTCGTGTGGTTATTAACGCTTGCAAAAATTTTGGCGGTTTGTTTTTTATTTTTTATTTCTTTCACTTCCACTTTCACTGCTCAGAATGACCTTAACTTGCCGGCCTTAAATTGCAGACTTCGATATTTCGATTCCACACACTGGAAACCTAAACGCAGCCATCTTTTTGCCGGCGCAGATGCGATTTTCGCAGAAACTGGTATTTAACTTGGGTTTTCCAGGCGTATATTTGAGTCAATTTAAATAAAAACCTCCCTACCCACCAAGTAAAACATATTTTGCCGACACCTGCATTAGTGTTAGTGTAGTACCACTCCAAGCTTACATTCCACTATGGCTAACTCTCATTGCGAATGAGCCTGGAGATTTGACGTTTGGATTGCAAGTTCCGTTCGCGTTCAGTTCGTTTGGAATGTCGCGGAATTCAGTGCGATCAGTCACTCGTGGGATTATGCTTTTCTATGTCAAGACACTGGATATCGAGAGCAACCCCAGGAAACATAACGGCACCAATTTTTTTCCAATTTTATGGCCTGCACTGAACAAACAAACATACCTTAATATACTCCGCAAAATTCGAAGATCAACTGAGCTGTTCATTAGCGAAGTAGTTAGAACCACGCCTACACACACACTCGACACAACACTCCACCTTATACCACTTGATATCCTAACAAAACAGATGACTGGTAACACGGCGATACGTCTGGAAGTTACCTCTCAATGAAGGGGAGGTACAAAAGGACACTCTAGCATTAGGAAACCGTAGACTACATCACGCAAAAACTTTCCTTCTACAAAAAGTTCTATACATCCATCTCTTTCAGAAATAAATGGAATACTGGAAGCCCTTCAACTTCCCTAACCTTTGCAGTGTCTTCCAATCGGAAGTTACTGTAATACATGAAGCTGTTATTAAGCTTCAGCTGAGAGCTAGTGAGCCATCTGACTAATCCGTTTCTCGCGGAATCTCACGGTTGCATCATTGTCCTTTACATTTTTGAAAATGTTAAAAAAAAAACACTTTTTGGAACCTGCTTCCACAAGGACACTATTTTAATATATTGCAATTTACATATATTAAAGCGTAAAAAACAATTGCCAGCCTATTTGGATGGTTGCCAGTATCTGCCAGAAGACAGCAAAGTTGTCATCGGGATGGTAATTCATTACACGCTTCCCACAAGGGTGAAATTTGAGAGCATATTATTTCCATAGCTTAAAAGTATATCCCAACGGCCAGCCTATTCTGACGGTTGCAAGTGTCTGCCAGACGAGCATTTAATAGCTATGACGTTTGATGGGAGTGCGAGCAAAACAGGCTTGTACGAGTTCTAATGTCAAAAATAGAGAATGCATCTATTTTGAAGGTGCTATGTTCAGATTGCAGCCAAATGATACTTAAACAGTAGTAAACTTTTTGCTACTTTTAATACTCATTACTACTATTCTACATCTCGTACCAAAAGCGTACTATTTTCATGTCAAAACGCAAATGTTGGTAATAATATAATAATGCAACACTTTTGATCGGACGTGCTACACGTGACCGTGACATGCAGGTTAAGTGAGTGGCTTAGCATGCTCGGAGCCCGGGTTCAATCCCCAGCCGCGGTGAAAAGTTTTTTTCAATAAAAAATTTTTCTGATCGGTCACCACCTCTCTGCAGGCAATGGCAAACCTCAGAGAGTAAATAATGCCATGAAAAGCTTCTTAAGAACATGAATTTTAGCCGTTCGGAGTCGGCATAAAACATGTAGGTCCAGTTCTCGGTCAATTGTGTGCAAACATTTAATAACACACGCAACACAATTGATCATTAGAAGCTCGGTCAAAGTCCTTTCAAGGGCTGAAATGGCCAATTTGTTTGTTTTGCAACACTTTTCATTCCTTGATTTGATATAAATACATATGTGTTAAGTCATTTCCCTCCTCTACCGTAGAGGGAAAATGTACTCTCTCGCTCCAGCTCTCAAACTTTTAATTACCCACCAGGAAAAGCGATCATCCCAAGATAGCTTCTTGGCACATACTTTTAGATTCGGAGATCATAACCCTTTGTTCCCAAACGTCATAAGCTTTTTTGTATGAAACTGCTACTACGGGGGTATTGATCTCTTTTTTACTTCCTTGTGGTAGTGAAGAAGTGATTAACTAAGAATCGTCGTAGCTTCTTTTGACAAGGAACAAGAGATTAGCATTTTTTTGTTCCCACTGGAAAAAGCGATCATTCCAAGATAGCTTATTTCCACATGCTTTTAGATTCAGAGCTCATGACTCTTCGTTTCCAAACTTCATATACTTTTTTTGTATGAAACTGCTACTACGGGGGTATTGATCTCTTTTTCATTTCCTTGAGGCAGTAAAGAAGTGATTAGGCAAGAATTATCGTAGATTCTTTAGACTATGAAAGAGAGATACATATGCATTTATTTTTTGTTGCAGAAAAAACACTTTTTAAAATAAAAAAAACGTCTTTTCTCTTAAACAACACAAAACAACAATGAAGCACAAAAAATATTTTGTAGTTTATATTTTAAAAAATTTTTCATTTTTTCCAAAGCACTTGCGATTGATTTTTGTTTTTAAAAGGTTGAAAAAATACAGCTTACTGATACGAAGGTTGTATTAATCTCTTTAATGCTTCTCCGAGTAGGGAAGAAGCGATTAATCCAATAATTTCCCTTTTTTTTGGTTAGTTTAAATCGCTTTTCAGCTTCCTGTACATCACCAAAGGTATTAGTGCCTTTTTTCATATATTAGGCAGTAGCAAAGGATTCGCCTATCTTCCGACTGGGTAACATTGAAACAACTATGATGCGATACCATGCGAGGCCATGATGTGCCCATGAGCACCAGTATAACATAGCCCTTGAATAGGGCTGCCATATATCCCGGAAAATCAGGACATGATCTGGTTTCAGGCTCTTTGTCCTGTAGTCCAGGTGTACACAAGACCGGATTGAAATAAAAGTTGAAGTACTGGTGTCTGAAATAAGAGTATAGGCCGAGAAAAAACATTTTTTTTTTTGTACAGTGTACTTCTCGTTAGCAAGAACGTTTTTAAGCCCTGGTCATACAAAAAAGTATTCAGTTATGAGGACTAAAACAAGATCTTAATTTTTTTTTTAATTTTTGTAGAAAGTAAGGTGTTCTAAATTATTTTTGTTTACATGTCTTTTTTTTAATAAAATATACTAAAAATTATTAATGCGTTTTGAAACACAAAAACATTAAATTTAATGTATTTCTACTCTCCGACCATTGCACCAAGTTCATTATTAATATTCAATTTTAGTAATAAATAATTTTTTTTTATTATTGTTCATTATTGCTATTGTAAATTTACAGATTTCATGGCACCGTTTTTCCGTCTTTGTAAAATTTCAGGCTTTTAAACAACTAATCACCCAAAAATGAATATAAATCTACTTAATAATAAATCGGGCTTAACATTATCTTCATTCATACTATAATAATAGTTTTAATCTGAATGAAAAAACAAATATTGGCAGAAGTTAAAATTTAAGTCTATCAGTTTCAATTTGAAAAAATTCAATTCGAAATGTTAAAGGTTGCGTTTGAAATTAAAAACCTGCATAGATAAATTTGTTTTCAAATTTGTATTTCCATTTTATGAATATGTTTTGCTATTTCAAAAGTAGTGTCTAGTTAACAAATTGATAAAGGATTATTATGATGGCTTAATATCCATAAATATCGCTCGCTACGTCTGCCTGGTTTGTTTTTCACTTTCGGCATCTTGAGGTGTTCGTGTGATATGGTAATATGGTGATGGCTGTGATTGTGGCTTGATTTAAAAAATACTACAGAAGAGTGCAACTTGTTTACTAAAATCTTTTCATATTTGACGGGGTTCTCTACACATAAATTTAACACTTTTCAAAACTGTGCGGCACCTAAAAGTATGCACATACATTTATATGCTCATATTTTGCAGTATACTTGCCTGAACCATTGATTTTTCAGAACTACATAATTTAATTTTATAATCTGCAAAAAATAAAGCTTCTTTCATTTGGCAGGCGCCTACAGAGTGATAATATAATTTAAGCTGCTAGCAGCAGCTCTTGAAACTCAATGAGAAGGAAACAAAAGAAAAACAAGCCAAAAGAAAAACCGCAGCTAAATTCAAGTGCATAATGAAAAATAACGGTAAATCAGCGCATTTAATCCACTCGAAAAGCTTAAAGGCATGTAAACGGCTTTTGTTGTCAGTCACAAAACACATTCAGAAACACATGAACTGACACATTTGGACGCATGTGTGCCAAAAATGTGTGTTTGTGAATTAAGTCAAGCAGGATTCTGATAGTGAAAGACCATATGTTTTAAGGCCAAACATGCGAAAAAAAAGTAGAAGAAAAAGAATGAAAGTGCAAGAGAGAGAGAAAGAGAGAGACATAGAGTGTGTGTGGCAATCTTTCAACTGTTTGTCAAAGCCAATTTTTTTGTTTTTTTCTTTGTCATTACATTATTTTCTTTGATTTTTTATTTACTGACTGCCTTTATAAATTATTTCGCTGTGTTAAATTGCATGCTTTGTCACATACTTTCAGGCTGTCACTGACACAATGCTGGGCGAATTGAAATCATGTTTCATGGAGGCTTACGACGATAATCAGGATGGAAAAATTGATATAAGAGAGGTAAACAATTTTTTATTTATTTTCTATTTTTTATTATAAGATTTTAAATGCTAAGCATTTAAGGCATCTTAAGGCTAAATTTAAAAGCTTAGCAACAATATTATATACAACAAAACATAAATAATAGGTTTAAAATAATTGAAGAAAAGTTGCAAATCTCTTTTACTCTCAGAATTATAAGAGAAAAATGCTTCAAGTTTCTTCTTAAGTTTGCATTTATAAATCCAAATATGCTGCTGATTTCTAAAGCTGATTTGTTTGTTTTTTTATATTATTTTTTATTTTGCTTAAGCAGATGCTTAAGGCTTCAAGTGTTGTGCTTTAGATGCTCTCAAAGCAAACATTTTTAAATTGATGCCATATTAACGAACGCCTTGCATTTTGATTTAAGAATTAAGTATTTTATTTTTGCCATGTTACGATAAAGTCAAGAAGTTTAAAAGTTTTCAGCATTTATTGCATACTTAGTGGTGCTTTAATATTTCTGCTTATCGATTAGAAAAACTTTTTCTTTGTACATTTTTATTAAAGAATAATTATGACACAAAAATGTTCAATGTCCTGTCTGGTCGAACTCCTTTCAGTTGAAACTTTTTCAAAGTTTGAAAAGTTTTGCCATAGTTTTTTTTCTGTTCACATCCAGAAAGCTGAATTTTTTGCTTTGAGCGACAAACTGTTTTCAAGCCATTTGTACACTTCGACTTATCGAAGGGTTTATTTGTTTAGGCCTAACAAATATTAACAACTGAACAAATGTAGAGAAATAAAAATTGTGGAAATATTATAAACGAGGGTTTCAGTCCCAAGAGTTGTTATTATTGCACAATATAGAGTTTAAATATTTTTGTTCTATTTTAGTTTTAAATTTAAAAGAATTACTAAAGATTGACTAGAGCGCAGTAAATATTAATAAATATAAATTGGTTTATTGGTTGTTTTTTTCTGTTTGTTAAAGGAAGTTTCTTAATTCAGCTAACATTTGTCTTAAAATTCGTAGACTGTAATTTTTTCCCAAATTCTGCTAACCTTTATTTTAGGAACTTTTTCAGTGTGTTTGTGATATTTTTTTAATAATTAGTCCTGATAAGCTCAATAACCACAGATCATTTTTTTTGTTTTTTGAGATAGCAACCACACACCACTACCACTTTCTCTTTTTTAAAATTCTTAATGTTTTTTAGATAAATGTGATATAATTCGAAAGTTGCCCTTAGTTCTCCAAATTATCGAAAATGAAGGCATGCTAACATATTTTTTTAAGTTACCTACTTAGAAGAAAAATTGAAAAAAAAACAAGATTTTCGATAGTTTCTTAACAAATCTTCTAATAGTGAATACAATTTAGTGCAGTTTCTGTGCCTAGGCAAAAATATTACGCCATAATAATACTTCATAAGGTTATTCCCGGATGCTCCACAAGCTTTCAAGTATGTTAATATGGCTCCCTTTTTCAACTGGGTTGTTTTGAAAGCTGTTATGTGTCAAATGGCTTCTGCATATGACGTTTTTGTTTAGGATTCAATGCAACTATATCATGAATAGACTTACTTCTGAAAACTTTTACTAATTGTGGAAACTTACTACCAAAATCAGTCATTAGATAGAGAATGTTATAGAGTTTTTCAACATTATTTTGGTCGTTATTAGCACCAAATTTCGAACCAATTTTGCACTATTGGACATTCATCATTCAACCATAGTTCATAGAACCCGTCATTTTGAGAATATTGCTGCTGTAGCAGAGTGTTCGTGAAAACCCTGAACAGTAGATTCGTAGCCGATCTGAGGCTTTCGACATTTGAGTAAATTGAGCCCACAGAATGGACCATTTAAGAGCTAGTCGTGGGCAACCTTTGAAGGAAATAATTTTTAAACATTGAGTTGTAGGAAGCGAACTATCACTCCAAATAAATATTAACATCAATATCTTAATTTTTATGTATTTTAATTAGAAAACAAAGAAACTTATTGGATCACCCTTTATATGAGAAATATGAATGTAATTGTAATAAATCTGACAACTCTTAAGTAGATCTAGCCCGACAAAATACTCTAAACCTACTAACAATCCAAATAAAAATATATTTTATTTGTTTTAAAACCGCAAATATATTACTATTTGCAACAAAAGTTTATATATATATATAAGGTTTTTTCTATTGTCGGTTTTATGACGATTGGGGGTGTTAGTGCGCGGATGGAAGCTATTGTTTTTGGGTTGTCAAACATTCTACAAAATGAAAGTGTCAGTTTACCGAAAAACTCGAAAATGACGATTTTTATTACGAGCATTTTTGCATTTTTAAATTAAAAAATCGGTGAAACTAGCTAACTGGTTTTCAATTAAATCTATTTTAAGGTACTATTACAGTGTGAAGCTATTAAAAAAACACATTTTCTTATTTATATTTTTTACATAGTATTATACAATTATTTAATTCAAATGTATTTACATTATGCACAGTTAAAGTTCAAAACATAAAAAAATATGTTCTTTTTTGTTTTTGTAATTGTTGTTTATTTTCTAGAGGACGTTCAAGTTGGCGTGTTTAAAAAAAGGTTGTAAGTTGGTTTCTCGTCTCCAGCATTTCCAAGGCGTCGGAAAGTAAAAAATCAAAGTGCATTCTTCAGTAAATAAAAAAACAAAAACAACAAAAAAAAATGGCATGCGTTGAAAAACAAATTTACAAAAAAACCCTTTTTTTGGCAGAAATTCTTAGCCGTAAAAAACAAAATATAAAAGTTTTTTAAAAGAAAAAATATAAAAGAAATCTGGTTGGGGGAGAGTTTTTGAGATGGTCGAATTTGAATTTTTTTTAAAAGTAACAATTTCTTAAAAAAATTTAGTTTTATCCATTCGTCAATTGTAAAATTTGTAAAAAAATGTATTTTGAATTCAAAAATTTGACTTTCCATGTGAATATCTTGGTCGGATTTAAACGGTTTTTCAATTTTTCTAATTTTTTCTTTTGTTTGTTAAAAAGTTTGTTAAATTTTCTTTCAAATGTGATAAAAATTACAGCAAAGTTCTTACCAAAAGTATTTTTAATGAATTTTCTTAATATTTTCTTTACTAATTTAGCGTGTATTTCAACCAAATGTCAAGAGAGAGAAAAAAACTGTCTCAAATTGATTGTGTTAAATTGGGAAGCCAATATCTCCGCCATCTCTGAATAGATTTTATTTATTTCTTTTTTGTATTTAAGTCTTATCAGTTAACTTAAAAACACTTTTGAAAATAATAGCGTTTTTTGTTTGTTTATATTTAAATTATTCCTTTAAAAAAAAACCATAAAATTTGATTTATTCTTAAAATATGGGGTAAAAATGGTTTTTGTTGTAAAAAAAACAAATACTCAAAATTGCATTTTTGATTTTCTTTCAAAGTTTATACCGAATTTTAGATGAATTTATTTTGTCTTGACACTTAATTAATAAATTGTCCGTGCCATCAAAAAATAAAGGCTACCCCCTATGATTTCTTTGACAAAATTAAATTTTTTTAAAATGTTGTTTTTCTATTTTTGAAGAAAATAATAATATAAAAAAATTATTTTTTTGAAGAAAATAGCTTTACATCTCTATTCAATTAAGAGTTATAGCCTCGAACTTATTTTAATCATCTCGCATATAATTATAAATGGGCAATCAATAAATTGGTCGAATTTCGACCCCAGGCGATAATAGTATGAATAAATGAGCGACATACTAATATAATGAATGTTATATCTTTTGTTATATGCAATATTTTTTTCTAAACTTTCATATACGCATTCTAGGGACCATTAGGAACCAGAATCTAAAAAAACAAAAAATTATTTTTAATTTTTTACTCACTGTAATAGTACCTTCAGTAGCGTATCAAGGGGGGCAGGGGGGCGGTCCGCCCCGGGTACACGCTAAAATGGGGTGCAAAATTTGATAAAAGAACTTTTCACCACACAATTTTTGATTTTTTTTAATAATAAGAACACTTTAATGACTGCGGTTTTATGTTTTGAATATAGAGAGGGTGCAAAAGTGAATGGAAATATTTTGTTCTTCGTATTTATTAAAATTTCAACTTAATATTAAATTTGTTTCAGTATAAACAAACGCTCATACTAAAACCTTAGTCAATTCGGAATTTTATTAGTCATTGGTTAGGGATGCAATTGCCAAACAAATGCAATTCAAATTTTAATGACAGTAAGATAGAGTACAAAAAGAAAAATGTTATATTATAAATGTTACATTCTTTTTATATTGCACAAAATTTTATAAAAAATAGTTTTTTTGCTTCTTATATTCAGGTTAAGAAGTGTTCAAACTTACTCGTATAGTATACATTTCTATTACCAATATTTTTCGCAAATCTGCATGATTTTCAGAGTATGATAAATGGAGGCGTCAGTTATTTCATAAACAATACATTTCTTCAGAACTTTTCAGAAAAATGTGCTCATGTCATTAATGTCAAGAATAAAAATATGCTTTATGATTTTGTGATTGCTAAGTTCTGAGATAATACATCATAAAACAAACCTTATTTACAGCTCTTCATCTGCTAGAATATAATTTTTAATAGTAATATGTTTTTGGGTATCCTGATACATGAAACAATTTAAAAATCAATACTCAACTAATTACATGCTTAAAAAATTTCTAAAAAAATTAAATTATGATTTAAATGCATTAAATTTTTCATTTATATTAAATAAATGGCGTTTTATAATAATTTTAAGGCGTTCTGACGTTTCTTTTTTTATTTTATTTAGAAGATGTCTATTAAAAGCTCTAAGATGGTTTTCTGACTCCTTAACTTTACTAAAGTAATCATTATTATGATTAAATCTACCAACAAAAACTGTAAAAAATACAGTTTTTTAACAGAAGATGCACAGATCCTTAAAAATTATTCTAATTATTTAAATTAAATTTTGTTCTTGGTCACCGAATGTGAAGCATCGACAGATTTCTTAAAATTGTCAGCTCTTTTTTGGCCATTCATGACTCTTGACCTTGTCCAGCCAGGGCTAGTTTGCTTTGGGAATTATGTACATAATGAATATAAAGCAAATTTCTGATAATAATTTGGTATCACTGTAATATAGTGGTACTTATAGTCGACTAATGAATAGTCAAATCTTACAGACCTCAGTTTTGTCTATCAAAGTTGAAGCTGAGATGAATATATAATACTATAAAAAAGTTGATAAAAGTTAGGGAAAAAGTTTATAAATGAATTGTAATGCTTTATTTTAATTTTCACTTAACTTTTAAATAGAAGACATGGATTGATTTCGAAAAAATATTTCACTTTATAGCTATTCAGGGTTAACGAGGGAAAATTTGCCAACGGTACCTGATCCTGTTTTTTCTTCAATTATGCACAATTTTTCGAAAAATTTTAAAAATTTTCTATAAAAAACTAGCTTAAGTTTTTATAACTTCATAAAGTCCAATTATTTAAAACTTCACCCAGTTCTCCAATTATTTAAAACTGATATTGTGAGGTTTACTTATAGTAAATTGTTCTCGCATAACTTATAGGCCCTTATAAGCTTTTTTTCCAAATCTTTTCTAAAATATGTCATTTTTGTAGAGGTTGATTCAAAAATATGTACTCGGATTCATCGACAATTATTGTAAAATTAAGACAAAAATAGTGAAAAATTTTATTCAAATAGATCTTTGGGGATTTACTCACTGTTGCAAATCAAAATTTTGCGTTAACAAAACATTTGTGAAAAATTCCTTGATTGCGGAAAATCCTGCTTTAAAAAAATTAATATAGGTATACTTCAAATTTGAAATTAAATGAAATTTTTAAGTTTTGTGTAATTTACGAAATTACATATCTTTCAAATGATATCAAATATATTAATATCGATGAGATTATTTTAAAGTTTTGTCTATTGTAACCGTATTGTATAAACTATACAAATAATTAAAATATTTATAAATTTATTTGCACTTTAACAAACGAATGATAACAGTAAGCTATTATTTAAAGAGCTTATATTAATTTCGTGGTATTTTTAAAACATTACTCTTTTGAGGTTTACTATAACCTTCTAAGGGGTGCACAATTTAGTTTCCGCCCCGGGTGCCACCAACCCTAGTTACGCCACTGAGTACCTTAATATTAAACCAATTTACCAATTGGGAATAAATTTGGAAAAACCTGAAAAATGGTAAAACTTTTTATACCATTATATATATTCTTGTTTGAATATTATAGGAAAGGCATGGAAAATAAATAAAAAAAATTAAAAAACAATATTTTGAAAATATGTAACACAAGTAACATGTAACACTAATCTACAACATTTTTTTTTAATGTACAAGTGCTCACACTTACATTTTACATTTGACCGATTCATATGATGATTTTCTGCGTTTTCACATTCTTTCATTATCTTTCATCATTTTTAAGAAGTCATTTCGAATATTCGTTTCTTGTCTAAACTTATGATCATTACTTTACTTCTTTTAATCAAACTTGAATTATATAATATTGATAACCTTTTTAGCCTTCCATTTTTGTTAACATTTTTTTAAATCTTTAAATTTTTTCAAAATTATTATGCGTTTATATGATCGCAAAAACAATTTTTATTTTACAAGTTTTTAAAAATTTAATAAAAAAAATGCGTTTATTGTTTTAGCCTCCATTATTTTAAAATATATACATATATTTGTTTTTATTTAAGCTCGAATACAAAACTGCAAACCTTATCTTTGTTATAATGTAAAGGGTTTTAAAATCCGTTGAAGTAAAGTTATGTACACAAAGTAAGGCAGGAAACGAACATTTTAAGAGGCATATATATAAGGTCTTTGAAAAAAATTTGAAGTGTTACAAATATTCTGTAAATGCAGAAAATCATTTTATATTAACTCTCAATGAAAAATATATTTGAGGCATATCGACCAAGAATATTAAAATTTTTTTTTTCCATTAAAAAGCAACATCACTTCTTTTTATATAAACATTTTTTTCGGAAAGCATAACTTTGCATTTCATTTAAAAGAAAATCAATGCATAATGAACGCAAACAGAACAAAAACTATAAATTTCTTTAAAATACAATTTATAACGCTTAAACGTAATGAGTTTGTGGATGCTTAATCGTCAAATTTCAAACATGGATGGTATTATGGTTATTTATGAAAATATGTCACATTTTCAGGTCCAAAACGGTATTAATTAGCACTCGGATGCAGTTGACATGTTGTAAATAGTTGTTTAGTTTTTGCTTGTCTACAATTATGTTGCATATGGTTTGCCAAAATTCAAAACGGTTTGAAAGATATGGACCCAAAATGGTAAAAATAACAAGTAAATTCTTTCCATTTTTGCGATTTTGAGGCTTCAGTGAAGTTTTATTGCAATAGTTTGCTCCCAGCTTTTCTTTTCCATGTCAATAGCTACAACTTTTCTGAAGACAGGAAAACAAAATTCCAAATAGCTTACAAGATATAGCCATGCGAAAAAGAGCATTTGTTTTGAAAAATCAAGTTTCAACCGATAGCTTTCAAGTATTATAAAATCCGTTTGGTAGCCAAACTAGCAAATTCAGGATAGGATTTTTATATTTACGTCCCCAACTTTCAAGAACAACAGTCAAAAAGTTGTTTGAGTTTTACGTGTTGCACATCTCTCTTGGTTCTGCCGATAATCTCTTGGTTCTCTTGGTTCTTGGTTCTGCCGATAATATGACTCAAGTGCTGGACACCTTATAGAATATGGTTCCATTGCGATGTACACCTGCCTTTCATAGGATCCCCTCCATGATGAAATTGAAAAGAGCGCATGATAGCGGGTCGCCTTGTCTTAGTCCTAGTTCGGTATTAAAAGTTTCGGAGAGGTCATTTCCTACCTTGACGGAGCTGCATATATTGCTCAACGTCTTCCTTCAGCCTTATCAACTTTGCTGCTATACCGAACTCAGACATTGTTACGTTTAGGCAATCCCGAATCGGGCTATTGAACGCAGCTTTATAATCAATAAAGTTCGAATGGGTTGGGTGTCAATTTGATTCTCGTGGGTTTTTTGCAGAATTTGGCGTAGTGTAATCGGCGGATCCGAAGTCCGCCAGCACTATCAAAATCAAAGTTAGGTTAGTTTGGCTTAACTAAGAGTTGAGCGAAGTAGGCTTCAGCGGTCCGTCGTGATTGTTGCTTAGCTTTCGTTGCATACCGTACATTCATCACATTGCACAATCGCATGCGGATCTTGGTTGCTACAAGATAGTGGTCGGAGTCAATATTGACCCCACGAAATGTGAGCACATTCAGTACGCTTGAAGCGTGCCTTCGGTGGATTACAGAGTAATCAATCTGGTTTCTCTTTTTTTAATCCGGAGACAGCCAGGTCACCTTGTGGATATCGAGACGTTTGAATCTGGTACTACTAGTCAATCAGTCTTAGACCGTTGTTTGGAGTGGTCTCGTGGAGACTGAACTAACCTACAGTGGAGCCAAAGAAACCTTCTTTTCCGACGTCGCACAGTGTGTCCAAATCGCGAAAAACTGCTATTAAATAAACCCTTCTTTGGATTTAAGCCAAATTTGGTACGGAGGAACTTGTGAGGCAGCTTATTTAAAATTTTTCAAAAGAAGTATAAAATTCAAAATAGCGGACCCAATGTGGCGGTGCGTATTTTCCAAAATATAAGATATTGCAATGGTATTATTAATTTAGTGTTTAAGATTTTTTATTGTGCATAAACAAGCTTGATTTATTGAGGATAGCATTATAGAATCATGATTTATTTTTGATTTTAAAAATTAACCCTTTAACGACCATAGTTGCTTTTAAGCTTTGTATTGACTTTGACCGAATATTTAATAAAACTAAAGTAAATTCAAAATCAAAATGTGAAGGTACGTAATTTTAGTTTAGCTTTTATTAAGAAAACATGGAATGTTAATAAATATTTATTATATATTTTTTATTATTATTATTATTATTATTATTATTATTATTATTATTATTATTATTATTATTATTATTATTATTATTACTATTATTATTATTATTATTATTATTATTATTATTATTATTATTACTAGTTCTTTCCCGTCAAAAATGACGGGCCCTGTTTTAATAATGAAAAAACGTGAAATATTGATTTTCTTTAAGGTGGATTAGAAATCAGCGATGGTCACATTTTCGATTTTAAGTTGTGCAAAACAATTTTTAGTTTCAAATAATTAAAAAATACTTTGAAGTAAAAACGGAAACTATAGTAGGTTCGAGAAAATAAGTTTAAAAATTTTTTGTGAAACTGAAAATTTAAAAATAAAAGAAATATAAAGTTTTTGAAGTTTCAATAAATCATAAAACAAAATATGCCTTAAAATATGCTATGAAATTTTTCAAAAAATTCAAGCGTTCCGCACTCACATTTTACGGAATTATGTTATAGTAAAATTATTATTATTAATATTTTTTTTGGACGACCCTTGTTTTCCCCTGAGCGTTAAAGTTTTCAAAACCAATGGAGGCGTGAAGCCAGTTTTATATTATTGTTTAAGAATCTCTCTTCAAATCTATTACTTGCTTTCCACTTCTTTTTGAATTACGATATAATTTGTCTTATCGTTTTTATCAGATTTTTTGCTTTACCATTAGGGCACCTTGTGCTGTTTATAACATGTTCTTTCATAACAATTAATTTTTCTCCGCAGCTTTGAGAAGTATTTTCTTTCAATATTTGAAAAAAGCCACTCTTGTTAAGAAAATATTGTTTTAACAAGAACCTGTACAAAAATGTTATTTCAATGAAAAAAAAAGTGATTTCGGCGAGTTTTACAAACTTATTAAAAGTTTAAATTATGCAAAAGGGGCAAAATGTGGCAACAAATTTTTCGGAATTATAAAATCTGAATGTTTGCTGAATGGAACTTCATAAAAATATTTGTTTTATCTCAGTTGAAAACAAACTATAAGCTTATACAACCTTTTCGAATTAATTAAGTACATACCTGATGCTTGATCCTGCATTTTATTTTTTTAATTATTCACTGTAGTTTTCATTTTGAAGCTGTTTAAAAGCACTGCAAGTTTGCTCTTATTGAGACTATTTGGAGCGCACACTTCGCGATCGCGTTAATATCTAACTCAGTACAGGGAGATGAAGTAAGTTAGAAGCAAAATAATAACGGTACTTTGTAGCCTCATTACTGTAGGTGAGAATAAGCCACAAACCAATGATCTGTTATGTTTTTGCATTTTTTACTTTTTATCACTCTCTCAGTACAGAGGACACACTGTGCGTCGGGACAATTACCACGTCGTGGGCCGGGCAGCGATCATACACGTGCGATCCTCAAGGCTCTCGTATAAGGCGTCTTTACGATAATTGAAGCCGAGAATTGAAGGCAACGAGAATTTCTGCTTCTGCGCATGGTAGTTGTAGTATATATTACAGTCTACTTTCTTAGAACAGTCTTATTCTTTTCATGGCATCTTCTGGATGGCAGTGATATCAGCCCTTATTTTTATGAGAGCTTCAGCAAATTGGACAAAGACACTTTTCCTGTAAAGGTTCCGGGCATTCGAGGTGCATATCTGAAAATCAGAGTCTGTTATTCGTTTACGGTGGACTTCAACAAAATAGGTTTCGTATAAGAGGCTAATGTGGTTTTCAATGATAGGCTAAAATGTTGTAGGAGCCAAACGCTATGAAAATTCCATAAGTAAGGCTTTGGCGGGACTCTTTAAATTAAGAGTCTAAAGGAGACACGGAGTTTTTTCTTTTTTTTTTTTAGTACCATTCGCAAACTGTGACACATCTGGTGGCTTGCAGCTCAGACCACGCAGATTTCCCATAGAATCAACGGAAAAAATAAAAATTGCAAGTAAAATATTGATACTGTCTGATACATTCTGCTGGTATTTTTCATTTTTGTAAGGATCATTACATAGTGAAGAATGAAAAATAGTGAGAAATTATTTAAATTTATATTTTTTAAATATGTATATTTTCTTCAAATATGTATGCGATGAAAATTTGTAATGTAGTTTTTTTATTAATATTATTGCTGTTAAGCTAAGGTTTTGAGAGGTTATATAGACGCATCTTAAATAAATTGTAGTCATCCGAAATTTCATTAAACATTTTCTAGGTTACAACGTTCTTGCTTTTAAAATTACGTTCCACATCTATTTTTCCAATTTCATTAAATAATAATCTACACTAAAACAATGCCAAGAAACGTAATATACCTAAAATAATGCAACAAATTTACAATTGTTACAACAAGAAATATGCTCCAGCCACAAACTTTGCACTGATGCCAAATAATTCTGAAAAGCAAAACAAACACTGTTTCATATTGAAACCACAAAATATTGAAGTGTGCCAACATTTTACACTTGCACCACAAAACAGAATTGATGATTATTGTTGGTGAAGCATGATTCAAAGACCATGCCTTGCCGCAAGCTGAGCAAAGAGCGGCAGCAGATGGAGAATCATGTTATTAAAATTACTATTGCATGAAAGCTAACAAGAAACAGAGCAAAACCACGCCTAAAAGAATGCAACAACAAGCTAGGTTAACAAGAAAGCAAAAGCAAAAGGCGCCAACAACACATGTTGTGTGAAAATATTAATAAATAGAAAATAGCAAAATATCCTTACAGTGCAAACAACAACAACAACAGCAACAACAGCAACAAAAGCACACTTTGTCAGCTGTCATTACAGGCCACAGCACACTAACAGTTGCTGCAAATTGTGCGCACACACCGTGCCAAACATTTTGCAGCATTTAGCATGTTGTTTTTTTTTTTTGACGTGTAACCTGCGTGCAAAAATTTTAAGCACTTCGCGCGCTTTAGGCCAAGTTGAATGCAAGAATGAAACAATGACAGGCTATGGTGCTGTTGCAACAAGTCGAATGCGTGTCGCAGCAACATGCAATGCATGCATATCGTATGCTTGGCTGCTTGCCGAGCCGCCACTGTGCCTTGACGTGCCATGAAAACTTATGACAGGCATTTATTAAAATGAAAATATGCGACGACAATGGGTGAAGGTTCTTTACGTTGGTGTTGCTGTTGTTGTTGTTGTTGTTGCTTTCTGTCAGCTTGTCAGCTAGTGTGCTTTGTTGTTGGTTTTTTTTTCCTAGTTGCTTGCTCTATGTTGCCCTCATTTGTGTTGACTTTACTTTGTTGCTGCTACTCTTTGAGATGTATTGCAAGGACAGGCAAACAAGCAGCGTTTTCATACCTCACATGCAAATTATACACTTCTGTGGCTCTATTTAGGTTTTTGTCTTACTTAGCAATCATTATTATTTGAACATTTAAAGTTTTGAAATTTTCAAGAAATTTAATGCTTAAGAAAATATTACATATGAAGACTTTTGCTAGTTAAGTCGTGATTTTAAGAATATGGTTTGAAAATTAGATCAAATAATTTATGGTGCTCTAAGAAGGTTCAGGATAAAATTAAAAGTTGATACATTTTTTATCCATACAAAAACATTCATTCATAATAATTCATAGAAATTTTCAAACTGTCTTATCAGTTTAAGAAGCATACTTAATATGAAATGCATATCTCGAACAGCTTTTGAGTTAAGGCCATCTGAACAGCAGACGCTCATTATCGGCGTTCTTATCGGTAACTTGCTAGAAACAAAAGTTTTCAAACTTGATGCAGTCATAACTAGAATATATGTTTCTCTTAGCAATGAACTTCCAGTTCAAAATAAGGTATCAAATTAAATTTTAAAATTTCTTAAAAATTCGGAAAATCTGTTTAATTTCAATTATTATTTCTATCGATAAACATGATGCGGACAATAACTTCTTGCTTTATAAACTTTTTGTTTTCTTTTGAATTCAGACACAGTTAATGTTGTAATAACTGTAGCTGTGAAAGCACTGTTTTTTTGAGCCTGCGTAGATTTTGAAAAAATTGTTGAATTTTATATTTTTTGGTTCAAAAATTTCATCATATATTTATTATATATCCACAAATTTGTCCTTAAAACATTCAACATTTTCAGCAGTTTTCTTCGAAATCATTTCCAAAAATCTGCAATCTCCCTTATTGAGTTTTTTATCGTATGAAACATATTTTCCATAGTCCGAAATTGACTTGAAAAGGAAATGGTTTTCATTTAATTATCTGATGAAGCCAATTATAAACTTCTAACGAATCTTTATTTCGAAGAAAATCATAGAACTTTATAACCCTGAAGCATACAAAGATTTAACTTTTTTAAAATTTTCTTTCTTTTCCTTTCTTTGTTATCAGCTTTGAAAACAAAGTGTCAGTTTTAATTACTTACAGCAAATGATTCGTGGCATGGCCGTAGCCTATTCTCCACAATTTTTCCCGTTACACTTAAGCTAGAAAAAATAAACGTATAAAACTTAGTGCCATTTGTTCAAAATATTTGCTTTAATGGCAGTGCAAGTGTACATTGATTCAATTCACAGCAAGTTTGACAACATGAAAGCAATTTCGCATCATTAAAAATAAAAGAAAATTTTCAACGAATTAGGATTTTAATATTTTAGTATCTGCTTCAGGTATTTTTTTTTTGCCTAGATTTATTTTCTTAAATTTTATCTCTGCAAAAATCTAGAAATTTTCTTCTAGCTATAGAACTGAATTTATCAAAGAAGATGCTAAAAGTTTTTTATTTTCTTTACATTCCTTATATTTACAGCTCGCTCAACTGCTACCAATGGAGGAAAACTTCTTGCTGCTCTTCAGGTTTGATAATCCTTTGGAATCAAGTGTGGAATTCATGAAGGTGAGTAGATCAGCAACAGGTGCATGACTATTTTAAAATGACTATTTTGTGCGTATCTGTCAGAACAAGTTGCGTTGTGTATGTGTGTGACTTTGTGCTTACATGGCTTACCACACATGTTTAGATTGTTTAATTGTTTGGCTTAAGAGTATTTAAGTCTTTGAAATAACGATATTCTTGTACGGAGATAAATTTTAATGTTCGAACTGATTGAAATTAATTTCGTGTGTAGTTGTGAAAATGAAAACATTTCTAAGCCATTTCCAGGTATTAAATGAAAGTGTCAGACTTAAGCTTAAATATTTAATCAACCTTAATTAAAGCGTTCCTTTTATTCATTCATCAGAAAATCAAAATAAAACAACTAATATGAAAAACAGAAAGTGAAGCAGTTGGAGTATGGATAGATGTACATTAGAGTGGGTCGAAAAAAAAAGTTTGAAAAAACCACCCACTATTTTAAAGTTGACCTCGAGAGGATTCCGAAAACAAAAAAAAATTTTTTTTTGGACCACCGGAAAAACAGCCAAAATGGACTTTTTTGCATTTCTTGATCATTACATGTCAGATCTTAAAAACTAATTTGAAGGAGTTTAATTAAATGGGAAAAAAAAAAGAAATTTAAGGGGGATAAATCGGGCTAATGGGTCTTACTAGTTGAATATGACCTCAAAAATAAAAATGTCCTAAGAAGACATTGTAGCGCTCGTAAAGCCCTTTTCAACGACATGTTTTTAAGATCATTTTTTAAGATCTGACATGTAATGCTTAAGTTATTCAAAAAAGACCATTTTGGCTGTTTTTCCGGTGGTTCAAAAAAAAAACATTTTTTTGTTTTCGGAATCCTCTCGAGGTCAACTTTAAAATAGGGGGTGGTTTTTTCAAATTTTTTTTTTTTGGACCCACTCTAATGTACATATGTATACTAAAATTTCTGAAAAAAAAAACTTACAAGGAAAGGTCCGATTTGCATGATTTAAAAAAAACCATATCAAAACAAATTTAAGCCGAAAAGCTCTTTGAAGGACTTGGACTTGACTTTTATTATAAAATTTAAATAAACAAAATTATTTTCATATCTGATGAGTTATTAATTCACAAAGTTGAGGTTTTGAAATTAGAAGAAGATTTTTATGATTTTTTCTGCTAAAAATCAAAAAAAATTTTTTTTATTAAGAAATATGAGAAAATGCATTTAATTCTTTTGCATATCGTAAAAATGTCCATATTTGGTACTTTGGATGATTAAAACTATTGTTTACTGGTGCGATGAGAATTACAAGAAAAAAGCACTCATTTTGTATGGAAGCTCTATGAAATGTCAACTTTTCCGATGAAATATTTCAACATGAGAATAGGTCATAAAAATATAAATTTTTAATGTAATGACATTTTTTCTTTAAAGAAAATAAATGCATTTCAATAAAACAAAAAATTTAATTATAAAAAGATGCCGTTACTTCTGACATCATCATACATTTAATTCCTCTTGCAAAAAATAATGAGAATCTTCCTAATGTTTTTGCTCAAATTTGCTCTGTTGTTAAGAGCAATGCTCCTAAGCTGCGTGATGTTTTTCGGCTAAGGGCAAATGCAAAAAACAGAAACAAGCCTGCTATTGTTGTAAAACTATCATCAGCTTATGATCGGAACCAACTCTTTAAAGCTGTGGCAGCGTTTCGTAAAAATAAAAAGAGGCCGCTTTTGCTGAGTGACATTGACTGTGGGCGTGATGAACCTTTTTACATGCATGAAAGTCTCACTAAGGCGAATCGGCTTGTAATGATCTATGCAGAACAAAGCAGTGTTGCCAGAGAGCCGAACTGAAATTTACCACTATTTGGGGAAAAAATTACCACTTTCTGAGAAAATTTACCTTTTTCTAAACAAATTACAAAATTTTAAATGAGTAACAGTCGTTATAACTCACATCACTACTTCCACAATAAAACATTTATTTGCTTGCCTTGAACAATTCGTTTCTTCCTATTGCCAACAACTTTTCCAAATCACGATGTGTAAGGGACTTCTTTTATCCACTTTTGCATTAATTTTTTTGTAGGAAAAGGTCACGACTTTCTATAACCGATATTCTTTTAAGCAATATTCAATGCAATTTCAAAACATTTGATTACTTCTTATGTCTTGGTGTGTTTAGTTAGTTAGTTTTTTAGTTAAAATTTGTAGCAAATAAAAAATTAAAACAATCCTACACTTGTTATTTTTTGGTACAAAAGGGGACAACCAATTATAAAGTACTGCTTGTGAGTACGTTCAGAGAGGTAACAAAAGTGCAAAAAACATAAAATATTTGGAAATCTAAAAAAATAATTATATTGGAAAAATTTACCACTTTTAGTCAAAAATTACCTTTTTTACCTCTGCCCAAAAAATGAGTCAAAAATTACCTCATTTAGGGAAATTTACCTCAATCTGGCAACAGTGGAACAAAGAAAGAAAGAAAATAAGTTATCTGCTGTTTTTTCTCTTCGTGGGAAGATGTATGTGAGAGCGGATCAAAATAAAAAAGCAATTTGTGTTGATAGCAGAGATAGCGTTGATTGTGTCGCTGGTATGAGAAGTTAGAATGTGTTATTTAAAAGCTAAAAATATTTTATCAAATTGTATCTTTTTATGCTGTACTGATTGTCAATTTTATTATTGTTTTGATCTTTTTATTATGTTTAAATTAATTATGTTTAAATTATTACTTAGTTCTAGGCTTATTATACTTAAAATTATCTTGCTTTCTTGCTCAATCTCTCTTTGGCTAAGACGTATTGCCACAATTTTTAGGTTATTTTACAATATCTATTTTCTTTCGTCTATTCTATTTATCTATCTTTCCTCTAATTTGCTTGCTTACGATTGTAATTTAACTATCTGCAAGCATTGGTTACTTCTTGTATATTATTGTGTGAAGTTATATTGTTTTGAATCTTATATATTCTGTCTAAGCGTTCTTTTCCATCAGTATTTCTACTTCGATGATGTCTATTGAAAATTTTGATGGCGTTAACGGAAATCATAAAATCTTGATTAAAGTTCTCTGTGCACAGCATTGTGGTCTTAAAGTTTTGCACTTCAATGCTAGAAGTTTAAACTATGATAAGCTGGACTATCTTAAATATATTGTTGAAAATTCTTCTGTGGATGTCATTTGTGTTTCTGAAACCTGGTTCTGTAATGAGGTTTCTGATTCTGTCTATAATATTGATAATTTTAAGCTATTGAGAAATGATAGAGTGGGAAGGAGAGGTGGAGGTGTTGCTATTTATTGTCGCAGTAATTTAAATGTTAAACTTGTATCTAAATCCAATAGCAATAATAATGTTGAGTATTTGAATGTGTGTTTGTTTGATAACCATGTCAAAGTGTTCTTGTCTTGTGTGTATAATCCTAACAAGTGCAATAACCTTGATTTATTCTTTTCTGAAATAAATAATTATATTATTGATTTTGACTTCTTTGTTATATGTGGCGACTTTAACGTAAATTTATTATGTCGTGATAACACTTCTAAATCGTTTTGTGAAAATGTTTGCTCTACAGGTTTGTCATTTGTCAATGAAACTGTCCCAACGCGCTTTGCCAGTAATGCTAGCCCCAGTCTTCTAGACTACTTTATTGTATCGGACCTTGCATCAGTTATGTTATATGATCAACTTTATTTTTTGTCTGATCATGATCTATTGTTTTGTTGTTTGAATGTTAATTTGTCTCGTAGCGGTAGCTCTAATGCTTTCACCTATCGGGACTTTAAATCGATTAATTTTTGGGCTCTCCATAATGACCTTTGTTTCACTCCTTGGAATGATGTATGTCTTTTTGAATCAGTTAATGAAAAATTGAATGTTTTTACCAATATAGTTAATAGTCTCTTTGAGAAACATGTTCCTATACGCTCGGTAATGGTAAAGAATACAGCATGCCCTTGGTTTACTAATAATGTACAAAAATCTATTAAAAAACGTAACAAACTTCACAATTTATGGAAAAGGTGTCCTACCGCTTATAATTGGGAAAAATTTAGAATTGCCAGAAATGCGTCAGTTCAGCTTATTAGACAATCTAAACTTAAGTTTTGCTCATCGAAATGAAATACTTCACTTCCCTCAAAGGTACTATGGAGAAACTTGAAAGCAATGGGCATTGGTGAGAAACGCTCTGATGAATGTAATGTTGATCCGGATATTTTAAATGATTACTTTCTCTCGAACTCAGTACCTACTCCTAGCAACAACTTTGATTTCTCTGAATATGCTGAAAATGAAAATTTTCAATTCTCTACAGTTAGTGTGAACGATGTGAGAAAATCTTTAGTAAAAATTAAATCTAATGCAATAGGTGAAGACCTTGTTTCATTAAAATTCATAAAGCTTATTCTATTTCAAGTCCTTAGCCCCCTTACGCACATCGTTAACCACTGCTTTACTACGTCTACTTTTCCTTCTTCTTGGAAAGTTGCCCTTGTTATGCCGGTGGCAAAAAAACCAACTCCTAATGGGCTTAATGATTATAGACCTATCAGCATCATATCTTGCTTGGCCAAAGTGTGCGAGGCACTTATGGCAGATCAAATTGTAAATTTTTTTAATGACAACAATTTATTATCTCCGATGCAATCTGGCTTCAGGGCTTCTCACAGCTGTGCCACTGCCACTGTGAAAATATTTGATGACATAAGGACATTTTATGATGAAGGAAACATATCCCTTCTTTGCTTGCTGGACTTCACAAAAGCATTCGATACTGTGAATCATTCTTTGTTGTGTTCGAAATTAAAGTTTATGTATGGTTTTAGTGAAAGTGCTACACGGTTTTTGCATAGCTACTTGTCAAACCGGGTCCAACGAGTCAAGGTTGGTAATAAATATTCTGAGTACAAATTTCTGACTAGTGGTGTTCCCCAAGGTTCAGTTCTTGGTCCTCTGCTGTTTGTTATTTTTATCAATGACATATTTAGAGTTTGCAAGCATTCAAAAATGCATGCCTATGCAGATGACGTGCAAATTTATCTTTCGAATAGAGTTGGTCTCCTAGATGATTTAGTGTACAGGCTAAATGAGGATCTGGACTCTATTAATAAATGGGCAATCTGTAACTGTCTTAAGCTCAATGCTCTTAAATCTGTTGTGATACCTATAGCTAAAGGCAAAGTTTTTCATGAAGACATTCCGGATTTATTCTTAGGTGCTGAAAAGCTGAAGTTAACTAGCAGTACAAGAAGTCTTGGCTTTTATATAAATTCCTCTCTGACATGCACTGAACATATTAATAGAGTGGTGCAAAAAATTTATTATGTTTTGCGCAACCTTAGAGTGACAGCTGAATTTACACCCACTAGCACTAGAAGAAAACTAGTAGTTCAACTTATAGTTCCCATAATCTCCTATTCGGAGCTAGTCTATAGTAGGCTAGACTCTAGTTCCCAACTAAAGCTACAGCTGGCTTTCAATCATGTCATCCGATACGTATATGGACTTCGCAAGTTTGACCATATATCTGAATTCAACAAAAGCATCCTTGGCTGTGACCTAATTAACTACCAAAATTTCAGAAACTGCATTTACTTACACAAGCTGATACATTCCAAAACACCATCTTATTTATACGAGAAGTTACAGTTTAGTCAACAACAAAGAAGTCGAATGCTTATTATACCTAAATTCAACTATTTGAATTCGTCAAGATTATTTTTTGTTAACGCCATACGATTGTGGAATAGTTTGCCAACTTTTATAAAATCTATTGCTGAAGTCAGAATGTTTAGACAAGCTATTATTTCCTATTTCTCTAATTAATATACTTTGTAACCATCTTTTCGCCTTTTTCTAAATTATTAATTTATTTCTCCCGATGTCCCCTATACGTTCATTCTATTCTATTTCTTATTGTTAACTTTACTTTTATTTTCGGTTTCTTACCCTTCATTTCATTCAATTACTTTAAGTGAATTTTTTAGTTTTAAGTTTTTATTTTATTTTATAAGTTTTGAATTTTGTTAAACTTAAGTCAGTATGCTTGTTTTATTACCATCTGTGATGTATTATAAAAGAACTTGTTCTTATTATACAAATTATGTTATAATCAATAAATTACAATAAATTACAATCAGTATAAATCAGTATAAAAAGTAACAAATTTAAAAATCACCAAAAAATAAATTAAGTTTACAAATTGCCTTAAATCTAACATAAATTAATATGAAATAATTGTGTCAACATACTTTTTTGATATCGACTAAACAATACTAAATATGACAACAACAAAATTACAACAAAATTTTCTTTTGAAAAATTGATGCCATCAAATGTGGTTTTGTAAGAGATTTCGTTTGGTACCAAATTTCTAAATGTTTCCATGGAAAATAGAGAAATTATAGCAAAAAAACGAAATTTTCACTGATTTTTGAACGCGAGTTTGAAACCCTAAACCATCGATTGAGCACGTATAAAAAAATACGTCGACCTAAGATTTTTGTCTTCTATCATATATTCGAAAATCATTTAAATCGGAGACTGTCGCCTGGGGACCTTTCCTCGTTAGTAAGGCATATCTTCGACTTGGCCGTAGTAAAAATACCCCACAGCCGATTCTTAATCGCCACCTGAATTGATTTAGCCATTTCCGTCTATCTGTCGACACGATTACATCCGTAATTTTCAAGCTGAATCGAAAGAAACCCACGCTTACCTCCCATACAACCACAATAATGAAAACTCTATAAAGAGTCTTATATTTAAGTGACAAAACTGAAATTGGGTATTAGTTCATTTTATGTCAAAACTGAAGTGTGTTAGAAAAATAGACGTCAACCACCCACTAACATGTCCACCTCCCATACAACCCAAAATTGAAAACTACATAAAGAGGCTTCTGTAGAAATTAAATAAATATAAAAAGATATTTCTTCATTTTATATCAAAATTAAGGCGCGTCAGAATAATGGGTGTCACACACCCACAAACACGCCCACCTTCCATATAACCCTCAATTTTAGAACTCTATAAAAAGGCTTCTCTTAAAGCTAGAGGTAAAAAAATTTGATTTATTTGTATTCTATATCAAAACTAAATCATGGAAAAAAATTAGGTGTCATCCACTTTCCATACACCCAACTATAGTAGAAACGCAATAAATAGGCTAATATATAAGCTACAAAACAGAAATTCGGTATTTGTCTATTATATATTAAAACTGAGGTGTGTTAAAAAAAATGGGCCTCATCAATCCACTAACACGCCCACCTCCCATAGAACCCATTATAGTGAAAACTTTATAAAGTGGCTAATTTTTAAACTACAAAACTGAAACCACCACGAACACGCCAACCTCACATACAACCACAAAATTGAAAAATTTATAAAATGGCTTATATTAAAGCTGCAGAAAAACAATATGATATGTATGTATTTTAGACGTCATAAAAATAGTAAAATCTTTTTAAATCTCATACAAAAAGTGCTCCAATTTAAAATTTTCATTAAGAATCAGCCGTGGGGTATTTTTCCAAGTCGCAGATATATATTAATATTTATATTTTATGCTGAAAATAATAGAGAACTAATTGTCCTTCAAGATGATTATCACAATTTATGTATATTACCAAGTTACAAATCTCCCATAGAGATGCATCAAATCTGATGTTCAAAAGTTTCGAGTGAAATAATTTATGACAATCTCTCGAACGCCTTGGAAAAAATCTAAATAAATGACATCAACTTGTATTTCAAAAAGAGAGTTAGGTTTGAAAAAATGGACTGTTAATGAATTGTTTTTATAAATACATTTGAAAAACTCGTTATTACTTAAGCCTAGCACTTTGTTCAGTTTCTTGTCAAATTTCACTCAAAATTCCACAGAGAAAAAACGAAAGCTGTGAAATATGCATAAAAATGTTCACAACATGTTCTTCAAAGTTGTACTCTGTTCTTCCGCTTTGAATGATACTCGCAACATTTCTCTTGCGACATTTTTTCACGACAATTTAATTGAACTGCCTATTTATTTTAAAGTGTAAAACGATAGTTGTCACAAAGTTTTTGTTTTTATATACAGTGGTTCAAACGACTAACCAGACAGCGCAACGAGCTTCTTTTATGGGCATTTGTCTTAAAAAAATACGTTATTCGCAATACAGAAAGTTGTCAAGTTGAAAGTTGAAAGTTGTAAAGAATATTCGGGAAATCGGTGATATCGTACGTCGAAGCCATTCTACGATACACGATATTATTATAAAATATCGTGACGATTTCCGAATCCTTCACAAAAGTTCTGAGGATCAAGGTAAAAACCTAAACAACCGTAATGAGCGCCATATTCTCCAAAAAATAAATAGCAATTCATTCCAAACTGCAAAAGAGCTGAAAAATTATGCAAAAGGAAGCTTCGGTTCAGATGGCAATGCTTATGTATGGCGACAACCGAACACCGAGTTTAATAGCAAAAATACTCATGCGACAGTGAAACATGTAGGTGGTTCTGTGATGGTTTGGGGCTGTATATCTAGTGCAGGTGTCGGTAATTTAATTTTCATCGATGGTAAAATGGATAAGTACGGCTACCTAAACATCTTTAAGGCAAATGTTAAGCAGATCGCCGAAAAGCTTGGTATATTACAGAACTTTGCATATTACCAAGATAATGACACGAAACAAACTTCCGGTGTGGCAAAACTATGGCTTATACATAACTGCCCCAAATTATTACAAGCCTCTACCCAATCGCCTGACATCAACGTCATTGAACATTTATGGAATGAAGTGGGTAAAAGGCTCTACAACACAAGCATTCGAAACATAGCTCAGCTTAAGGAGGAATAAATCAAGGAATGGAACAGCTTTCAACTAGAGGTTTGCAGAAACTTTTTTCTGCTTTTTAACTCCATGAAAAATCGTTTACAAGCCGTAATTGCTGCAAAAGGTTTCTCAACAAAGTATTGAAATAATGCATTTTATAATAATTTATTTCTGGTTATACGTTTGACCCTTAAAAAAGGAATTTTTATACTTTTAGTAACAGAATGAAATTGGACTAAATTGTTGGTGAATTTTTTGTATAAAACAAAAGTATAAGCAACAATAAAACCTTCTGTACAAATTTCCGTATTTCAAATAACGTATTTTTGTAAAAAAAATATATTTTAAAGTAGCTCGCTGTCCGGTTAGTCGTTTGAGCCACTGTATTTATTTTTCTCTATTTTGACAACTGTCACTTTTCACTTCAAAATAACTAGGCAGTTCAATTAACTTTTGAAAATTTTTCACGAGTACTTTTCACAGCGGAATAGATTACTTCTTCGACTAACATGATTTTAAAAATTTCACAAATATTTCACAGCTATACTTTTTATAACCTTAACCTGAAAGGTGAGGGTATATTAACTTTGTGTAAACGTTTGTAACGCATAGAATGAAGCGAGTCCGGTATAAAAAGTATATTTATTCTTGATCAGCGTCACCATGTGAGTCGAGCTATCTATGTCCGTCCGTCCGTCTCTGTGTTGTCCGTAAACACAGAATAAGAAGAAGGAGTAGAGATAATTGCGTGAAACTGGGTACACATAATCACATGGACGCAAGGATCTGCACTATTGAATATTTTTGGAATCCGCCCACGGACACGCCTACCTCCCAAACAACGCAAAAATTTAAAACTGCATAGCTCAGCTCATAATAAGCCTACAATAATAAAATTTAGTGTGTATGTGTTTTCTATCAACACAAAGATGTCTTCGAAAAATGGGTGTCATCCGCTCACGGATAAGCCCACCTCCCATACAATCTAAAAAGTTTAAAACTCAATAAATAAGGTTATGTTTGTCATAGAGAAATTAAATTTGGTTTGTATGTATTTTTTACCAAAACTAAGGTGTGTTCAAAAATTGGGAGTAATCCGTCCATGAACACGCCCACCTTCCATAGCAAAAGCACAATAAAGGCATTAACTGTGAGTTACAGGAATAAAACTTGGTATTTTTTTGGTAAATTTTTCATCAACATTTAAATGCATATCAAATATAGGCTCCATCCGGACACGTCCATTTCCAATAATATTATTTTTTTGTTGGTAAATTAGGTTTAGGGTATTTCATAGTCGGCCTAGACCGACTTTAGACTTTCTTTACTTGTTTGTAGGTAGATTTGAGTGAAATTTCACATGAAACTGAAAAAAGTAAGAAAATATTCAAAAATATCGAATAACTTGACACAAAAAACAAAAACAGTTCTTCTAATAACCTGAAGGGGCTTATTTCATTAAAACCGAAACTAAAAATATCGGAAAATAATAATAAAGCACTGTTATTAAAAAACCAGTTTTTATAATAACCCGAAATCAGCTTTGACAAACCTAGAGTGATTATTATTTGAATCAAGAATAAAATTAAAATCTACATCCAAATTAATAGAGTTAAAAACACGGTTGCCATTTTAAAATTTTATTCCGGAACTATTTTTTCTGACTTTCACTGGCCCACAAATATTGCTTGCAATATTTTAGTTAACAAAAAATTGCATTTTAATATTACTTTGCAATGAATATCACTGAACTTCCCATTTCTTATTTACAATTAACAAAAAAAAAAAAAAAAACAAATGGGTCACTTCAGCCCTTTCAAGGACTTTGACCGAGCTTCATATGATCGATTGTGTTGTGTGTATTATTAAATGTTTGCACACAATTGACCGAGCACTGGACCAACATGTTTTATGCCGACTCCGAACGTTTAAAGTTTATGATCTCAAGAGGCTTAACATAGCATTATTTACTCTCTGAGGTTAGCCATTGTCTGCAGAGAGGTGGAGATCGGTGACCGATCAAAACAATTTTTTTATTGAAAATAACTTTTGCCGCGACTGGGGATCGATATCGGGCTCCAAACATTCTAAGCCACACTTTTAACCTGCATGACACGGTCATCACAATTGGGGATTATTTACAATTGGCTGCTTCCACACTGATGAGGAACGGTAACATTAATCCTAAAATGCTTTCAATTGAAATAAATTTTAGTTCTCGCATTAAAATGGAATCTGAAGTTACTCTTGTTACAAAATTATTTTTAGTTTTAATGCTTTTTAATGTTTGTGTGACAATTTAAGTAAACAAACTCCGAGTTGAGCAAAACTTTAAATATTTTGTTTAGACTTAAAACGTTGAAAACAGTCTTGATGCACATTCAAAAAAACTAGGTTATTAATGTTAAAACAGATAACAATGTCATCCAAGAACAGTTTAAAAAAAGGATTGGTTAATGCGTTAACAAAGAAAAAAAATATTTAAACTGAGGGTTTTTTTCAGTGTCACACCCGTCCCAGAAAAATGCTATAGTTTTCCTAAGAAGCAACATGGGCTTATGATAAAAATGAAACTTTCCTTAAGTAAGGATATTGATGTTTTACACAAATTTGTAAACTTTTTTTATAAATTTCTTTTTATTCTTCATTTCCGTTTCAAGAAGTTGGTCACACCCGGAAAGTTCTCAAAATTTTTTTCTAATAATGAAATTTTTGCATGTATATGAATGAATACTTTCATTAAAATTTAAAGTTTTGTACATTCATGTATGGCGAAATTATTTGTATATGTTTTAATTTAATCAAAAATTCACGCAAAAAAGTTTTTGGCAAAAAAAATATTTTTTTTTTTTTATATATATCAAAAAATCTAAATTACAGGTATTAATTTGATCAAAAATTCATGCGAAGAAAATTTTTGGCAAACAGTTATTTTTTTTTTAAATACAATACATTAATTAAAAACATATTTTTTGATTTTGGTATCAAAAATATGTGATGGTTATATCATCCATTAAACTCTTATTTATAATTCTCACATAATTCGCACTCGTCACACCAGGGACAATCTTATGTCACACCCGTCCCATTTAAAAGTTTAAAAAGGAATGGTTATCGCCATTTTTTCAAAATATTTTTCACTGGTATTCAACAGAAAATATATTAAATTTGACTACTTGTAAGTCAAAAATGGTCTCATTGTGGAAGATGGACTGGATTTCAATGTTAAACGCAAAATTTTTTGTCTTTAAAACTGTGCTTGTCACACCTGTTCCAGGTGTTTAAGCGAATGTAACTATTAAACTAGTATAAATAATTGCATTATGTTAAAGCATTTTGAATCCTTGTGGCATCTTCTAATAGACTCTATAGTATGTTGCTTAAGTTTTAACCAGTCAATACCATTTTGAGCACGATAAAGAAGTCAAAACGTCACACCCGTCTCTATGGAATGAGCCAGTTGTGGATGAAAAAAAATAGTTATCGACTGATAAAAGGAAGTATTGCCATTTTCTTTTGTATTGTATGCTGCACTCAGAAAAAAAAACACATATCTGTTCCGGTAAAAAATTTCTCTATTTTCGAAATTTATCCTATGTTTTGATAAAAAATTCACTATTAGAAGTATTCACTCAAAAATAAAAAAAAAAATAGCTTTTTCTCTAAAAACGATATATTTTCATATATTTCTCTTTTTCTTAGAAGAGATTTATCATTTTTAGGGAATTTCTAGGATCACATTTTGATAAAAGTATTCTCTGGAGCAAAGTCTATTCCATTTTTCTCTAAATATGATGCCTTTTTTATCATATTCCGAGAAACTTTTTTCTGAGTGTGGTAATCGATATACTTTATAATTTTTATACAACCTGCAAAAATTGCTAACCAATTGTAAATAAAATTGTGTTCTCTTTCAACAATTTCCAACTGATCAAAGCAGAGCAATGGTATTTGAGCCAGTTACAGGGGCGTACAAAGTCTGAAATATTTATGTTTTAAAAATGATGAAATTTTTTGATTTCAATGCTAAGAACTTTTTGTATGTTTTAAAATGATTAAATTTGAATTGATAATTCCAAAAACAAAATATTTTAAGATTAATTATGAAAGATGGGATAAAAAATTTTGAAATTATTAAAAACTTGGTGACGATAAAAAGAACATATCAACAATTCTACTATTCTTGTTTTTGGTCGAAAAAAGTTTTTTTGCTGGCCTCGATTTTCGACCAGAATAATAAATACATGAATAGAAATACGAGTTACCCAGCAAACCTTATGACTCTTGAAAGGCTCTTTCAAGCCTCATATAAATAAGGTTTTTTCGTTATAATGCGCTCAAAAAAGACTCTTTTGAGCCGACTTCAAAAAGGAGGAGGTTCTCAAGTTGGTTGGTTTCTCTGTTTTATGAGTACGTTTTCGTGTGTTGTGGACTCCAAAATATGATTCATGAAAATGATTGTTTTATAAGTCTTTTTGGACTCATAGTAAGGACGGTTTAAAGACTCGTATTTAATACTCTTTTAAGACTCATATTTAATGCTCTTTTAAGACTCATATTTAATACTCTTTTAAGACTCGTATTTAATACTCTTTTAAGACTCGTATTTAATACTCTTTTAAGACTCATATAAGAAGTCTTTTTGCAACGAACATTTGATGTAGTTCAATTTTAATGCATGTTTATCGCCACAAACAAACAATTTTCCGAAAAGCGACGCCAAGATAGCATGTACGCATAACGGACAGTTACAAAGTTTTATACAATTAAAAAAAGAATATGCTCGATTAAGTTCTTATTTATTTATTAGATATGGTTCTTTTGTTATAATCCGATTCTTTTTATTCATAAAACACTCGTATGTAAGACTCTTTTTTGAGTCATTTTTATGATTATGCATATATCAATCAATATATGATCCTTTTATGAGTCTCAATCATAATCTATGAACAATAATAATTCATAATTTTATGAACAATCATAATCTTTATATTTAGGACTCTTTAATGAGTCTCTTTTATGTGTACTCACAAATCAGATACAATCATTACTCTTGTATGAGTTTTATTTTTGAGCAATCATTTAACAATCATATTACAGACTCTTTCATGAGTCAATTTAATGAGTCATCATAAAACACGCATAAAAGACACTCTTTTTGAAGTCATTTTTTGGAGAGCCTCATAAAATGTTTGTAGGGTACGATTGAAATATGACTACTGTTTGCCAAATTTATATTTGAAATTTTCATAATCAGCCTAATTATGAATAATGTTTCACACGGAATTGAAGAGGGAATTTTCATTTTGAAGAAAACAAATGAGGACATCACATCTTGTTTAGTTACAACCATGAATATTTCCCGGAAATATTTTCTAATTCCGGGCGAACAATTATTCATAATAAGGCTGAATATGTTAATCATATAATATTAAGGTTTTTAATGAGTAGATCAAATTAAATTTAGTTATTTTTCAAAATAGGCGATAAATAAACTTTTTCTATCTGTGAAACACTGTAACTCACTCAAATAACATTGCTTTACTTTGTTTAACATGCCGTTTGGAAGGAAGTTGTTTTTCAATCTGCAATGTTTGTAGGTCGGATGAAAATTGATTAAGATATGGTGAACTAGAAACTTTAAGAAATTACTAAAGAACGGATCAAAATTGATGAAGTTCATAAAATTATTAAAATTGAAAACTATTATAAGAAAAAAACAATGTTTTTTATTTCTGAAATTGCGTTCAAACTAAATTTTTCACTCTTTGAGAACAGTGTTGATTTTCGTAAATAAAGTTATTCTGTCGTAATAACACACAAAGCATTTATTTAAGTTCTATACGTAACCATTTTCATAAAAGGGACCAAAATAACAGTTAGAGGAACAGCGGACCAAACGTTAATAAAGAAAAAGTTTTGGTCCAATTGAAACAAAGTGGCAACCGTGGTTAGAGCCTTTTAATTTATTTGTGATAATTGAATGAAGACAGTTAACATGCCTGTGTTCCAAATGATACAAGGCGCAATAATTTCTTTATTTAAACGGGATTTACAATCTTATGACTGCAAAAAAGTAATTAATTGTGGCATTAATTTTTCTTAAGTTTTTTGGCAACTCAGATTATCGCTTACATAATAGATTTTTTACTAGTCAGCTTATGTTTATTAATCTCAAAACATTTGTATCAAATAAGCTATTAAACAAGGGTTATATTCAGACCAGAGTAAATAATTTTTTTCCATACTTGGTGGGCACAAAAATGTTACATTAAAGCATTGGTTTCCATTTAAGACAAAACAATGGTTGCTGTGAAGCATTTATTTTTGATGAACTGTTCCTAATATACATATATAATAGCTAATTCCTAATATATATATATATGATGTAGCTAATCATAATTTTTAAATTTTTTAGATTTGGCGTGAATATGACACCGATAATAGCGGCTATATCGAAGCAGATGAGCTGAAAAACTTTTTGCGAGATTTACTCAAAGAAGCCAAGAAAATAAATGATGTATCAGAAGATAAATTAATTGAATACACAGATACGATGGTAAGTTGGTTGGATACTATAAGCTTAGTTCAATAAAAATTAATAAAGAAGAAATGGTTTCATTTCAAAACCAATCTAACTGATAAAATTCAAATAATAATAATTGAATGAATTATTTGATATTAATTTACAAACATTTTTGAATTTGTAATTGCTCGCAGCATCAATTAAGCAGTTGATGCCGAAACCTATGCCACAATTTGGGTAGCTACCGCAACAGACTTAATTAAAAATCGTTACTAACGACATGAATTCAAAAGTATATCGCATTTTGCAAAATTATCTATGCATGAATTGAATGTGTTTTTATGTAGACGCGTATGAGTGAGGTTGTGTGTACAATGTCAACACACAAACTCATATTTTCCAACTAGAAACATATACATACATACATACTCTATATGAACTTCCGCTTGCATTAGCCTGCAATGCGCACAAATTAGTAGCGCCAACAGAGATTAGAGCACTTAATATTTCGGCTTAAATGCTTTTTGCAGCAGTGTGTAACTCATGTTGACACTGTATAAGCGACCAAATTAATGCATGTCTCCATGGATTTTGGTCATATATGTATGGGTATGTGCTGGCAGCATGCAACAGCCCAGCAATAAGTGTGACAACAATTAAATTTATGTTGCCTTCAAGCTGTCGTATTTAATATTCAAACACGAAGGAAATCAAGTTTGAATTGAAGTTGTGAAAATGTGATTAAAATATTGCTTTTCTTATATAAATTAAGAAAAAATGGGATAGGTAGGCGTTCGAGAAAGCATCAAATTTTCTCTACTCTGCATAAAATTTTGAAAAAATTAAAAAAATTTTAGTATTTTTTAAAAATTGTATATCCTGTGAGACAAAACCAATTTTTTATACATCGATAAAGAACTTTCTGTCCTTCAAGTTAATATAACTATGAATGGATATAAAGCCATTCCAAACGAGCACAACGTGTACGAAAAAAAAGATCCAGATAAGTTCACAGGCGCACACGACTCAGAAGTTCAGAGCATTCACTCCTTTTGTGACTTAGAAATTATTGAAAAAAATGGATTCAAGCTTTGCATCAAGTGCAGAATTAAACACGTATTCTCCACAAGATAATTGCGAAGAGAATTTCCAAGAAGTTCTCAGATCTCACAAACGCTTAAAACGTTTTCCAGGCGGACAAGAAAAAAGGCTCGACGTGGGTTCATTCGAAAGCAAGGACTCTACAGAACTAACCAGTGAATAAGGTTATCAAAACATCTCTACAAACAGATTTTCAAATTTAACTGATCTAAACATTGAAACTAATGCCATTAATAAGAATCCCAGTCAGCTACTCAGGGTAAGAGCGAAACAAATGGAATTAACACTAAAGATTTATTTTGTTCTCCAATAATTCTGTACAACATTAATATTAAAGACCTGGTAGACCAGTTGAAGCAAAGTCTCAAAAAATGTTTTTTAATATAATAAACAAATTAAATTACAAAAGCAAAATATATTTTAAAGATATGTCAGTTCACATTGAAATGATGACACTGTTGCGGGAAAAAGGTACAGAATCCAATTCTTTCACTCCCTCGGCACTTAGACAAGTGAGTTTAGTGTTGCTTGGCATTTATTTTAAAACTTCCGCTGATGATATAAAAGCAGCTCTAAATCAAGAAATATCAGGTTTAGTAGACAAAGTCACTTAGTTTGTCACATCATATTCGCTTCAAAAACAATTTACGATACTGGGCTTTATCTAGTCTCACTTCTTTCTGGTAAAAAATTAGAAGATGTCATGAGGGCTCGATACATTTTAAATCAGGAAGTTTCCTGGGAGGCTTCTAAAAACAATAATAAAGAAATACAATGCCAGCACTGTCAATATTGGGGTCACAGTGCAAGAAATTGCAATTAACTAAACACTTGTGTTAAATGTGACAAAGCTGGATGCTGTCTTTTAAAAAAACATGAAAATTCCTCCCCATTTTAAGCAAACTGTTAGCAGAGTGGCCATCCGGCAAATTTTCGAGACTGTCCAACTTACAAAGTATATCTCAAAAAAAAAAAAAAAAAATTTATTAAACTTGGCAAAAGAAAAAAACTTGATGCTATTAAAGCAGTTAACACGGTTTTAATTAATTCTAATTTAGTTTCCTCTAATAAACCGTATGCCAGTAACATACACGATTAAGTAAATAAGCCTTCTTTTATAGATGAATTTCTTAAAATTGCTACTTACTTTAATGTTCCTGTAACCATTATTTTAGAATCAAAAATAAAATCTTTTTTAAACTTATTTAATTAAAAAGTTCCCTGAATTAAAAACTTTAGGTCTCTTCCTAAAGAACAAGCTAAATCAGATTACTTTAAACTTTTAGAAGAAAATCGCAATAAATAAGGTCCGTCATTTCATAAATTTTCTAACGTTTAGCATAAAATCTTTTCTAGAAACGAGTCGTAGGATTGAACTTCTAAAAATTTTTTACAATAACGCTATGGATTTTACATTCATTCAAGAGTTACATTAGCATAAAAATAAAAAATTCTTTTTAGAAGATTATAATTTTGTTTCTGACAATTCAGCACTTGGTACTGGCATTGCAATCAAAAATATATACCAATACTCAACAGTCTTTCTTCCAGGCTTAGCATTTCCATATTTATTTGTGCAAATAAAGATTCGAAATTTGTCTTGATCAGAGGCGGTCGTGTTTTAATAATTGAGAAAAAAAAAATTACAAAAGAAAATTTTCAATTTATTTGAAAAAAAAAAAATATTCTTCAAATTTTGAATTTCTGCACAGAGATCGTTGAAACGATAACAAATAAACTCTATTGGTAAACCACAAGAGGTTTTCAATAAAAAACATGGCGGATTCTCAAAGTTCTTTGGAAGTTGAGACCACACCTTTAAAAAAACCGCCTGATAAGAGCAGTTGAATCAACATGGAAGAACATTTATCGCAGCCTCTACCAGGAGATAATTATAATGATGACAACATGATTTTAGACCATTTTCAAGACAACAACGCTACAGAGCAGGAACTCCAATATAACCAAAGCAAAGATCTTCAAGTTTTAGACGATGGCTATCAGCTAGTAAACCAAAAGCGATACAAGAGATCAAATGCTGGGGATATAATAATTGATACATCCACATTGATAAGTAAGCTCGATGATAAAAACGATTACTCCAAACATGTAAGCTCTCAAAATAAATATGCTATATTAAGTGACATAGATGTCGTTCAAAATAATAAAACAAATAATGTAAAAAAATTCAGGCAATATTAAAGCTCCACTAGAAATAAAAAAAAAAATTTGTCCTCCTACATTTTTAAACAACACCAACATTAAGTGCCTAGTTGATCAACTTAAATCTAAAATTCCTAAAATAAATTTCAAAATTGTAAACAAAAGTAATTCAAAGAGTAAGCTTTACTTTGAAAATGCTGCAATTCATTTCGAAATTATGGCCCTGCTTCGTTCTAAAGGAGTTGAATCATATTCTTATACTCCTTCAGAACTACGACAAGTTAATGTTGTCTTAACAGGCCTTTATCATCAATCTGACGTCTTAGAAATAAAAGATGCTTTGGAGCATGAGCTCCCAGGTGTTGTAGAGAAAGTATCAAAATTTAAGACACATAATTCAATAAAATATAATTATTACTCTGGGCTATTCCTTGTCTCTTTAGTACATGGAAAAAAACTCGCAGATATACAAAAACTACGGTATCTTCTTGACCAAGCTATTCACTGGGAGGCTCCAAAGTCGACTTTAAGAGAAATACAATGTAAAAGATGTCAATTTTGGGGTCACAGTGCCAAAAACTGCAATCGAAAATATAAATGTGTTAAATGCAATGAGAACCATGAGCCAGGAGAGGAATTCTATTAGGAATAACAGATCGACAACTACTTTTTGTGTTAACTGCAATGAGAAGGGGCATCCTGCTAACTACAGAGGTTGTCCAGCGCTTAAAGAATACATTCGCAAAAAGAAACAAATTTTCGAATCTGCCAAAGAAAAAAAAGTTAAAGCTGTAGACGCCGTTAACTCAGTTGTTTTCAGAAACAAGTCTTTTGCAAGTAATTTTCACTCTCAAGCAACACCAAATGAAACTGCTCAAAAACAAAAACCTAGGCCTTCATTTATAAATGACTTTTTAAATGTTGCCAAATATTTTGGTGATCCAAAAATTTTAACGCTGGAAGATAAAATTAAAAATTTCCTAAAAACTTATAAATCTATTTCATTAACTCAAGCAAAAGCCGAGTACTCGACTTTGTTAAAAGATGTTTTAAAAGAATATGGACCATAAATTATTAAATTTACTAACATTTAATGTTGGTTCCCTAATTGAATCTAGCCGAAAAATAGATCTCCTAAAAATTTTATATACCCATGACATTGACATTGCATTTATTCAAGAGACTCATTTGCATCGTAATAATATCTCACTAGAAGACTATAATTTTATAAGGGATAATTCGTCGCAAGGTGTTGGTATTGCGATTAAAAAGAATTTAAAATATTCGTCATTATTTATTTCAGGTGTAAATTTCCCCCATTGTTTCATTGAACTAAAATTATCCGTTAATGGATGCATAAAAAAATTTTTGTTTGGAAGTATTTACATTCCGTGCAACTTCACTTCTGCAAAATTATTAGAAAGCTTAAACAAAATTAACAATTTTTCGAAGAACTTCGAAGGTACTTTTGTGATATTATCGATAATGCGAATGGCAAAATTTTGTATAACTGGTTAAAAGCATTTTCTGATGACTTTATTAGAATCTGCGATAGTAATCCGACTTACCCAAATGCTTCCTCTTTATACCCTAAACCTGAAAGGTCAGGGTATATTAACTTTGTGCAAACGTTTGTAACGCATAGAACGAAGCGAGTCCGGTATAGAAAAGTATATATATTCTTGATCAGCGTCACCACGTGAGTCGAGCTATCCATGTCCGTCCGTCCGTCCGTCCGTCCGTCCGTCCGTCTGTGTGTTGTCCGTATACACAGGATAAGAAGAAGGAGTCGAGATAATTGGATGAAACTTGGTACACATGGTCACAAGCACCCAAGGATCTGCACTATTGAATATTTTTGGAATCCGCCCACGGACACGCCTACCTCCCATACAACGCAAAAATTGAAAACTGCATAACTCAGCTCATAATTAACCTACAACAATAAAATTTAGTATATATGTGTTTTGTATCAACACAAAGATGTCATCGAAAAATGGGTGTCGTTCGCTCACGGACACGCCCACCTCCCATACAATTCAAAAATTGAAAATGCAATAAATAAGCTTGTGTTTAACCTAAAGAGCTAAAATTTGGCACATATGTTTTTTATGGCAAGACAAAGATGTTTTTGAAAAATTGACATCATCCGCCCACGGACACGCCTACCTCCCATACAACGCGATAATTGAAAACTGCATAACTCAGCTCATAGTGAACCTACAACAATAAAATTTGATACGTATGTGTTTTATACCAACACAAAGATGTCTTCGAAAAATGGGCGTCATCTGCTCACGGACACGCCCACCGCCCATACAACCCAAAAATTGAAAATACAATAAATAAGCCTGTGTTTAACCTAAAGAGCTAAAATTTGGCACATATGTTTTTTATGACAAGACAAAGATGGTTTTGAAAAACGGACGTCATCCGCCTATGGACACGCCTACCTCCCATACAACCCAAAAATTGAAAACGCAATAAATAAGCCTGTGTTTACCTACAGAGCTAAAATTTGGCATATATGTTTTTTATGACAAGACAAAGACGTTTTTGAAAAATGGACGTCATCCGCTTACGGACACGCCTACCTCCCATACAACCCAAAAAGTTTAAAACTCAATAAATAAGGTTTTGTTTGTCATAGAGAAATTAAATTTGGTATGTATGTATTTTATACCAAAACTAAGGTGTGTTCAAAAATTGGGAGTAGTCCGTCCATGAACACGCCCACCTCTCATAGCGAAAGCATAATAAAGGCATTAACTGTGAGCTACAGGAATAAAACTTGGTATGTGTACATTTTTCTTCAACATTTAAATGCATATAAAATATAGGCTTCATGCGCCCACGGACACGCCCATTTACAATAAAAATTTTTTGTTTTTGAAAAGTGGGTTTAGGGTATTTCATAGTCGGCCTAGACCGACTTTAGACTTTCTTTACTTGTTTTTAGATCATTTTTATACCCTAAACCTGAAAGGTCAGGGTATATTAACTTTGTGCAAACGTTTGTAACGCATAGAACGAAGCGAGTCCGGTATAGAAAAGTATATATATTCTTGATCAGCGTCACCACGTGAGTCGAGCTATCTATGTCCGTCCGTCCGTCCGTCCGTCCGTCCGTCCGTCCGTCCGTCTGTGTGTTGTCCGTATACACAGGATAAGAAGAAGGAGTTGAGATAATTGAATAAAACTTGGTACACATGGTCACATGTACCCAAGGATCTGCACTATTGAATATTTTTGGAATCCGCCCACGGACACGCCTACCTCCCATACAACGCAAAAATTTAAAACTGCGTAACTCAGCTCATAATAAGTCTACAACAACAAAATTTGGTATGTGTGTGTTTTATACCAACACAAAGATGTCTTTGAAAAATGGACGTCATCCGCTCACGGACACGCCCACCTCCCATACAACCCAAAAATTGAAAACGCAATAAATAAGCCTCTGTTTAACCTACAGAGCTAAAATTTGGCACGTATGCTTTTTATAACAAAAAAAAAGATGGTTTTGAAAAATGGACATCGTCCGCCCACGGACACGCCTACTTCCCATACAACGCGAAAATTGAAAACTGCATAGCTCAGCTCATAATTAGCCTACAACAATAAAATTTGATATGTATGTGTTTCATATCAACACAAATATGTCTTCGAAAAATGGACGTCATCACCTTACGGACACGCCCACCTCCCATACAACCCAAAAATTGAAAACGCAATAAATAAGCATGTGTTTAACCTACAGAGCTAAAATTTGGCACCTATGTTTTTTATGACAAGACAAAGATGGTTTGGAAAAATGGACTTCATCCGCCAACGGACAGGTCCATTTACAATTAATTTTTTTTTTTTTTAAAAAGTGGGTTTAGGGTATTTCATAGTCGGCCTAGACCGACTTTAGACTTTCTTTACTTGTTTTTTAATAAGTTCAAATTTAATCAATCATATTAATAAAAATTACTCAATATCAAGTTCAGCTTCATTCTCTGATCACTCTCCCTTAATTATTAAATTTAACTTAAATGATTTTGACTTTTGTATTAGTCCTCCTCGTTATTTTGTGTCCTTCAGCAGAACAATATGTGAAGATTTTGAATCCGATATTAATGATTCTATTAATAATTTATTACCAAATTGCGACAGAAATTTACATAATGGAGAAAAAGACCAATTTATAGACACTTTTGCTAACACCATAAACACAATTACTGAGTCTCATTCAAATACAACTGAATTAAAAAACAAACTATTTTAAATCCCTGAAAATACTAAAAGCCTTTTTCGAACCAAATATTTATGGCAAAAACAATTGAAACGCATATTTCATAGAAATTTTAATAGAAAAAATTCAGAATATCAACTGCTTTCTACGCAAATTCAGCTGCTTAACCAAATTATTAAAGAGCAAGTAAAAATGCATCAAGCAAATGAGTTCAATAACCGAATTAGAAAAATTAGACCGGGACCTCAACCATACAAACAGATTTACAACATAATTGGTTATAATAAATCGAAGACGTGTAAACAAATTCTCTTAAATGAAAATATAATTACCGAAGATGTTGATAAAGTTGAGGCTTTCAAAAATCATTTCATTAACATTTATAAGGAAAATATTCCAGTTAGATCTGATACTGTTAACATTGAATCATCACTAAATAACTCTTTTTCAATATATACTGACACAATAACAACTTTCTCCGAACATTTCAATTCATTACTTAATTCTGATCGAACTCATTTTACTAATCCTGAGGAATTGAAAAAACAATCTAATTGCCTAAATTCAAAAAAATCCGCTGGTCCTGATTCAATTTCAGATTTTATTATAAAAAAATTTCCACATTCAGCTTTTAAATTTTTAGCTATTATCTTTAACAACTGTATTAATAATGGTTATTTTCCAAAAAAAATGGAAAGTTGCGAAGATTATTCCTATACTTAAAAAATCTGGAAATTACACTATGAGTAATTACAGACCTATTTCATTACTGTCTAATTTAGACAAGCTTTATGAACGAGTAATAAATAAAATTAAAAATGGATGCTGATATGGAACCCGATTATATATCACCCTATCAATTTGGATTTAAGCCTAGACACGCTACCAGTCATGCCCTGCTAAAGTTCCACAGTGATGTTATCAGTAACTTACGTATGCAGAAATGTACGATTGCGGTTTCTCTCGATATAGAGAAAACTTTTGACAGAGCTTGCCATAATGGATTAATATACAAATTAATAAATATTGGATTTAATCCTTTCTTAATTAAAATTCTTAAAAATTTTCTTAGCGATAGAAAATTCTTTGTTCAAATTAATCAAACATGTTCCGACTTGGGCGAAGTCAATAGTGGTGTTCCGCAAGGTTCAATATTGGCGCCACTTCTTTACAATATTTTAATTTATGATTTCCCGCACATTTGCAATGGATCCAAAACTATTCTGTACGCAGATGATTCTCTAGTTTATGCGCACGCAGAGGCCCCTTCTATTGCTTTAAGACAAGTTTACGAGCATCTTAATTTAATAAATGATTATTACAAAAATTGGGGTATTAAAATAAACGTCTCAAAATCTCAAACAATTTGCCTAAGAAATGCTTTCGGGAGATGTGGTCGCACTGTGGTCCCTGAAAGTAAAAAACTCACTCTATTCTTGGACGGTTCTGAAGTTCCCTTTAAAAGCAGCATAAAATATCTAGGAGTGACTTTCAACAAACTTGTAAAATTTAATGAGCACGCACGATTGGTGCTAAAGAAGGCTAATAAAATTAAAGGAATGTTTGCAAAACTTTTAAGAAATAAGCACTTAAGTCAAAATTCTAAATTATTAATATATAAAGTCAGTATTCGACCTGCTATCATATATGCATTTCCAATTTGGTTCACAATTTCTCCAACCGTCGGTAACGATTTAGAAATATTAGAAAGAAAAATTTTAAGATTATGTGTTAACAGAAACTATGAATCTCTTATAAAAAAAATATTCCAATCGATATACATATCTATAACAAAGCTGATATAATTTTTTTGTATACTTACTCTATAAATTTGTTACGACAATTCGTTAATAAACTTGAATTTCATGAGAATCACTTGATCTCTGATGTTTTTAACTTTCAAAAATCTTTTAGCTGGTCAAGCTATATTGCGTTATATTTCTCCAATCGGAATATTAAATGAAAACTTTACCAATAATATTAATGGTGCTTCTTTATTGCCTGATTTTAACGAAAAAATTGCTCCAGATACACATAGGGGCTAAAAAAAAAAAAAAAAAAATGTATTGTAGGTATTATTTTTAAGTTTAGTTTGTAAGTTTAGTTATAAGATTATTTTAAGTATAGTTTATAAGCCCATTCTTATGAGAAACTTTCCTCTCAGAAATTAAATGTGGCGAGAGCAACCACAGTTATCACTAAAACAATATTAATTCTATTTCAAATCAAGCTTGTTGCGTTAACATTTAGAACAAAAATTAGAATAATACTATAGTTCTAAGTTTATACAATATTTTGAAAAGAATGCATTGTAATATTAATATTAAAAAAAAAAAAAAAGTCTCAATAAATTGAAATTGAAATTGAAATCGTGCAAATAAACTTATCATTTAATGAAAGCATAACAAAATGTTCACTCAGTTCATTATATTTTCCTTTTAATTTTTCACCCTCAAAACTATTTGAAGGCCTTGTTAAGATAAAGGATTTTGATAAAAACTATGATGGTTGCATTCTAGTTGGAGATTTGAACTCCAAAAACAGATCTTGGGGCGATGGAATTGATAATTGCTATAGAAAGTCGCTAAGCGATTGGATCCAAACCTACATATCCAAACGGCTCTTCGTTTCTAGATCTTTTTCTTATAAATTCAAATTTAATTGATTTAATTTAACCAAATTATCAGATAAACACTCTTCCCACTTTTTCTGACCATTTTCCATTAAAATTTTAATTGATTATTAATAATTTAGAATTCCTTTCAAACTTTTCTCGGTTTTTTACTCTTTTTAAAAATACAATTTGGACGAACTTCCAATCAGACCTAGATTCAGCTTTATTTCCGTTATTACTCCTTCTGATCGTAACTTAAGTAATGCTGAAATAGACTTGCACATAGAAAAGTTCTCACAGACAGTGACCACAGTTACATCTACACCAGAGAACTGCAACGGGTAGCTTTTTTGAGACTCTGAGTAGATCCGAAAAAAATGAGTCCAAAAACCTACTCAACCCTCACCACACGCAATCCTATTCATACTCACTTTCACGAAGCTGCAATGCGGCGGCTCAAATAAATATGAGTTTACTCAATCACGAGTCGGATCGGGCAAAGATCGGGTTTTTCGGTTCATAAATACTTATGGTTGTTGTCGTCTTGCTGATACTCATCATACTTACCCAAGAACTCATAATCGACAAAAACACCCGAATCACTCGGTTCATTCTGTCACTGATGTGAAGCAGAGTGCAGATGAGCGCAGCAGTGAGAAGTAAACCAGTTTTTTGTGTGTAACAGGATCATGTGTTCTTTTTTGTTTTTTTATTTTGTTTGTTTTTTGTATTCAGCTTATATACGAATGAATGCGTAACATAAAGAAAAAAAAACTCACAAGCGTTGTTGTTATTTTCTTTTCTTCCTAGAGTGCAACAGAAAAATACCAATAACGAAATTCCTACAAAAACACAATAAAAAAATTTCAGCTGATATTGCATGCAGTGCGATTACGAAAAAACATACGCAAAAAACAAATCAAAACAAAATATAGACGTTGGCAGAGAAAGAGCAGTACTGAGGATACACTCAAAATACACTCGGGTCGAGCTTCCTTCCTATACACTAACTCAACACACTCATTGAAAACAAATCCCAATAGGCAATTAAGCCAGCGCTCTTCAAACGAAGGCCTGCATTGACTGCTACTTTTGAAGACCAAACACATCCTTTCCTCGCTGCTCTTATGAGCCCTTCTTGAAGGCCTTCTTTTTCTGCACAAAAGGCAGCACAACAAACTTTTTTCCCTTCAAAGACAAACTTTTCATATACTTCAGGGCAACTTTTTCGTTTAAAGTCAAAATATATATCAGTTTAAAAATATGGCTTAATAATGGCCCTTCTTACTGCTGTATCAAAGTTTTTAGATTGAAATTAATCTGACTTTAAAAACGTAGGAGAGAAGATAAAATAATAGAATTTATAAAGAAAAGAAAAAGGTTTAAAAGAAAAAAAATATTTTTTTCAATACTTTTTGTTGACTCCTTCTTTGAGCCATTCTTAAGAAGTGCTTCTATCAGGCCTCTTTTGCGCTATCGAAGCGGAAGGCCTGCGAAATTTTCCCACTTCATATAAAAAAGAGCAGCGCTGTCATTGTCATAAAGCAGCGCTGTCATTGTCTACTGGGATCAAAGTGTTTCGGATCACGCCGCTCTCGGATATAAGTATGAACTCATACCCGAAAATATGCTAATGAGCGAATGAGTCTAAGTAATTTACATATTTTATTGAGAATGGATAGGGCAGATAACAGCAAGAATCTCGGGTATCTCGGGTATGATTTGAGTATCCGATTTCTGTCGGATACTCATTGCAGTTCTCTGACCTACACATGTGGAAGTTACAGAAATAAAAAAACAAAAAATATCTTATTCATCAGATAGCATTGAAAAACTATTCAAAATTAAATACATTTGGCAAAAAAAAATCTAAAAAAATTTACCATTGTAATTTCAATAGAATCTCCCCAGAATATACTCAGTTGTCTGTTCAAATTCAGCTACTTAAAACTATTATCAAAGAACAAGTCGAAATTTCTCAATCATGAGAATTTGAAAATATTTTTTAAACAAATTAAGCCTAGTCCTTTAGCGTACAAACAAATTAATAAGTTAATTGGTAATAATAAGTTTTGCTATAAAGTTTTAGTACACAAAAAATTTTTAAAGAAGAAGAACAATTTAGTGAAGTATACAAAGAAAATATTCCCTTAAATAACGATGTTTCCAATATTAAATCAACAATTGAATAAAACTTTTTGTTCTATCCTCATTGTTTGTACCACTTTTCGACTCAATTTTCTTCTATGCAAAACTCAAATATAACACATTTCTTTAGCCCTATCGAGCTTCAGGAAATTTCGTTATTACTAAATTCGAAGAAATCTTTTGGTCAAGTCAAAATTTCCAACTTTACTATAAAAAAATTTTCTTTACTTTTCATAATTTTCAATTTCTATTCATAATTTTAAACAATTGCATTAATATCGGATACTTTCCAACTTTTTGAAAAATTGCTAAAATTCTTCCCTTACTAAAAAAGAAAGGAAATTATAGCTTGAATAACTTTAGACCAATTTCTCTTCTATCCAATCTAGAAAAACTTTTTGAACATGTCATATATCGATGCTTAAGCGCTCTTAAGTGATAAGTGAACAATTTCAAATGTTCAGGAACGTCGATTTTGTTTTTAAATTTCAATACATCTCAATACAAAACACTAATTTTAACTGTGTACTGGCACGCATTCACTGGCCATGCATTTTCAATAAGTTTACACAAGGTAGATATTATATTGATGGATTGAAAAATGCATTAATCCTATTTTCGTCAAAAGGTCACTCATCACTTTAGTGCACTTAACCATCGATATATTAAACTAAATTTAAATATAAAATACAACTATATTTCTACAAGTCAATTTAGATTTAAACGCGTGAATTCCACAAGTCATGCTCTACTTAAGTTTCATACCGACGTTATTTATAATTTAAGACAAAAGAAATGTACTGTCGGAGTTTCACTTGACATTGAGAAAGCATTCGATAATGCGTTCGATGATAAAATTATTTACAAATAAATTAGTATCGGATTTGATACTTTCATCATAAAATTACTAGAAAGTTTTTTAAATGATAGGAAGTTTTTCATTGAAATAAATAATATTTGCTCAGCTATGGGTTCCGTTAATAGTGGAGTTCCCCAAGGTGCGATATTAGCTCTCCATTTATACAACATATTTATTCACGTTTTTTCTCATTATGGCAATAGCTCTAAAAGCATATGATATGCAGATGACTCACTTGTTTACGCTCACCGTTTGAAGTTTTGAGTATGGTTTCTTATCATCTCCATCTGCTAAATTGTTTTTATAAAAAATGGGGAATAAAAAAAAATATTGCAAAATCCGAAGCTTTTTGTCTCAGAAACGCATCAGGGAAAATGTGCATATTTTGTTGTACCTGAAAGTAAATTATTGAGACTTTTTTAGAATGGGGTTGAAATACCATTTAAAAACAGTATCAAATATCTCAGTGTTACTTCTAACAAATTAGTCAAATTTAATAAGCATGCTTGTGTAATTATCAAAAAAGTTAACAAAATAAAAATGCACTTTTAAAATTTACTTCGTCATAAATTTGCTTTAATAAAAATGCACTTTTCAAGATTACTTCGTAATATAATAAACAAAACTTTTAATTTATAAAGTCAGTATGCGTTCGGTTATTGTCTATGCTTTTCCTTTTTGGTTTTCCATATCCACAACTGTAGGAAAATCTTACAACTTTGCGTTGATCGTTATAATGAATATCATTCAAAAAAATTTACTAACCTTTTCATTTATAGTCAAGCGTTAATCAAACCACTTTCTCCATTTACTCACTTTCTCTACTTAAAAGATTTGTTTTAAAATTGTAATATCATGAAAACCATTTAATTGTTGACATATATAATAATCAAATTGTCTCCAACTGGTCTTCCAGTGTCTACCTATCACCTATTGGAATTTTAAACGAAGATATTTCTAAGATTTGACTTAACGATTTTGCTCTTACCTGTATTTTACAAATGTATAGTCTCAGGGTCTCATAGAGGCTAACAAAAATGTGAATTATTTGTTATAGTAAAACGGCAATATAAGTCTTTATTTTTTTTTTTTTAGTTACTCCTTTAGTTTTAAAATTATAATTAAGTTAGTTTAAGTTTAATAAGATAATACATCTACAGGTATGGCCAATGTGCCGAGAACAAACACAATTATTTACTCTTTCAAATCTTTATACATAGCTATGTATTATCTTTTCTCATGTAAAACAAAGCAAGTTGCATCCATTCTTTTTACTATTTAGAATAATACTTTATAGTTCTATGAGCACTTTTGTAATATATACGTAAGCTTTGTAAAAATCCAAAAAAGACTCAAATAAATTATATTATACTAGCGGATGTAACACGGTGTTACTCGAAATTGTGCCTCGAGCACAGAAAGGGGACAAACTGCTCTTATTTTTACGTTTTTAAAATTACACTGTGCGACAATTTAAGGGTCTAATGGAATAACCTCAAATATCGCAATGGTTAATAATAGTGCATGGTCTATATATTATGCCCTCACACTCAGTTTTATCAGATTAGGTCAAATAACAGAGAAATTCAAGATAAAATTTCACCTTTAAGTCACAAATTTTTTCTCATAACTCTAAAACTAAATTCAAATCCTGTGAAGTAACTGGATCTATATATTTGCAATGGATGGTTCTTTACATTTTGAGACCATTTTTTGCTCTAAGAGTTACGTAAGGGGGTTAATTATTTATTCGAAAACAGGGCTTTTTTAATAAAAAACAAGACTTTCAATAGTTCAATTACTTTGTATTTGTCTTCAAAAACAATCCGATTTTGCTGAATTTTTGCACATACCTTAAGTAAAATAAAATAACCCACCTCTGAAAAGATCACAACAATTACATGAGCGCATTCAAAGAAATTCGGATTCAAAGATTACCAAAGATGTTAATTTCGTTAATGTAAGCCCTAGATTAAAATCATTCAGATGAAAATTATAGATCCAACAATTTTCTTCAAAACAGTCCTTAACATTTTTACCGAAAGAGTTACCGTTTTAAAGATATGCGCGTAAATACGTGATCACAACTTATATGAAAAATTCGAACTTGAGAAGAAATAGAAATACAAATAATTTTTATTTTAACCGTTTAAATTTTTGATATATAATTTTCATATAATTGAATTTACATATTTACGCGCATATCTTTAAAACAGTTACTCTTTCGGTAAAAACGTGAAGGACTGTTTTGAAGAAAATTGTTGGATCTATAATTTTCATCAGAATGATTTAACTCTAGGGATTACATTAACGAAGTTACCATCTTTGGTAATCTTTGAATCCGAATATTTTTGGATGTGCACATGTAATTGTTGTGATCTTTTCAGAGGTGGGTTATTTTATTTTACTTAAGGTATGTGCAAAAATTCAGCAAAATCGGATTGTTTTTGAAGACAAATACAAAGTAATTGAACTATTGAAAGTCTTGTTTTTTATTAAAAAAGCCCTGTTTTCGAATAAATAATTAACCCCCTTACGTAACTCTTAGAGCAAAAAATGGTCTCAAAATGTAAAGAACCATCCATTGCAAATATATAGATCCAGTTACTTCACAGGATTTGAATTTAGTTTTAGAGTTATGAGAAAAAATTTGTGACTTAAAGGTGAAATTTGACCTAGAATTTCTCTCTTATTTGACCTAATCTGATAAAACTGAGTGTGAGGGCATAATATATAGACCATGCACTACTAGAAACCATTGAAATATTTGAAGTTATTTTTTCGTGTCGCACTGTGTTATCAATTCAATTTTAAAATTTTTTAAATTATCGTTTTTTGGGGTTTTGCCCCCTCTTTCCGTCGAAAGTGTTTAGTCAAATTTCTGTAAAACTGTACCTGCCGGACATGATTAGAAAAAAAAATGACATCTTCAACGTCTCGATCTGACGTCTGGTTTCTGAGGAAATTGGACACACACTCAGGAAAAAACACATATCTTTCTCCGGCGAAAAATTTCTCTATTTTCGATAAAAGCAATTTTCTCTTTTCAAATAAAGTTTTCTTCAATATGAATAAATTTTCACATTTTCGAAGAAATATTTCTTCACTTCTAGCAAATGGATATATTTCAATGTTTCTTATAATGGCAAATGTTTTTCTCGCACAAAAAAACTCTCATTTATACTGAAACATTTTTTGAAAAGGCCCATTTTTTCTTTTATTTTCATAAAAAATTCACTATGAGCAGTTATTTTCTTCAATAAAAACAAATGTTTTCTCAAAAATAAAAAGTCTTTTTCTCTAAAAACGAATTATTTTTATATATTTTTCTTATTCATAGAAGGTTTTTATCATTTTATAGAAGTTTTAGGATCGCATTAGGTCTCTGTCAATACCATTTTTCAGTAAATATGATGCCATTTTTATCATATTCCGAGAAACTGTTTTGCTGAGTGCAGTTTAAAAAGAAATTTCGAGAAAAATGCGTTTAAAGTTTTTCTTAGCATGCATTTAATATGCAATTTTATTTCAAATAAATTTCAATTTTAAAAAATCCTATAAGCATCGATTCGATTTTTGGATTGACTTCGTTCTTATCTTCTTATATCTTCTGCTCGTGTTCGTTTAACTTTTTTTTCGTTCGTCATTGGTTCTTGACTTCGTTTTCCAACGGCTCATTCCTTGATTTTTGTCGAAAGAACTTTTAAAAGCATAGTATCTATTTAAGTAACAGATACAAATGATTACCAAGTTTTATCAAAATCGGTTCATCCGTTTTGACGTGAATGAGCCAAACATAGACGATTGAATAAAGTGCCCTTTCACGGAAGTTTTATGAAATTTAAATAGCCTCAATTCTGTTGCAGGGTCAAGCCAAATTTTAGTAAAATCGGTCAAGAGTTATTGAGTCTTAACAATGCACTACTTAAAGCACCTTCTTGCGGAAGTCTTTGGAATTTTTAATATTTTATGTTTTATCTTGGGTAGAGTTGAACGTTCGTACCAAATTTCATTAAAATCTGTACATCTCTTAGGAGTTATAATGGCTTTAACACGCACTTATTAAAGCACCCTCTTGCGGAAGTCTTTGTAAGTTTTTATAGCCTATCTTTTATTTTGGGAGCAGTTGAACCTCCATACCAAATTTCATTGAAATCGGTTCAGGCATTAAAGTGTTATTGAGTCTTTAAAACGCACTACTTAAAGCGCCCTCTTGCGAAAGTCTTTGTAATTTTTTATAGCGTATAATTAATTTTGGGAGCAGTTGAACCTCCATACCAAATTTCATTGAAATCGGTTCAGGCGTTTAGAAGTTATATATAGTGCCACGCCCACATACTTCCGCCCACTTTTTGCCTATGCTTTATCTTTTGTGCAGTTGAACCTTCATACCAAATTTCATTGAAATCGGTCCAGGAGGTTAGGAGTTATTGAGTCATAAAAACGCACTACTTAAAGCGCCCTCTTGCGGAAGTCTTTAAAACTTTTTATAGCCTATGTTTTATTTTGGGAGCAGTTGAACTTACATTCCAAATTTCATTGAAATCGGTTCAGGCGTTTAGAAGTAATTATAGAGTGCCACGCCCACATACTTCCGCCCACTTTTTTGCGTATGCTTTATCTTTGGTGCAGTTGAACCTTCATACCAAATTTCATTGAAATCGGTCCAGGAGTTTAGGAGTTATTGTGTCATAAAAACGCACTACTTAAAGCGCCCTCTTGCGGAAGTATTTAAAACTTTTTATAGCCTATGTGTTATTTTGGGAGTAGTTGAACTTACATTCCAAATTTCATTGAAATCGGTTCAGGCGTTTAGAAGTTATATATAGTACCACGCCCACATACTTCCGCCTACTTTTTTGCCTATGCTTTATCTTTGGTGCAGTTGAACCTTCATACCAAATTTCATTGAAATCGGTACAGGAGTTTAGGAGTTATTGAGTCATAAAAACGCACTACTTAAAGCGCCCTCTTGCGGAAGTCTTTGGAACTTTTTATAGCCTATGTTTTATTTTGGGAGCAGTTGAACCTCCATGCCAAATTTCATTGAAATCGGTTTAGGCGTTTAGAAGTTATTATAGAATGCCACGCCCACATACTTCCGCCCACTTTTTTACACCCCCTATGTTCTTTATTCCTATGAGAGGTACTCGGTGTCTAAATTTCAGCTCAATCGGATAAGCGGTGCGCGAGCCTATACAGAACAGACAGACAGACAGACAGACAGACAGACAGACAGACAGACAGGAGGACAAACATTTGATTTTATATATAAGAAGAAGATAAATTGAAAAGTGTTTTTTGTTTTTGTATTTTTGTAAATTTAATTATTGTTAATGTGTTCATTAACATTAACTCTTAGCTAATGAGCAACACTTTGAGCCACTCTTACTAAGTTGTGTCTCAACAAGAGAATTGTTAAGAAAGTAGCAAGTTGGAAAATTTTTCAATTTCAGTCGAATGCCTTCAAGATTCCTTCAAGATGCCTGCTATTGTTGTTGTTGATCTTATAAAAACACACTTCGTCTACAAATTTCTTTCACTTAATAACGCAATCGACTTAATTTTCGTCATCAACATCAGCAACATAAAAACAACAACAACTGCAATTATGACAGCCATTACTATAACAACAACAAAAATAACAATAACTGCTGTTAAATTTAACACACCTCCTACAACAACTTCAAGCATAATAAACAAAATATACGCGAAAAAATCATAAAGCGTTATTTTTTAACGCCTCGAGACATTCAACAACCACCATTTCTTTAGCTGGATTTATATCTGGCCCATCTGCAGAATGTTTCATTGCTGCGTTGGCAACATTTTTTTGCACTCAATGTCAATGTCAAAGTTTTTCAGTGGCCCAAAATGCCTCGAGTTAGCGCAGCAGTAGTTAAATGAACAGCATATAAATTCTCCAGACGGTTTAATATTTGCTAAATGAGCAACGCTGTTGTATAAAACCCACGCACGCCTTAGGCTAGTCCTCATTAAGTGCTGCCGAATTCATGGGTCAGCGTGAAAAACAACAGTTTTTCCATTCCTTTTTGAGCATTGAGTTGGGTTTTGCTCTGCACATTGTTTCAACAATTCACTGCTTTAATGTCGCAAAACTTTTGTTATACAAAGTTAAAGCAAATGGCTGACATCTACTTCCGTTGTGGCGAAGGTTTTTTCAGTTCTGCTTCTGTTTTGTGCACAACGTTATATTTATGTGAAATTTTTTGTTTTTATGACTACTTAAACTTACTCACATTATTTTCAACAAATTTACAATTTTTTAATTAAAGCCCTTTTTATTGCATTATTTGACATTTTGACCCTATTATGAAATTAAATTTGTTTGTGGTATATCCCAAGGTATGTCCTATGTAAGAAATTTGAAATGTTTTCATTATTTTTAGTTTCTTGTTATGAAAATTTTGTTGCTTGCTTTGGCAAAGTTTGACTTTGTGACGAATGCAGTAAATCTCACAGCAATTATTTAATTAAAATTTTTTCAAGTCAAAACTTTGTTTTGTTCATGTCAGAATGCACAGTTATGTTCAGTGGTAATAGTAAAAACTCTTGCCATAAAAATTTGTTTTGATTGCTTAACACCGAGTAGTAATTCTTAAAAGTTGAAATACGATAAAAATTACAAAACGAAGGGTTAAAAAAAAATAAATTTTTCTCAAATTTTAAATAACTTCAATTAACTTAACCATAAAAAAAATGGAAATAATTATCCATATGAAAGAGTCAAAATTAATTCTACTCACATAAAACTTCTGTCAATATGAATTTAACTTAACGCAGTCATATTTATGAAAGATCATGTCTTTTTATCAACAAATGGCATTTAATGAAATGTTTTCAACTTTCTTTACAATTTCTTTAAAACTTATTTAAATTTTTCTTTTCACCTTCATAAACTATCCATTTTAAATATGTCTTGGGAATATCAGAGCATTATTTTTAAATTTGTTTGGTTAATTTGAAATAAGCAGTCAAAGAAGAAACCCAGTTCAACAGTGGTTTTAATTTTTTTGCTAAACTTGTCTCCAATAATAAAAAAACTTATCTCAACCCAAAGTGCACATACTTATTCTTACTTTGGTAAAATATCTTTGCTACAGCATCTACTCAGAGGTATTAAACTTAGTCAAAAACATACATTTTTTTTAAATATCCTTTATCCTTTAATGCTTAATGGAAACATTTCTGTTCCCATCCAAAGGTAAATGTAATTTTATTTTTAATTTTATGAAAAGGCTTATTCAAAAATTAAATATAAATACTTTGTGAAATATACTATATAATGAAGGTAAATAAGAGCTCAACTGCAGAAACTCGTTTGTCTGCTTAAAATATGTAAATATTTATATTGTTTTTCGTTTCTATTTTTGTTATTTTTTTCTGAGAAATTTTTTTTAATCCAGCAGCCTAAAATCATATTGCTTAATCTTAATAGCATTTTTCCTTTCAAAGTAACTCATAAATAATATTTCGTAAGAAAAATATCCAGTAGGTATTTTAAAAATATATTAATAAGTGAATTGGTTGTAATGGCTTTATAAGAAGGTTAACCTTTATGAGAAAAAACTATATTTATACATACTTACTTCAATATAAAAAAAAAAAACAAAAAACTTCAAAATTCCTACAATAGAGAAGAATGAAAAATTGATAATTATATAAGTTAATATCAGTTTGATTTTCAATTTTTATTTATTTAATTGTAGCTTTATTATCAAAATCACATAAAATTTAATTTATAGTTTTCATTTCAAGAAAGCAATACTAAAATATTGATTGTTCCTTATTCTGTAGATCAATTCACATGGAGGAATATATGATTAAATCAAGATTTGACCATGAACTAAATGAAAACTCAAAACGCGTGCTATTTTAAAAACAAATTATTTGAACATGGATTTTTGTCAAGTTTCTAGAATATAAAGTTTGTAAATTTTTAATTGTATCTTTATATTTTGTGTATCCTACCTAATAAATCAACAAGAAGTACTTAAATGTTTGTTGTTAAAAAATTTCAACATTTTAAAATGTTAATAGTTTATAAAGGATGTTTTTTAGAACAACTTCGAAAAAGAACAAAACAAGGATGAATTTATAAGATTGTCTTTATTCAAAAGATAGTCTTTTGGCATTATAATTTAAAAATGATTTCAGGCATATGACTGCCACGTCTGGCTCCGACGTAATCTAATCTGAAGGTTCAATTTCACAACATTTGTGGCATGTTGCCACATATCGTTTATACGTGAAATTATGTGTTTACCAATAGTTTTCTTCAGTTAATCAATTGTGTTACGAGCTGTGTGACATATTGCGCCGTCTTGTTGCAACCACAGCAACTGCACATTATATTTATTAAGTTGAGGAACGAATATGTCAGTAATCATGGCTCTATAGCGCTCACCATTGACTGTAACGTTTTGGCCAGCCAATGATTCCACCAGACCATAAAGCAAACCAGTCAGTTTTTCTGGATTTAACGGTGTCTCAACATATACTTGAGGATTATCTTTACTCCAAACACGGCAGTTTTGTTTATTGATGAAGCCATTCAACCAAAAGTCAGCTTCATCGCTAAATAAAATTCTCTCATGAAAATCGGATCATGTGGCTTCAATTCTTGCACTCATACTTACTTACTTACTTAGATGGCTCTTACAACCGTTGGTCGGTTTTGGCCTCGTCTAAGAATTTTCGCCAGCCTCTCTTGTCGTGTGCTTGCTGGCGCCAGTTGGAAATTCCAAGCGTCGTCAGGTTATCCAATGCCTGGTCTTTCCAACGGAGCTGCGGTCTTCCTCATCTGCGTTGGCCACCGCTGGGTACCGAATCCAATATTTTTTTCGCTGGAGCTTCGTCGTTCATTCTCTCGACATGACCTAGCCAGCGAAGCCGCTCAATTTTAATACGCTTGACTATATCGATGTCGGCATATAGCTCATACAGCTCGTGGTTCCATCGTATTCGGTACTCGCCATTGACGCAGATTGGACCATAGATCTTGCGAAGGATTTTTCTCTCGAACGCTTCCAAAGTCCTTTCATCAGAGCTGCTCATCGTCCAGGTTTGTGATGCGTATAGTAGGACGGGCATGATTATTGACTTATAGAGCGTCAGTTTTTTCTCTTCGTTGAGAGAAAGAGCTCTGCTTCTCAATTGCCTACTGAGCCCAAAGTAACACCTGTTGGCAAGAGTTATCCTTCGTTTAATCTCAATACTGATATCGTTGGAGGAGGTAATGCTGGAACTCAGCTAAACAAAGCCCTTCACTACCTCAAAGAAGGTGTTGTCAACAGTGACGTGATTTCCAAGACGCTGGGACTGTTTGTTTGTTGACACAAGATACTTCGTTTTATCTGCGTTCACTGATTCACTTTTTCTAGCCTGGAGAATGCTGCACTGACTTCGCGCGTATTGTGGCCAATGATGTCAATATAATCTGAATACGCCAGCAGCATAACACTCTTATAGAAAATTGTGCCGCTGCGTCTCAGGTCAGCAGCTTGGATGATCTTCTCCATTACTATATTAAAGAAGTCGCACGATAAGGAATCACCTTGTCTGAAACCTCGCTTGGTATCGAAAGGAAGGGAGAGGTCCTTCCCGATTTTCACTGCACTGCTTGTGTTGTTCAGTGTCATCCTGCAAAGACGTATTAGCTTCGCAGGAATACCAAATTCAGACATGATGGCATATAGGTGACTCTTTATTGGACTGTCAAAGGCGTCTTTGAAATCGACAAAAAGATGGTGTGTGTCGATTTGTTTTTAGAGGGTCTTTTCCAAGATTTGTCGGAGCGTGAAGATCTGGTCGATGGTGGACTTTCCAGGTCTGAAGCCACACTGATAAGGTCCAATCAGTTGCTTAACGATGGGCTTCAGTCTTTCACAAAATGCACTCGACAGGAACTTACATGCGCTATAATGAAGGCTTATCCCACGGTAGTTGACGCAAATGGTAGGAACGGTTTTTTTGTCGATTGGGCAAAGAACACTGAGGTTCCAATCATCTGGTATGCATTCTTCCTACCATATTCTGCATAGAAGTCTGTGAATGCATTTAAACAGAGCTTTACCACTGGTCTTAAACAGCTCAGCCGATAAACTATCTGCTCCTGCGGCTTTGTTGTTTTTAAGCCGAGCTTTAGCTGTTAAGACCTCTTTATAGTCGGGCAGCAGAACTTCAACGCTATCATCCATAATTGGGGTTTCTAGGATATTATCTCTGTTGGCGGGATTGTTGTCAGCGTTGCCATTTAAAAGTCTAGTGAAGTGCTCCCTCCATAACATCAGTGTACTCTGGATATCTATCACTAGATTCCCATTCTCATCCTTGCAGGAAGAGGCTCCGGTCTTAAAACCATCGGCCAGGCGTCTTATTTTTTCAAAAAATTTTCGAGTCTCATTCCTGTCGCCATGCATCTCAATTTTATCGCACTCACGCATTTCCGCCTCTCGTTTCTTTCGCCTGAAAATGCGTCTCTCTTCCCTCCTCTTCTCTCGGTATCGCTCCATAACAGCACGCGTTACAACCGACTGCAGGGTGGCTTTGTAGGCGATGTCCTTCTCTGCAGTGGCGTTGCGACACTCCTGGTCGTGCCACTGGTTTCGGCGAGGGCGGTGGTAGCCTATCACCTCTTCGGCAGCCGTACGCATAGAGTGGGATATGTGCGTCCACTGTCCGCATATATCGTCGATCGGAGGAGTGCTTTCTTGAAGCAGGAGTGAGAGTCGAGTAGCGAAGGCTTCGGCCGTCCGTTTTGACTGCAGCTTGTCGACGTCTAGCTTTCTTAGTGTAGGATTGCGAGCATTCTTAGCTACGCACAGACGTGTGCGGATCTTGTTGCGACAAGATAATGATCCGAGTCTATGTTAGCACCACGAATCGTGCGTACGTCTAGTACACTGGAAGAGTGCCTTCCGTCAATCAAAACGTGATCAATTTGGTTGCATATTCTTCGATCAGGGGACAGCCAACTGGCCTTATGAATATTGAGATGCTTGAATCTAGTGCTACTTACGACCATGTTTCGTGCTGCGGCGAAGTCAATCAACCTCATTTCGTTATCGGATGTGTTGGCTGAACTTCCGACTGTTGGTCCAAATATGTTTTCCTTACCCACCTTGGCGTTGAAGTCACCAAGCACGATTTTTATGTCATGACGGGGGCAGCGCTCGTATGCGTCTTCAAGGCACTCGTAAAAACTTTCTTTGGTTTGGTCTCGTCATCTTTTTTTTCTGTCGGAGCGTGCGCACATATTAGGCTTATGTTAAAAAAATTTATCCTTGAAGCGGATTATGGCAAGTCGTTCGTTCACAGAAGTGAATCGCAGGACATGATGTCGTATTCTCTTGCCAACTACAAATCTTGCACTCATAACAAGAAGATTTTGTAAGCACGCAAACCAAGATCTTTTCGCAAAATCTTCAATGAAGTGGATGGACACATATGCAATTCCTGTACACGATTGCGGATAAACTGATTCGGGTCTTCCTCTACGTTACGCTCTTCAGCACCAATGACTTTTTCTGTACGCACTGTACGACGTCTCTAAGCGTGGTGCGAAAACGGTCAATAGTTAGTCGTATTAATTGCTCTGATGGATGATTACGTTGAACGCAAAATGGACGTAGTGTGCCATTCGTATTTCGAACAAAACCATTATTTTCAAAATAAATTTCCACAGTTTGAGAGCGTTGTTCAGGCGTCAGTCTATTTATGTTGAAATGCCAAACCAAAGTAAACACAAATCAGTTGACAGCTGACAAAATGCCGCCAGTTAAATATTTTTGCAAACTTAATGTTATATACCTCTTTAAAAAAAACACCAATTATGTTCTCAAATTAAATGATTTTTTAAGTTAATAAGTTTCAAAATAATCAATAGGTAACATTTACCTTTTTAACATTTTTGTCTATTATTTTTGTTTTTGTTGATAAATTACCATCAACCCAGTTTGAATGAAAAAAGACAAGTGTACCAATAATACAAAAAAAAAATATGAATTTCATTACTATATCGAGAAGATAACGGCTTCCGAAATGAGAGGAGCTACACCTTGTTACATTAGAAACATTTTTATAGAAGACACATACTTTTCGGTTTTAGTACTACTTGCCCAATGGCGATGTAGTCATGGACTTTCAAAATCAACTCTCAACAGACGGATTTCAGACTTTAATGCTGCGAAATAGCCGCACTGAGATCTATTCAGACTCAGCACCTATTATTTTTCTCACTCGACAGATTATAAATTGGCAGTGCAATATCTTCAACCAATACTTCTCGCGTTTTCAAGTATTAACAGTTTACTATGACAAGGCGCCGTTTGCCAGTTCTGCTATAAACACTTTACTCATCCACCGATTCTCCAGTACCAATTTGTGAATATTTAATTTGAGGTTAAATTCAATTCACCTCCATTGGTGAGGAGCGAGACCGACCTAAAATATCTTGCATAACGCAACGCCACGCCGACTCATTGTCTAGCTTGCGACATTAAGCTAACCGCAGTCAGCACGAAACTCCTCAGAATGAGCTTTTTACAAAAACCAGACATGAATTGATAGTTTTGAGCACACATGACTTGATAAGCAAGCTTATCTAAGTATCCCGGTATACTATACCGATAGACACTCGTCGGGTATTTGCTATGACTTAGAAATGACTAATCAAAATTAAACCAAATCGAAGACATAAAGTCCTACAAGTACAGCCAGTCCTGTTGAACGCCTCGGGCATTACCAGTAGAGACTGCACCGTTGAACACTTGTTTAAAAAACTTGATCAGACAGCATGCAACATTACCACAATGATAGCATGCTCAAACACAGGATCTATTATGCTCCTTGATCATTCTCCTAGACAATACTCCTTAATTACCTCCATTATAATACTCCTCGACCTCCATGACCATACTTTTAAACCACTTTTTTCGGCATAAATACCCTACTCGTATACCCATATCAGTTGCTAAACCAGGTTTATTGACTATCCCCGTGCTAACAGTATATTTTATATTATTTGCTACAGATACGCAGGTACAATAACTTGATTGAATATCCCACTTCCATGATTTTGCATCTCAAAGCGAGGGCTCATGGCAACCTATGTTTTAAGTGACATACATAATTGAACCGTAGTCCAAATACGCATGTCACAACCCTCCTCCTTTTCACTGGCTTGGGACAGGCTAGTGGCTTACCATCATCACCACTAGGCGGAGTTACACCTTGTTACAGTATTGCTTCTCAGTGTATGCGTATCCTTAATAAATTTTAAGAAAATCGGTCTGCTATAGGCAAAACTAATCAAAAGTATCGAAAGCCACATACGACACTTCATTTCTCAGGCGACGATATATCAAAATCTATTTCATCTAAACGCTTTTTTTTTTTCTTTGTTGATCGAGTATCGAGTAAAATTATTCAATAAAATGTCTAAGTTAGAGAGAGGTACATTGAAGTAAGATACAATTAAAAATAACAAATAACTGATCTCATAACAATAAGCATTGGGTTGTGGGAATCAATAATGTTGTTTTAGCATCATCTGTAAATGCAGTTAAAAGAGAAAATGACATCGAAATCCGAACAGTCAGCGAAAACCTTGAACTGTCTCAATCAAAGGCTGTTCGTGATGATTATTATACTGGCTAAATTTTATTTAAAAATACCTTAACACATTGAGCGCCAAGGGGTTTTGACGAAAACCTTCCCCGGGTGCCAAGCACATTTTTTGCTTTAAACTGGTGTAAAAGTAGAAAATATTCAGTTCTGCGCCAATCCCGGATAACTTTGTGGTTTATTTTGGATTTTATAACGGTTTTTTTATGTCGCACGTTTCTGTACGACGTGGCACTGCACGACGGAATTGCAATCGTAAAAATCACTGTCGTACGAAAATGTGCGACGCGTTTTTTTTTGCTATTTCTTAATTTTTTTTTCTTTTTACGCATTATTCTTTACATTTATTTAAATTTTTTATTATATCTGTTTTTATTTTTATTTTGTGCTATTTTTTATTTTTATTTGTCTTGTTGTTTTGTTTTCTTTATATTTATTTTTCTTTATTTTCTATGTTTTTTATTTTTATTTTTCTTTATTTTGTTTTATTTTTGTAGATTTGAATTAGAAAAATGCCGAAGCGAAACCTTAGAGATCGTGAAATACGTGAAGCGTTGGAAGAAAGTGATGATGGTGATTTTTCATGCGATGAGTTGATTGATGAGAACTGGCTACCAGATGACTCGGACACTGACTCTGATAATAACAATGATACTAATAACATTGATAACATTTATAACAGCGATACTGAAGACGACTGGGACATGGATGAGAACATGGATGAGGACATGGATAAGGACGAGCCAACAGCATTGTCAAACGTAGTCGGTTCTTCCGAAACAAACATTTGGACTGAATTTAGTTCTCGTCAGAAAACTTTAACATTTACTGGGCGATCAGGCTTGCAACAGTCTATTCCAACAGATATTTCCTGTTTGGATGCATTTCTCCTATTTGTTGACAAGGACGTTATTGAATTAATTGTATCAGAAACAAATAAGTATGCGGAGGAATATGTAAATAAAGGTGCTGTTACCAGATTTTCTCGAAAAAAAAAATTGGATACCAACAACAGATTTTGAAATGAAGAAGTTCCTTGGCCTTCTTTTGTGGATGGGTTTGGTGAAGGTCGGGTGTTTAAAAGACTATTGGTCCAAAGATTCGCTCTACAACTTTTCAATTCCGGGGAAACTAATGTCACGCAATCGCTTTCAACTATTGCTTAGTTTCATGCACTTCTCAGACAATAACTCAATTGTACCAGGTGATAGGCTTGCTAAAATAAAACCACTATTGGACATGTTACAAACGAGATACCAAAGCATTTACGTACCAGGTGAAAACATAGTAATTGATGAGACCCTTATTCCATGGCGTGGCAGACTATTATTCCGACAATATATACCAAATAAAGCTCATCCTTATGGTATAAAGCTTTTTAAGCTCTGCTCTACCGAAGGATTCACCTGGTCATTGCAAATATACTCCGGAAAGTCATCAAGTGGACTGAAAGAAGTCGGTTTGGCAAAAAGAGTTTGCGAGGATCTGATCATTGATTTGAAAGGTCAAGGTCGAACTTTATATGCAGACAACTTTTACACAAGCTATGAATTGGCTCGTTCAATGCTAGATCAAAAACACATGTTGTCGGTACAATCCGTGCCAACAAGAAACATTTGCCAAAAGAAGTTATGGTTGCTCCTATAAAGAAAGACGAAGTAGTGGCTAGAGAAGATCCGAATGGTATAGTTGTTCTGAAGTGGAAAGATAAACGCGACGTCAGAATGCTATCTACGAAACATGCCCCGATAATGGTATCCACAACAGATGGAGCACGTAATCCTGAAGAGCCTTCAACTAGTCGAGGAGCGAGACGTAACAGACGAGCAACAGAAAAGCCATTGGCTGTGCTAGAATATAATAAGGGGAAAGCAGGCATTGATCTTTCCGACCAAATGGCTTCTTACTCAAATACCCTTCGCAAAGGGTTAAAATGGTATCGAAAGCTGGGAATTGAACTTTTACTCGGACTTTCCGTGGTAAATGCCTTTACTGTGTATAAAGCAGCTACGAATAAAAACATTAATATACGAACATTCCGTGAACGCATTGCTAAGGACCTACTAAATCTCACATCCCCTCAGCCTGTATCGCAATCAAAACATATTATCAGAAAAAGAGTAGATGAAAATAATAAAACCATCCGACGTGCTTGCGCTTTATGCTACGCTGAAGCAAAAAGAAAATTTAGTCGAAAGGAAGCAAGAAAGAATATCAAAAGGACAACTACGTACTGTCCGCAATGCCCCAACACTCCCCAATTGTGCATTGATTGCTTTCCGAAATATGCACATCTAAAGAATTAATGTAAATTGAAATTATCATATCCTAATTATAATATTTTTGTATCTTTTTTATACTTTTTTTTCCGAAATATCGAATGAATTCCAATAAATTTTCAAAATTAAAAAGAACCTCCGAGTTTTTATCATAAAACCGCAAAAAATGAAGATATCTCTATGAAACTTGAACAAAAATTTAGGGCAAACATTAGGGTACTAGAAACACATTAAAAAAACCCTGTAGAGTCACACAGAAACGCACGACAATATCTAAGGCCAGACAATGCCTGTCGTACGAAAACGTGCGACGTGGCACCCCAGGAAGTATTAGGTGTCGCACGAAAACGTGTAGCCATGGCACTCAATGTGTTAAAGTTCATCTGATTAGCTTATACTTTCAAATATACTTTAAATCTAGGTTTATTTAATAAAAAACTTTCAGTTTGGTTGGTTTGGAACAAGGTTCATTTATATGAGATTGTGTACATTTTTTTACGCGTCTTTTTTTTATGTAAACAAAACTGTTTTGACGTTTGCAAAGTAGGGTTTTGTGCTCCTCGAAAAAAAGTATTTTTCAGAGTTTTTGTAGTTTCAGAGTTTTGTGTAGTTTTTTATTATAATGTATACAGACCAGTGACCTGCAGTCAGTCGCTTTTTCGCTATTAAGATTACGAGCCCGAATAGAGCCAAAACGGCTACGGCTGGCCTTTTATGGTTAAATGCCAACAAAATGTTGGAACCTAGATGGACACGTGATAAAGAAGTAAACAAAAAGCGCAACAACAAAATCTTTGCAGAAGCAATGCAGTCAACTTTTTGAAATTTTGCGAATAGCAAAAGAGTAGAAAAACACTGCTTTGATAAAGTGAAAAGAGCTGATAATTCCTTTTTGGTTTTGCGATAGTTGCACTTATTAGCTTATCAAAGTTAGTGGACTGCATGAATCACAGAGACTACTGATGAGTCGGAGTAGCGTCCGACGAAACCATGGTCTAGTCTGCTCGGTACTTTTGCAAAGATTTTTGTTGTTGCAGCAAGCCTGTTACTTCATGAATTATTTGGCATTAAGCTCTAAATATAATTCTTAAAGAATATGAGCCCGAACAGAACCAAAGCGGATGACGGCTGGCGGATTCGCCGTTCAACAAAATACATTAAAATGTATGCACTCGGCAAAAACGAATTCGCTGGGCGAATCCGCGACGGAAAAACGCCAAAATAGAATCTATTCTATTTTTGCTATGGCGGCTGGCGGTCCTCTCTCTGAGTAACATAAATGTTGCCATACTTTTGCTAAGAATTGGCTGTGTTTAATGTAATTTTTTTAGTTTTTAGTATATTCTGACGTTTGGTTTTTTGTGTCTGTGTTATATTTATGTGAATTCGCAATAATATACGAAATAATTGTCTTCATAATGGATTTTGATAAACACTTAATTGAATAAGTCAAAATTATTTCATATATGTTAATCATGTTGTCCGTCTGTTGCACCCCTATCAGTCAATTGTACCACTACCGTGACAAAAAGCAACTCTGTTCCGACAACCGCCAGCCGCTCTTGTTGTAGACGTGTTTCAGCTCAATTTGCCGAGAGAGGACCGCCAGCCGTCAGTCGCTTTGGTTCTGTTCGGGCTCTATGTTCTTTAAGAATTATAAACTTGAATAAAAATTAAAATGCCACAATTTTATAACTCATGGCTGGCAGATTCGCCGTTCAGGAGTATACATGAAATCGTATGCAGTCGGCAAAAACGAATTCGCTGGGCAAATCCGCGACAGAAAAACGCCAGAATAGAGTTTATTTTTTTTCTATGGCGGCTGGCGGTACTCTCTCTGAGTAACATAAATGTTGCCATACTTTTGTTAAAAATTGGCTGTGTTTAATATAATGTTTTTACTTTTTAGTATATTCTGACGTTTTGTTGTTTTTTGAGTCTGTATTATATTTAAGTGAATTCGTAACAACATACCAAATAATTTTCTTCATAATGGATTTTGATAAAAACTTAATTGAATAAGGCAAAATGTTTGCATTATATGTTAATCATGTTGTCCGTCTGTTGCACCCTTATCTGTCAATTGTACCACAATTGCCAATTCTTAGCAAAAATATGGCAACATTTATGTTACTCAGCGAGAGAACCGAGAGAATTTTTGCTGACTGCATACATTTTCATATATTCTGCTGACCGGCGAATCCGCCTGCCGCACAGTGGGTTGAAGTCCCGAAAAGTGGAGATTAATTCAAAAAATGAGCTCTAGCTTTCACAACCGTATTTGGTACCGGGTGAAACTAGATAAAATTCTACATCACTAATTGCAAAAATAACAGTTCTTAGTTGTTTACTTTATTTGCAGTGTGTCTTCAAAGTCAATAATTGTTATTATTTTTGCGCGCATTGATTATGAGTGAAAATTTTTTATACTTCAAGTGGATATTTTTTTAATTAAGACTTCTAAAAGTGAAAGTTTTATTATGGAGCCGTCTACTTCAGGTATTTGAGCATATGATAAATATTTTTTTGTTACATAAATGTTTTGGAAATATTGTAAAAAAAAATAAATGAAATTGCTCCAAAATTGGTGTATTTTTGATGTTTGTATTGAGTTTTAAAAATTTCTGGATGAAATTGGGTGAAACCGCTTATATAGACTTAAAGTATGAGATTTCAGCTAATAAATCTCAGAAACTTTTCTTGCAAATGTTTACAATTTTTTGAGTTATTGAAGTTTTAGTAAAATAACTCCCGTTGCTAAAAATCTATGTGAAAAAAAAAACAAACAAAAAAAAAAACGTTGTCTTTATTATCTTTTGTCTTTATATTCCGTTTGGTAGTTGTTATTGTAGCTACTGAGTGTGTAGTTTATTATTGATGGGTGCGTGTATATTTTTTAATCGATCAATGTATTGATAATTAATTGGTAAGAATTTAATACTTAGGTTATTTAAGATTCAGTACAGTCACGTTCATTTATTTTTTGTATGGGCTGTCAATGATTTGTTTAATGTGATGTTATTTATTGAAAGTGTTGTGTGTTTGTAAAACGAATAGTATTTTGCAAATTTTAAACGATTAAAAATTTTACTAACTGCAGGAACAAGTCCCAAAACAATTTTTATTCCTCGCCATGAGTTACATAACTTTATGAAGAATTCAGAGCCTAAATCACTTGAAGATCGATTTAATCTTCTGAGGTGGGAACTAATCACACGCGTTGACCCTTCAGATATGATAGATTTCACCAAAAGATTTAATAATTTTTGCACAGACTATAAGACTCGGTGGCTACAATCTCATAGAATGGATACATTTTTTTTTAAAAAATAACAAGAATTGGTTTGATACTGCAATTTCCTTTAATGCACCACCAGCACCAACACAAAAAAGAGGTCGGCATGATCTCTCATTTGATGAGTGTACAGAAAAAACTTAAGGAAAGAAATGTAAAGATATAAGAGATAATACTCCATTGTCTATTTTAGCGCACGCTACACAAATGAGCTTTAGAGCTGCTGGAAAAGCATATGCTTCGAAAATAATTAAGGAATTAATATCATCTCCAACAAGAGCAAAAAAATACAAACAAAGTTTAGAACAGGTATCACCACAGCAATTAAGTGCGGTGGAAGCTCTTTCCGTCTTGATAGAAGCGAAGCTAACTCGACACCAGTATAACATAATTAGAGAAGCTGCTCCAGAGAAATTTCCATCGTATACAATAGTCCAAGCAGCTAACAAAAAATGTTATCCAGAACGAGACGAAATACAAATTACTGCAACGTTAGCGCAAGTCAATCTACAATCACTATTAGACCATACCACTGAGCGTATTTTTTCGATAAAAAAATTTGGATTTTAATTTGTTAGATAATGAAGAACTGCATCTTAGAGAGACTTTATACACGGTTAAAAGTATTGGGCTAAATTTTAATCTTTTTTGGATTACATATAGGACACGACCAAAAAAAGATTACTTTTTAATCCAATGAAAAGTTTTAAATTTTCCAATCCAAAAAGGATTTATTTTTAATCTGCAAAAAGTATAAAATTTTTTAATCCAAACAGGAATTATTTTTAATCCACAGAAAGTATAAAATATTATAATCCAAAAAAAATTAGATTTTAAACCAAAAAAGTTTAAAATATTGTAATCCGAAGAGGATTACTTTTTCATCCACAAAAGTTTAACATTGTCTAAACCGAAAAGACAAAAGTTTAATCTTCAAATAGTTTAGAAGTTTGCAAACTGAAAAATTAAATATTTTGCCATGAACTTCATTATATAAACATTAAGGGTATTCATGCAAATGGGCAATGCCCTCATAAATGATATAAACCGTATAAGTTTATCAGCCTTATAAATGAAATGTATGGAGAACCGTTTGCACAAATCAGATATATCACAAACCAGCAATCAGCTATTTATATGCATGCTGAAAGTTGACTGTCAACAAGTTAACAGCTGACATATCTCTCCAAATGCACAATCGACTTTAGGGGACGTTCACACAATCTGCTGATAAAAATAACTAATTGCCGCTTTGCATGAATACCGTTATTATGTATTATAAAACACTGCTTTATGTAATAATGAATATAATATTTTGGTTCAGATTTTAAAAAACAATTTGTTTCATTTAACTAAAAATAAACTTCGGATGCTTTAACAACATTAACAATTATATTTAGAGTAAATTTCGTAGTAGTAGTAGTTTTTAATCTTAGGTAGCAAAAATACTCTTTCCTGAAAATACTACCTTAATGTAAATTTGTAGTAAAAAAAAAGTTTTAAATTTAAAATTTTTTGGATTAAAAACAAATTAAACTAAAGTATGGAATAAAAAATAGTACTTTTTGGATTAAAAAGTCCTTTAAACCAAAGTTTGGATTAAAAACTAGTCCAAAATTTTTAACCGCGTACACTAAGTGGGGCTTTGATGGAAGTTCAGGACATAGTGCATATAAACAAGCCTTTCATGACATTAACGCCTCGGATTCTTCAGTATTTATAACATCGATTGTACCATTGAAATTAATTTGTGAAAATAAAACAATTTGGCAAAATCCTCGTCCGTCTTCCACTCGTTTTTGTAGGCCCTTGAAAATTGAATTTATGAAAGAAACGGTCAACAGTATTAAGCTCGAAAAAGAAAGAGTGGAGACTGAAATAAAGGCTCTTGTCGATTCCGTAGTAGTAGTTGGAGATAGAGTAGTGAAAGTTAATCACGAACTAATTCTTGTGATGATTGACGGTAAGGTCTGTAACGCTATTACAGACACAAAGTCCACACAAAAGTGTTATATATGTGGCGCTACAAGCAAAGAGTTCAACAATATTGATGAAATGATTACAAAAGTTGTAAATACAGATGCCATGCAGTTTGGTTTATCTGTCCTTCATGGCTGGATAAGATTTTTTGACTGTCTTATTCAATTGTCATATAAACTTCCGATTAAAAAATGGCAAACTAGATGTGATGATGAAAAAAAAAATATTGCTGATACAAAAAAACGCATTCAAAGAGAAAATTGGATTGATTGTTGACCAACCAAAACCAGGCTTTGGAAACTCAAACGATGGTAATTCGGCAAGGCGTTTTTTTAAGAATGCTGAAGTATCTGCAAAAATTACAAAAATTGATTTACAGTTGATAAAAAATATGCACACAATATTAATAGTTGTTTCAAGTGGTATTGAGGTCAATATTGAAAAATTTTCAAATTTCGCTAATGACACTGCCAGACTATTTGTTAAAAATTATCCATGGTATTATATGCCTCCAACTCTACATAAATACTTTATTCACGGGCCAGAAATTATAGCGCTTGCACCATTGCCATTATTTCAAGCAAGAGGAAGAGTTGTAAAAAGAAAATAGAGCAAATGCCGCAGTCTGCATTGGAGTTACTTATTCTTCCCCAAAATGAAAATGATAATGGTGACATAGATGATGAAGATGATGAAGACGATGAAGATGAAGATTATTTTAACTAATTTTAATTTATGAAGTAAATAATAATTATAACGTTTACGAAATGAAGTAAATAAAAAAAAATTACAATTATATTTTTTTTTTAAATTTTTGAGTGTCTTCTCCATGTGGTATATAAACTACCACTTAAAAAGTGGCAAGCTAAATCAGATCATGACAAACAAGTTGTTAATAAAATAAATTTATTACTATGTAACATTTTTCTTAATATTTTTCCAAAAAAAAAAACAAAATTCCGACAGAACTAGAGCAATTTTGTAAAAGGGGGCGTGGCACCGCCCTATTCCACCTTGGGTGTAATTCATACTGCACTATCAATATATATACCAAATCCCATATTCATTCCTCTGATAGTTCATGAGATATATCCGTTCTAAGTTTCAGGTTATATGGGCGGTGCCACGCCCCTTTACCCAATCACAATCAAGTATAGGAATATTACCCAGTCAACAGTACCACATTGGGTATGTTTCATGACAATGGGTCTATTATTATGGCCGCCAGAGCGATTTTTAAAAAAGGGGCGTTGCATCGCCCACTTTTCCAAAAAATGTATAGCCTATTTCATTCAGTGATAAATCAGCATTCTCATAGTGAAAGAATTTTTAAAATCGGATAAGCAGTTTAATTAATCTCCACTTTTCGGGAATTCAACCCACTGTGCGCCGTCAGCCGCTTTGGTTCTGTTCTGGCTCTATCGTGGGTATTTTGATGAGTATGATTGAGTGCACGTATAAGCAAATCATGAACATGAGTATACAAGCGAGTATACTCGAATCTAAATCACTCATTGCAGGTCTCTGGTACAGACTCAGTCAAGGTGTGTTCAAATTTTGTTTTTTGACAAAATAAGAAGTAAAAGTGGTCTTAATGGACTCAGAAAAAATTTATTTGGTCTGTCTTTTTCAAATTTCTTAATTTATATTTCTTTTGTCAAACCTTTTTAAGGTATAATACTGAAATTCTTCAATCAAAATTAAAATTATGGGTAGATCAAATTCAATGGCTTAATTTTATCAAGACATCCAAATTAACAGATACAAAAATAAGAGTTATAAAAGAACTAAACAAAAATTTTAGTATTCAATTTACCAAATAGCTAGTACTTAAAAAACTACCAAATAGCATTTTATTCAGGCAATCGTGTAAGTTCTTTGCTCAAATAACTACGCTCTTTTGCTCTCATTTTAAAATAAGGGTGCCGAAGGGTGGAGAAAACGTCAAAAATGTATGCAACCTTATATAAATGAGCCTTAGGTTCTGATCACTTTTTTATTTGCAAAAAGTTTTCTAAAAGTAGTTTTGGAAGGCAATCAAGTATTTAAAAATATAAACTTTAAATGAAAAGAGCACGATTCTTACTTTAATCTTCATAAAAAATATTTGCATTTCTCTTCAACATTAACTTTATATATATATGAAATAGCTGCTGTTTAAAAATATGGCATTAAATTTGTTCCCACTTTCCAGCCAATCACTTGCACATGTGTCGCAGTCACGTGCGCTTTCCGCAGCGTGATCAAGCTTCATAAATGATACAGAAAATATGCTAAAAATGCATAAAAATGGCGTGCGGAAACGTGTAAAATTTTACAAGTTGCAATAAAAATAGTAACGAAATCATGAAGGCAAAGGTTGTAAAAGTAGATAATTATTATGAGACATTCACAGTCGCTCAGCCATGAATTGTATAGATATTGAACTAAAGCTGCTACGTAATCAGTTTGTATGAGCTTGTGTTACCAGCTGGCAGATAATGTTGCTTGACAATGATGATGATGATGATAATGATGATGATGATGATGATGATGATAATCATGATGATGGTTATAAACTGAAATGGGGCAATAAATAGCTGGCATATTTTCAGACGCCAGACGCTGCTCAATATTGCTATAATAGAATTGAAAAATGTTGATTGAAATTCCAATTTTTTCTCTAATTTTATCTGCATCATTAACTTGATTTTTTTTTCTTATGCCTTTCTACATTACAGCTGCAGGTATTCGATGCCAACAAAGATGGTCGCTTACAGCTTTCCGAAATGGCCAAGTAAGTTAATATTAATGTTTATTGCATTAAATTTTTGTTCACTTATTTATTGACTTTATTTATGTGGAAAACATGATTTTTTGGATTAATTTATATTGCTTAATGAAGCATTATTGCGTAATACATTGAAATGTTTTGTTTTTATTTTTTCAATAGATTACTTCCGGTTAAGGAGAATTTCCTGTGTCGTCAGGTATTTAAGGTAAGTACAACAGTTTTATCAATATTAGACTTCATACATAGGTAGGGAACATTTCAACACATCAAATGTAGGCTCAGCTTAAAAATTAACAAAACAATAAACCAAATAAATCGGACTTAGAGCGGCTTTTGTAAGAAACTCATTTTTTGTAGTTGCTATGAAATTAATAAGCGATTTGGTTTTTGTAATAAAAATAAATAGAGTTGATTTTTTAGCTATTTTAGCTATAAAAATATAAAATATTTTTGATTTAAATAATTCATGCTGATTGCTAGAAATAATTTATGTTTTTATATTTTTTTTTGTTTATTACGCTAAATAATTGCTATGTTAAAAAAAATTAAAAAAAAAATAAATTAATTTCACTAAAAGACATAAATAAATAAATATTAAACTTTGATATAAATAATTTATTGTATCATTTAAAGTATTTTTGACAAAAAGATTTGTTCAAATATGGTAACACTGTTCAAAAATAATCGAACAATATTTAAGGAAATAATATATAAAATAGGTTTTATACGCTATGAATTAGAATTTAAGCAAAATTTAATGCATATTTTAAGGAAAAATAAAATAAATTTTCCACAATAATTCTACTTGACACAAATGCAACAAAATTTCACAAAAGTTGTTGCATAAAACCTACTTTAAAAATTAATTGCATACTTTAAGGTGTAAACTTCTCAGTCACACTTTATTATTTATTCTCTTTTTAAGCTCATTATAAAAGTATTATTAAATTATGTTAACTATTTTAGTCAGGCTGGTTGGTACGTAAGTTTATAATTCAAGGCACAGTAAATTTGAAGTCTTGTCGCTACCGTTCTACTAGTGGTAGTAAATAATCTTCTTTCCTCATAACTTTTCAAACAGTTTATTGCTCATCAATAATTGAAAGTTTTATTCAAATACAGCAAAAGGGAAACTATGTTAAACTGCTGCTTCAATTCCCAGCTATTGACATCAGTTAAGTTAGTCTTTGAGACGCTTCATTATATAACTGAGCTTCTTACATACATACATTCACTGAATATATTATTCCTTTTTATGTGCTTATGGTGTTAGAGTAATTGTACGTCATAAGCTTCTTAATTATAAGAAGCGCAACTTTGCGCAAAAGAAAATGTTGAGAAAAAAACTCTTTGAGAGTTCTTGTTAGGCAGTAAAATTGCTTTAATACAAGTTTCGAAATAAAACAAAACAAATTTAAAAACACAAAAAATAGTACCTTAATTATGTGCATGTATATGTATTAATATTTGTGGTTAATGTGTAGGAAAGTACAAATAAAACTTTACTTGCTTTTAGCAGCTCATCATAACAAGTTTTTAACAACATACATACATACATTGTATGTGACCTACAATGAACTGCCAACTAACTACATGTATTTCGTTATCACTGAAAGCTTTTTGTCATAAAATTTTATAACAATTTTTACAATGCATGCATTAACTGTAATTGCTGTATCTAAATAAACATTTTTAAAACGACTGCAAAGTGCAGAAATAGTGTCTAGCATCAAATTGCCGGTAAATGCTTAAAATGTAGTAAGCTTTTAGGTGCATTTCAAATATTATAGTGGACATTAGAGTTGACATAGGTTGCATTAAGAAGGGACATAACATTCGCAGCAGAGAAAACAGACCTGTTTTTAAAAATTTATAACTCAGTCAAAAACAAATATTTTTCCAAAATTTTTTTTGTTATTGTAGAGAATCGAACAAATTAATTTAATTTATGTCAATTTAGTAATAGGCACACTAAGAGCTAGGCTCTTTTATAGTAAAGCATACACATTAATCAGAATAACAACTCAAAACACAATATATAATAACCTTAAAAATAATTCAATATCAGCTTAATCTAATTTATAAAAATGACTAAGGCCCGTTAACTGATCTCAATTTTAAACAAAGTTTAGCTTAAACAAAGTTTAAAATTCCTTAACCTCAGTTTAAATTTTAACGCCGATACCTCATCTCAAAAAATCTAAGTTTAACTTGGTGAGGCAAGTTTAAATTTAAACACAGAAATTCTAGGTTTAAAAAATTTAAACTTAGATTTTGTCAAAAATTCTCTGAGAACATTGGAAATATTCTCAATCATAAACAAAAAATAAAAAATAAAAAAATCATACTTCAAAAAAATCAAAACAATAAACAAAAACAAACATATTTTAAGTTTTGAAAAAAAAATATTCCAATGAAACTGACAATTTGCATTATTTTATCAAAAATTTTTGAAATATTTTGATGTTCTACGTCAAAGTTGTAGAATTTTTACTACAGTGCCGCTCAAATATGTTTTTTAATCTCAGTTTAAATTTTTAAACAGAGTTTAAGAAAACTGCCGATAAAAATGAGATAAGTTACGAAAATAATTTTAACTGAGTTTAAAATTTAAACTCTGTTTACGAAATCTGAGATTAAGGAATTTAAATAAGAAACTTTTAAAAATCAACGCAAAAGAAAAGAGATGAAGAAATAAAAAAAAATAAAAACTATATAGTAAAGAAATAAGAAATAAGATAGAATGCAATTTGAAGCTTTAGCATCGACGAGGAGTCACGTTTACTGTATACAACCTCAGAGTACGTTATTACAGGAACAATAAGTTGAGTAACCAACAACATGCGTTTAATGTTAACTGGAGTCACACTTGCAGATATTCTTAAGTTGCGCAAGATATAATAAACTTTTTTGACAATTAACATGGTCGACACAGCAAAGCGAAGAGTTAACATAAAAATTAAGATTTACAATTTTTGAAAAAACAGATAGTTTGTTAGGACCAATAAATAAATCAGGGACATCATTAACACATGTTTTAAATTTACAAATGGGGAGTACATACGATTTAGAAGAATTAAATATAAGACCGTTGCAGACAGCCCACTCATTGATGCTACAGAGATCCCATTCATTCTGCAGCAAAGGTCATCTAGAAGTTCAGTGTGTCTGGATAAATACAACTGCACGTCATCAGCGTAAGCGTGATTTATAAACATAGAAAAAAGTATTGGGCCAAGTATAGACCCTTGTGGAATGCCACTTGATACACTTTGTACCCTGATGACACTTGACCAATTTTAACTTTTTGAAATCGATTACATAAATAACTGGACATAAGATTTACAGCACTGTCACAAAAACCAAATAAATAATTAAGCTTACAACATAAGTGTTCATGGCTTACTTTATCGAAAGCCTTAGAAAAATCGAGCAAACATAGAAGCATCACAGAGCCAGCATCATATTCCGGACGTATATCATTGATGACCTTAACTATTGCAGAAGAACACCCATGGCCAGCCCTAAAGCCTGACTGAAAAGTGGATAGCAGATTTTTATCAACTAAATAATTGGTAATTTGCTGCGCCATAAGTTTCTCACAAACTTTAGCCAATGGTGATAAAATACTTATGGGCCTAAAATCATTGACATTAGAAGGGTTTTGCTTTTTTGCTACAGGAATAACAGTGGCAGTTTTCCATAGGACAGGGAAAGAAGAAGACATAAAATATAAATTCATAATGTGCGTTACAGGGTGTATTATGTGTGGCAACAATGCTTTTATAAACTTGATGGGAGTGCATCTTCAGAGATGGCATTCGATTTGATATGTGATATACTAGTACCAACATCAAATTCGACTACAGGAGAAAAATTCAAAGATTGTTGAATGGGCCGATTGCATAAAGAAAAACAGTCAGTATCTATAAAACAGTCATTGATAACAACGGGATCTAAGATGCATTCGTTGTTTATTTTTTGTTGCAAACCCCAAGTGTTTTTAAGTTGTTTCAAAGCGCTTTTGTTGGAAGTAAGAGTTCAAGTTTACTAGAGAAATATCGTGTTTTAGCCTGACTCGCTAAAAGTACAGCTTCATTTCTCGCAAGCCTATAGACTTCTTCCCAGTTATGAGAGGACGGATTCTTCTGCCATGTATTGCAATACTTATTTCTTTTTTTTATTGCATTTAGAACATGTTCGGTAAACCCAGGACTAGACATATTTTTGATTTTACAATTACGTAACGGGACATGTTTATTAAACAAAAATTTAATTGTATAAACTTGACTAAAAAGCGAGATTATAGATGGATCAGATACCATAAAGTAGTCGAGAAGACTAGGAGTGGTGTCGCACGTTGGGAAGAAATGGGGTAAAACGCGAGCATGAGTCTGTGTTTGCTCTAATTTCTATATTAACTTAAATAAAAAGCTGAAATATTGACACCTTAAAAAAAATTATTTAAGAAATAACCTGGCATAATCAAATTTTTTTAATTGCATACACCCTACACTTATACCCTACAGTTGAAAATAAAATTTGTTTTTGATAGATAAAATGGTGAACAAATAATATAAAATACAGTACAATCCAAAAAAACTTAAAACTAGAAAGATATCGTTACACTTAATGATTTTCAGAATTTTAAGTGTTCTTTTACGCTTAAAAATATAGTTATCTACATTATATAAAAATTAACGTACGTATGTTTGTATGTTAGTTATAGACTCCCAAACCGCTGCACCAATTGATGTGATTTTTTCAGGGTGCCTGTCACAAGGTCTCGAAAGTGTCCCTGTGAAGTTTGGTACCGATCGATAAAAGAGGCGTGGCACCTCCGATGTAAATCAAGTTTGCAATATCGGTTAACTTTGAAATTACAGGTCCAACAATCTCAGAATTAGGAATAAAATCTCAATTTATAAGTGCCGCCCATTGGTTACATTTTATGGGTTTTATACAAGGGGCGTGTCACTTTTTGATCAACTCAAATTTAGGTATAAAATTAGATCTATAAGTATGAAAACACTTTGACTGGCAAAAGTAAGCAAGCAGTGGTCAAAAGGGCGTGGCACCGTCCATATAATACACAATATTCATATAAAGATCATTGGAACAAAATGTCGAATAATATTAAAACTCAGTATGGAGTAACTTATTGATCAGGTTTTTCTACTAGAAAACTGGTACGAACATTAGAAGACTGGGCGTTGCTTTGCCCATGCAAGTCAAATTCTTTCAACAGATTATCTATGGAAGTAAAATAAGATCGCTCATATATATGATAATTGCCAAAGTAGAGATCTCTCAAAGAAGAGCGCAAAAGTTTTTAGTGCTGATGCTTGACTTCATCATGAAATTAAAAATTCTGTGCAGATTTGAAATTATTTATTAAAACAAATTTGGAAAAAAACTAGTAGGGTATATCTTATGGCCGATTTGTATGGTTAAAAAAAATTTTAAATAGGAGCGCTTTTTGTATGAGATTTAAAAAGAATTTAATATTTTTGTGACATCTTAGATACATACATATCAAATTGTTTTCCTGCAGCTTAAATATAAGACTTTTTATAAAGTTTTCAATTTTGGGGTTGAAGGGGAGTGGGCGCGTTAGTGGATGAATGACGTCCATTTTTCTGAAGCATCTTATATTTTGACATAGAATACTTATATACCGAATTTAATTTTTGTAGCTTAAATATTATCCTCTTTATAGAGTTTTCATTATTGTGATTGTATGGGAGTAGGCGTGGTTTTCATCCGATTCAGCCCATTCTCGAACTGGAACTTTGTTTTTATAAAGGAGCTCAAATATCGAATTTCATTAAGATAGCTTGAAAATTACGCAGTACGAGTGGGGGTATAAAAATAAAAAAGCATTTTAAGGCTTTCATTATATACAGAATAACAAAAAAGGTTGCAACAAGTAGCAAACAGATTTCGTACCATTTATTTATAAAGCTTTATATTTTCATATGTATTGTTTTGATCATTACTACCCGCGATTACCTGTGGAAGTTGAATATGAAAGAAAATTGATTTTTTTTTTTATATATTCTTAAAATTTATGGTATTTCAAGGAAGTATATCTCCTTTGGTTGTCACAGGACCAACATTTTAGGTTTACACATTTAAAGAATAATTTTTTGTGATTTATTGTTGAAAATTTCATTAATTTTCACTTTAGTTTGAAGTTTTTATGAGCATTTTAGTAAGGTGATACGTTTAATGAAATTTTTGATTAAATATTTTTGAAATTAGGCATGATTTTGGAGGTCCATAACAAAAAAGTGGTAAGGCCTATGAACTTAAAAAAAATTGATTTCTATCACTTAACATATCCAAAAACATAAAATCATTGCAAAAAACCTATAAAAAAAAGTTGATACGTCATCGCTTTACGCGTGTTTTGCCTGATTTTTTCCCAACGTGTGTCGTTGGAAAACCGAGTGGGTAAGGCATCATTAACAACGGATAAGCCCAATGACGATACTTTTTCATACAATAATTGTTTTTGTAAATTATAAGTAAGAAGGTTGACATTAAAATCACCACACAATAACAAAAGGTCATAATCAACAATATAATTAGACAGTGTAATATAATATAATACAATATAACACAGTAAACAAAGGCTCAACAGAAAAACATTTATTCGGATTATACACACAAGAAACAAGTAGTTTAGTGTTATTGTCGTATGTACACAGGCTTAAAAATTCAATTCCAGATCAACTAGAGTGACTTACAATATGAGTATTTAGATACTTTTTTACAATATTTTGCAACACCACCACCCTTTTTAAAAGAAAGATCATTTCTAAATATATTAAAATTATTAATTTCACAAATACTATCACTAATATCATTACATAACCAAGTTTCCGAAATGCAAATGATGTCAACTAGAGAGTCTTCCAAAATGTATCTTGCATAGTCCAGCATAGCCAAGTTTAAGCTGCGAGCATTAAAATGTACCACATTAAGACCGTTACGTTGTTTACATAAAACATTTAATAATACTTTCAGATTTTCATCAAGCGCCACTAAATGAACCGTTAGAGCCAGACATAAGGATAACCCAAGATAGAGATCATTAAAGGCAAATCAGAAAATTGAAAAATTATAAGAAGGATTAGAGTAAAAGCAAGAGAAGAAAAATAATTAAAAGATAAATAGTAAATAATAAAAGTACATAAAAAATTATAAAAAGCATATATAATAAAAAAAAAAAAAAACAAAAACAAATAGGTCATTTCAGCCCTTGAAAGGACTTTGACCGAGCTTCTTATGATCAATTGTGTTGTGTGTATTATTAAATGTTTGCACACAATTGACTGACCGAGAACTGGACGTACATGTTTTATGCCGACTCCGAACGGCTAAAGTTCATGTTTTCAAGAAGCTTTACATGGCATTATTTACTCCCTGAGGTTTGCCATTGTCTGCAGAGAGGTGGTGACCGATCAGAAAAATTTTTTATTGAAAAAAACTCTTCGCCGCGGCTAGGGATCGAACCCGGGCTCCGAGCATGCTAAGCCACACACTTAACCTGCATGCCACGGTCACCACTATAATAATAAACAAAAGCATATATAATAATAAACATAAAAACAATAATATATAAATAATTAACTCCCAGGCGCCGAAGTATCCAGACTAGCATTTCTAATTTTGCTATGAAGATCATCTATACTACTGATACGGAAGCTTTCAGCATTTTTCTTAGTTCTCATGAACACGAACCACGGTACGTGAACGCATTGAAGATGCACTTACTATGCTTACAGGCAATTGCAGCTTGAAGTAGTTTGCGGCTTTCAGCATTGAGGCTCTCAAATATAAATATATTATTATCAAGCTCAAACCCAGCATTTCTAAATTGCAAGAAAAAAATTCAAAAAAATATATTTTTCACTTCAACATGTTTTTATAGAGCTCCAAACTGGCGGCAGAGAAAAAAACGGGGCCTCGTAGTTGCAGCGCTGGGAGTCGCAAAAATTGTTCGATCTGGGAAAAAAATTACTTTTTTAAATCTTAACAAAATTGGTTATTGTATGACAGAAGCTTTTTTTAATGTTTTTTCAATTTTTGGTGATGTTCCAAATTGAAAGTGTGTTTTTTCTAAAAAAAAATTTAACTTTAAAAATTCATATAAAATCGAAAAAAAATTTAAAAAAAAGCTAGTGTCATATAATAGCGAATCAAGTTTAAAAAAATACAAATTTTTCTAACATTATATTTGGACTATATTGCTCGAATTTGGGCAACAGGTTTACTATTTACTAAACGTTCATGTAGTTCTAATAAGCTTCAAAATGGAACTCTTCCGACGTACTCTTTCGAAATGATTGATGTAAGCTTTATCGCAGTTTCAATATTAAAAACAAAAAAAAAAAAAAAAAACTGACCAAACGTCATTAGATTTTGCCAGTTTTACCACTTGATCAATTTGTATGTTGTAACAAACGTCGTAACTGCAAGCGTAAAACTATAGCTTTTATACCTGCCAAAAAGTGCATAATTGAGCTAACATTGAGCTTTTGGGACTCAGGTTTGTTAATCTCTCGTGAAAGTACTTGCCAAAAATATAAATTCTGCATAACTACTTTACGTACGCTGCGTTTAACATGCAAGCGGGTACCATGACAAAAATTCATTATTTATTTTTTATTCAGTATAATACGAAAGACTTGCATTTCACTGGAGCTCGAATGAAAGCTTGCACCTCTTAATGCTATCAGCTTTTTGATCGACAATTTCTATTCGTCACATATACTTCATCTTTAGATTGAATTCAAGTCACGATCAAAGTTTGAAGATAAAATTGCAAAATAGATACGTACAAAAATGTCATATGGATAATACAATATATTGGAATTTTCATGTTGAGGTTTTTGAGTTCCTTTCATTTTAAATAGTGGTACACATTTTTATATTAATTTTTCACAATATTTAAAAAAAATTAATGTCAGTTTTTTTACAGTAGCGAAATATAAATATAAATTATTTGCAATTATTTCAGATATATTTTGAGTTAAAACACGCTGTAAAACTCGTATTATTGCTATTTTAGTGCATTATATCACATCTTCTTACTTAATCCTACAAAATTTCATTGATTTTCAGCAGCTACTAAACGAAATTTAAAACAATTTTATAAGCTCATATTTGTTGGCATTCCGATACTTAAGACGATGCAGAACAATTTAACAACCAATTCGTAATATCGTTAAACTCAAGCAAGCGGAAATGAAAAGCTTACTGGAATTGAAGGTGCAAATAAGAACATGAGCACATAATGTGTGTGTGAGAGTGTGTGGTGACATAAAAACAACAACAACAACAACTAAGAGAACGAGCATGTTATAAAAAAAAAAACAAATATCAATTTCGGTTGTTTTACTACGTGTTGGTCATAAAATACTCGTAACGCACACATGCACAAAGTTATTTCTTTCGCACTCACACAAAGAAAGTGACGATATACTGTGTGCGGTACTGAAAAGTGGCAAACAGTATAATAGAAATGCCAAACGTTATAAAAAAAATACTAAACATGTTGCGTCGCCAGTTTTTAGTATGTTTTCATACCATTTTCCCAATTCAGTATTAAGCATTGCTTAGGTGAACACACGTGCTGGAATTAATTGAATGGAATAACAAATATTCAGCTGCAGCATTAGAGTTATATTTTATTGAATTCACTTAATTCTATAACAGAATACTGAGAACCAAACTATAAACGGACTAACATCAAATTTATTTATGTAAAATTTTGTATAACTTGCTGCAGACAACAATAACTCTCATTCAATATTTTATGCAACAAGTTTTTGAGTAAAAACGCTTTAAGTCTATTAACATACAATTATATTTTTTTCACTGTTAATGCTGTTTACTTTTTACGCTGAAATAAATACACCCTGTTTCAATTTAATTAATAAACAGCTGCAAGCCAGCATTGACAATAATTAATTGTTACGCATGCGACGTGGTGTACTTTTGTAGTTCTCGGAAATTCTTTAATAATTAAGTGCTTAACCACCACAAATATTTCAACAAGCACACCTCATGGCACGCCCAACTTAACGCCCATCATTTTTGGCATACACATTTTGCACATTTTTTACTGTGTTGTCAAACGATGCACGCTGCATCTTTTGGTTAATCAGCATGACTGCTGGCACTTTATGCAGCTCACAGGAATTTATTTAACGCCTTCAACATTGCAATTAATTTTAATAGCCTGCAAAGTTTTTTATGATGCTTTTTTTCTGCATACTTTTTCTACTCTACATCTTTATTTTTTGGTCGTTTTTTGCCATTTTGAGACAACTTTTTTTGCAAATTTTATGACCTTACCAGCAACAGCACGCTTCTCTCAGCTTGCAGTGCAACGCACAAAGTAAGCTTACAACAATCATAAAAATACTGTTAAAAACCACAACTGCAAGAGACCAAGCTGGGAATTAATTCTATAAATGATACTTTTGGAATTTGTTTTCGTTTTATGATGTTGTCTTCATATTGTTAGGGTGGAGCAGTTCGTTCGCATGTCCTTACACAGCTTTAGCCTTGCACTAAACGGTTTTTTTGCTGCGTTTGTATCTTATGCAGCAGCTAGTTTTATGTTGATATTCTTGTTGTTAGTTTTTTTTCTGTTTTCACTGTTGTTGTTGTTTTAATGTCTAATTTTTGTTCATACCTTAAGTGTAAAGTAGCTGCTTTATTGTTAATGCAATGGGTAGCGTGAGTTTTAATAAGACATAAACTAGAATTGCTGAAAATTTCAATTAGAATTTGATGCATGATGCGTCACAGAAAATATATAATTTTTATTTTCTATGAAATGCGCACACATATATGAGAAAATTTATTAATTTTAGTGCAGTGCAAAATGTAAAAAAATTCTACTCCAGCAATTTATGTTTTGAACTTATATTAAAGTGTTTATTGGTTGTTAGATGGGGGTTTCCAAAGATAATAAGCACGAGATCAAACTCAAATGCTCTAACTAGATCTAATTGAACTAAAAATTTCAAAATCCTTGGAATTTAATTTAATTTAATTTTTTATGAAAAATAAAATACTACACCTAATATAAGTTAATTATCATGTTTACAGAACATTTAAAGAACAATATACAGTAGACCGGATCGAAACTTAGATTTCGCCGGTGGGGGGTCTCAAAAGTTAGAAGAACTCATTAAAATGATTTCTGCATACTTTTTTTTCAAATCTGAGAAAAACCGCCGAAGCAATCTTGATTCTCCTGAAGTTCCTTTTTGGTAAAAAAAACATATTTTTTGCTTGTAACTTTTTATTTTTCATAGAACGCATACCCACACCTACTAAAATATTAAATTTCTTATTTATACCAATATTCTGATACTCAAAAAATTTAAAAATTCCCGCCAGTATTGAGAGTAACCAATTGTCTACTTATCACTAGCTACTTAACTAGTTCTTTACGTACTAGCTACTTTTCTGTCCCTAGGTAATGCATAGACGGGTCAGTTGAATCTACTTCAAGCTCTTACTGTTTATTGTTTATGTTTTTTACGGCTTTCTCTCATGAAAATGGCCGATATTATTCAAAGCAACTTTTTCGGAATAACATGATATATGAGGCTTTTCAATTTCATTGAACAAGGTGAATACAAATTTGTAATAAATAAAAGCAATTTAACTGCACATTGATGTCTCAATGCCTAGGTTTTTTGTTTTTTTATATTTCTGACTAGTGAATAAGCTTGCCCTATAGCCCTAGTGAAGTGGCTAGAGAATGGGAATGTAAAAGGTAGCAATTGACTCCCTCCTATGACATCTTCACGTTAAATTCGCCAGTTGAATGCAAAGAAAGTAGATTGAAGTTGAACTAGTACTGGCTACCTAGGGGCTAGTGAAATCGCTAGTTCTGTACTAGTGCCAAATACTGCTGGGTTATGTTCCATTATAACTCAAGAAATTGACTACCAAAAATTGAGTTTTTTGATATTTTTAAAAAGACATTTTTTTTAAAACCGCTTTAAAAGACACATTTGTTTTTTAGATTTACGTGGAATTTTTATTGTTGGAAAGGTATTAAGTTCTTGTTTCTTTCTGTGTATAGCTTTAATCAAAGCTGTGTGCGAACACTGACAGAATGTGATAAATCGACTTTAAAAATCTGATAACATTAAATATTTTTTATTTATACAAACAATTAATTTCATTTGTTCACTGCATTATCGTCCAGTTTTCGATAAATTTTTTTTTTTTAATCACATAGTTTTGATAAAAGCAATACACAGAACAAAAGAAGAACTTAATACCTTTCCAACAATAACAATTTCACGTAAATCTAATAAAAAATGTGTCTTTTACAGTGGTTTCAAAAAAGTGCCTTTTTAAAAATAGCAAAAAATTCAATTTTTGGTGGTCAATAAGAGTTAAAATGAAACAAAATTTTAACAATTTTTTTATGTCAAAATGTTAGTATGAGTAAGAAGTTTAACATTTAAGAAGATGTGGGTTTGCGTTCTGTGTAAAATAAAAAGTTACAAGCAAAAATCATGTTTTTTTTTACCAAAAAGGACTTTCAGGAGAATCAAAATTGCTTCGGCGGTTTTTCTCCGATTTGAAAAAAAAGTATGCAGAAATCATTTTAATGAGTTACTCTTACTTTTGAGACTCCGACTGGTTGAAACTTTTTTTTATCCATATAAGAATGATCCGGTCTAATATACAGTTTTACTTAACTTGCACATGAGCTGTGCTAAGGTTGAGATATTTTAATATTCGACATTTGAAGCATGGATTCCACTTCTTAACAGCTTTAAAACAGAATACTTCTCGTTAACGAAGACAAAGTCAATATAATTTGTGAAGCAAAGTATTATCGAAGATGAGTCTGAAAAATTAAAAAAAAAAAAATTATTTTATAATAAGCTTAAAAAAATTCGTTTAAAAAATTGTGGCAGCTTTAAGGGGGATTTGTGATAAAAGGTTTAGGCAAAATTGCCGCTAAAGGCGCTCTTACGACACGAAACGAAACGAAAAGCTATTATAATACTGGTTTTTATGTATGCATGCCTATTAAAGGCAACGAAACGGCAACGTTAACGGGCATGCATACATGAAAACTAGTGTTGTAATATTCTTCCGTTTCGTTTAGCCAAAAATAATTTCAATAGAACTTTTTATAAGCGTTGTCGAAGAATAGGCCACTTGGCCTCGCCACTTGAATAGAACACTTTTAGCAGTTAAAAAATGAACAGGCAGTTTAAATGTTGACATCGAGAATGAAAAAATATTTTATTTTTTGAGCAAATACATAAAACACAAATCAATGAAACATATATAATAAACAATTCGTTATTAAAAAGTGTACTGTAACAAAGTATATAAAACCAACAAACACCCTGTAAACTCTTTATACAACTGCTCATAACTTGAAAACAGAATAATAAGACAATGGTATTTTGACCGTTATTTTTTTGCAACTATCTTCTTCTTTCTCTGTGACAAATTGCAGGTTCTGGAAAAAAGCCGTTATCTGTTTTTTCCACTCTGCGTTAATATTTGTTGAAATTGAGACCATATTTTTGCACCACTTGAATAGAACATGCATTTAGTTTGATCGTTAAATTTGACTCGTGGATTCATATTTTCAGTTGATCGAATTTTTTTGTTAATTTCGACTGTTTAATTTAAAAAAAAAAATAAAATGGGACGAGGAAAAACATTAACCGAGGCGGAAAAAGGAAAAATCAAAGCATATGTAAAGACGCTGGCTTATCTATGGCCAAATAGCTAAAAAAATCGAGAGAAGCCGACACGTTATATCAACATTTTGAAGTGATGAATTGAAATATGGGAAAAACTAGTGCGGAGAGGCAACTTATATTAAGAAAAGCGTTCAATTCTCACAACTCTTAGGAAAAAATCAGGGAAAAATGTGGTATCAAGGTAAGTCTCACAACTATACATATGAATAGCCAAGCATATGAAAAGCTTAAAAATCAATAAAAACCACCTCTTAACCCGGTTCAAAAACAGCAACGCCTCAGTTTTTGTCGTGAACATGTGACTTAGACTTCAGAGTGGCATCAAGGGGTCTTCATTTGGACAGGCTGCATAACAGACCTGGAGGTAAAATGGTGTGGGGGGTGCAAAATACATTTTATGTCCACCACAATGCATGCAGCGTCCAACAATGGAATAATGAAAGAGGCCTTTCTATACTTTCAAACCCTTTTTGAATCTCTGCGATGGATTTATTAATACGATAATGTGCCAATACATACAGCTCGGGTAGTTAAAAAATATATTCAGAGCCAAAATGTGGAGGTATTAAGCTGGCCACCGTACTCACCGGATTTGAATGTCATTGAAAATGTTTGAGTATGGTTGACACGTCAAATATATGGATCAGGACTACAATATTCAAGTTAACCCGAACTTATAAAAGTGTTTTATTTAAGTGGCGCAAAAGTAGGACTACGCATTTTGGAGGATTTTGATTAATAATTGATTGCTAATACTTAAAACTTTAGCAAAGAGTCTGCTTTTTGGTCAAATAATAACAATTTAATGAACTTTAATTTAAAAAAAAATTAAGTCTCTAGCATGCTTGGTTTGGGAGAAATGAACGATTAAAAATAAAGACCTAAAGGGTGTCCTCTTCAAGTGGCGAAAAGTGACTTGTTCTGTATTTTACCTATTTTATTTAATTTTACTTGGAGCTAATTTTTACGTTTGACCAAAAATGTAAAAAAAAAAACAGTGCAATGTCAAATCTTAGTATCTATACTCAAATGCATCTCTCAACCTTACTTTTTCAGAAATTTCCTTCCGCGATATCTTATTTTCTCTCTTAAACATGTATTCCTAAGATGAAAAGGTTAAATTAACAACTTTTTTGAAGTTTTCGATTTGTTATGAATTTGTTAACCCTCATCGGTCCCTAAGACCCATAACCCTAAAAGGTTCTTTATGTATGCGCGCGCATACATACTAAAAACATTTAAAAGAAATAAAAACACCACAAATTTTATGAATAAAATTTAAAGATTATTTATTCCTTTAATGAATAAAGTTGTGGAAAAATGCTTTTTGCCAAAAACTCATGTCAATTGGTTAAGGTTTAATATCTTCTTTACTAAATTTAATTTTGAATTTGTATGCGCGCGCATACAAAGGACCGATGAGGGTTAATATATTTTTGACTTGCATTTTAATGTGAAGAAATTATTTTTTGAACATTTTTGTTTTAATAGCGCAAAACCTGCTCTGCCAAAATTTTACATTTGGCTCATTCCACAGAAATGAGGAACGGAAACATGAATTCTAAAATGCATGTATTTGAATTCATTTTTGGTTTTCGAATTGAAGTGGAATCTTAAGTTAGTACTGCTGCAAAAATATTTTTAAATTAAATGCTTTTTTATATTATTTTGACAATTTAACTGAACAAACTTCGAGTTGAAAAAAAAAATAAATATTTTGATTTAATTTAAACCTTGAAATCAGTCATCTTGTGATACAACTTAAAAAAAAAAATAAGGTTAGTAATATTAAAAAAGATATTAATGTTGTGTTAGAATAGTTTGTAATTATGATTGGTTACTGCGTTTTCAAAGTACAAAATATTTAAACTGAGTGTTTTTTCTGTGTCACACCCGTCCCAAAAAAGGCTATAGTTTTCTTAAAAAGCAACATGGGCTAATGATAAGAATGAAACTTTCCTAAAGTAAGGATGTTGATGTTTTACACAAATTTGTTAACTTTTTTCATTCAATAAATTATTTTTATTTTCGGTTTTCAAATTTTTTTCTAATAATGAAATTTTTGCAATTATATTAATAAATTCTTTGATTAAAACAAGTTTTGTAAATTTAAATTAAATTAAATTTAATGTAAAATTAAATTTAATTAATTTGATAAAAAATTCATGCGAAAAATTTTTTGCAAAAAAATATTTTTTTTTAAAATATATTAAAAACTTGAAATTATTTGTATAGGTATTAATTTGATAAAAAATGCATGCAAAAAATTTTTTGCAAAAAAATATTTTTTTTTTTAAATTAATACATTAATTTAAAACATATTTTTTTGATTTAAGTGTCAAAAATATGTGTAAGTTATTAAACCCATTAAGTTCTTATATATAATTCCCACATCATTCGCACTCGTCACACCCGGGACAATCTTATGTCACACCCGTCCCATTTAAAAGTTTAAAAAAAAATGGTTATCGCGATTTTTTCAAAACATTTTTCACTGGTATTCAACAGAAAATATATTAAATTTGAACATATGCAAGTCAAATATGGTCTCATTATGGGCAGATGGACTGAATTTCAATGTTAAACTCAGAATTTTTAATTTTTAAACTTGTGCTCGTCACACCCGTCCCAGGTGTTTAAGCGAATGTAACTATTAAACTAGTATAAATAATTGCATTATGTTTTAGCATTTTGAAACCTTGGGGCATCTTCTAAAATACCCTTTAGTAAATTACTAAAATTTTAACCGATTAATACCATTTTCAGCACGATAAAGTAGTCAAAACGTCACACTCGTCTGTATGGAATGAGCCATTTGTGGTACAAAAAAAAAAAAAAAAAAAAAAAAACAAATTGGCCATTTCAGCCTTTGAAAGGACTTTGACCAAGCTTCTTACTAATGATCAATTGTCTTGTGAGTGCTATTAAATGTTTGCACACAATTGACCGAGAACTGGACCTTCATGTTTTATGCCGACTCCGAACGACTAAAATTCATGTTCTCAAGAAGCTTTACATGGCGTTATTTTCTCTCTAAAATTTGCCATTTTCGCGAATGGGGAAGAAACTCGGGCTCCGAGGATGCTAAGACACACACTTATCCTGCATGCCATGGTCACCACAATCACCTAATTTGTGCTACAAACATGTAGAAAATGGGCTTATTGTGATAAGCTTGATCATTTAGAATAAGTATTATAGAAGAAATATATAAATGGGTCGTTCTTTGTCAAACGGAGCAAAGCTGTGGCTAAAATTCATGTTGATGGATTTTAGCTATTTTGGACTTAAAATGTTGGTTTTGGAATCTTCTTTTAAGGAAAGTGTGGCTATTTGAAAAATTTCAAAATGGCGCTCCAATATGGTGGGCAGAGTTCAGAAAAAAAAATCAGTTAACCTCAAAATTCGATAAAATCTATTCAACCTTAATAGAAAAAATTTCTTTGATCTTATGATACACTAAATTAACCAGGAGACAAGGGGCGATCTTCACATGGCAACGTATCTAACAACGTATCAACTTAAAAGCCAGCATTATTCATGTCGAAACCGTCTCAAGTCTTCGCTTGATAGTCTTGGCGGCTAATTTGAGCGGCGGGCTTCCTTTATCATTCAAGCAAAGGTTGTCATACCACATCACAAATTTATTTCAATGAAAATTTTAAGAATAAATAAAAGAATGATCCCAAAAATCTAATGACGTCTACCGCAAACGAAAAACTGATAATGATTTACGGATATGCACCTGAAATATCCACACCTTAAATTGGAATGATGCCTCTATTCAACTGATTGATATCTTGAAATATTGTAGTTGATTTGTAGTTGGCAAGAGAATGCGGTATCATCTCCTGCGATCTACTCCTGTGAACAAACGACTTGCCATAATCCGCTTCAAGGCAAAATTTTTTAACATTAGCCTTATATGTGCGCGAAACATGGTCGTTAGTAACACTAGATGCAAGCATCTCAACATTCACAAATCAACCTGGCTGTCCCCTGATCAAAAAACAAGCAATTTAATTGATCAAATGTTGCAGCCAAGATCCGCACACGTCTGTGCGCAGCTTAGAGTGCTCACAATCCTACACAAAGAAAGCTAGACGTCGCACAGTGGCACTTTTGGGCAATCTGGGAGGGAAAAATTCATAACTTATAAACTAATTGAGATAATGTAATGAAAATCATTCTGCAGATAAAAATTATGGTGATTCATATATATGTGAAAAATTTTTGAGATCGTACAATTACGATAGCATTTTTTTACACTAAAAATAAATTTCCAAGAACAAAAACTACCTCTTTCAATTAAGGGCATTTATGTCAGGACAAACATTTATGTTAAAAATATGTGTTGATTCATTAATGCTTACTCAGTTTTTAAACCACAACACAATATTTAAAGGAAGTAACAAAAAAAGGAAAAAAAAACATTGTTACGAAGTGAAATTAAAATATACATTAGTAATGTATTATAAAATAAAGACTGCTCATATTGTGGCTTTCCAAACAATGAAAAAACAGATTATAAAAACAGCAGCATAAACAGTTAACATTAAACCAACATCTTTTATTCGTTCTTTTATATTTTAATCTAAATTCTCATGTGGTTCAGCTAAGAATGAAATGAGTTCTTCAGTATATACATTTGTATTTTTAAAGATCCTTTTATAACATGCTGACACAAAAGATATTAACGGATCGAATGTAAAAAACATTGCGTGCATAAGGTCCTCCATTGTTTTTTCTCGACTTGATTTTCTAGTGTTGTACTCTCGCAGTCTCCGAACATCTTTGTTGCGAGCTTCATATAAAGATTCATCACATTGTCGATCAAAAATCAGTTGTAAATTGTTTATATATTTGGGAGAAACCTTACAGGTTGCGCAAATTTGCACTGAAGTATCACTTATGGCACTAAAACTTTTTCCATCTATCATAGTCAGTTTCATAGAATGATCTATATAAACGTGTTCGTTGCCAAATTTAATCATTAATGGCGACAAATTCGAGATCTGCTCTTCAATATTCATGATTTCAGTTCTTTTAACATTTTTAGTTTCCTTTTCAAAACAAAGCTTTATAGCGCGACAATACCTAGAAGATGATGGCGATTTGTTTTCCCATAACATAACATTGTGAGCTATTGCTTTAAGTTGCAATGGAACCATGTAGATCACATAAATGCTACTACCATCCTTTTCGTGGTCATCACATTCAAATTTTTGTTTAAAGCAAGCTTGACTTGAACTACCATCGCATCCCCATTTGGTTGTCAAAAGTATTCCTTGTCTTAATTGATCTATGTTTTTTTTTTATATTCTCGTCTTCAACCTGGGCTATGCATGATATTGTATGATCGAGAAGGTCTTGTACTTTTACCACTGCTGAAATTTCTGAAACTAATATATTCTCAGGATAGCTCTTTTTTTTGCTGATACAAGTACATTATAGGGTGGATAAATGTTAGCTTTTCTTAGCTTTGCTCCCTGTTGTATTATATTATACGAGTTTTTGGATAAACGTGCATCAATGAGCATAGCCAGAGCTTAATCAGCAGTGTCAATCTCATTATTAACCTTCGATAAATGAACAATGCTTTTTATTTCAGTTGCCTTCTCCAACAAAGTATCGGTAGCACATTTTACAACATCTGCTGTACAACGCTTTCCTGCAACATTTTAACTTACACGAGCGGTATATGAGAGCTCTGCATACGTATAAGTATCTACCAAATGTGCTACTAGTTTTCGTTTCATTGAGTCACTTAGATCCTCAAAATTAAGCCTAGGCTTCCTTCCTGATGAAGTTGATGGTAGCTCCTCCATACAAAAATCTCATTTGTAACTAAGCCAACCTGCGTAGTGCTTTAGAAAGTTGGCCTTAGTCCTATTTGCTTTTAGCCATTTGGAGCGCAGACTTGTAAGGAATATTTTTACTAACCTGAAACACTTTTCAAATGCATCGTCATTCTAATCATCTATGCCCAGCTTATGACGTACATAGTCTAAAACAACTATATCTTTTTTCTTGATTTCTCGTTCAGCAACCCAAATATCATACAGCTCACTGCGTATTACTTGAACCATTTTAGCTCGGACGCACTAGAGCAGATCAATCTTATTGGAACATGTCAAGAAATAATCAAATATTGTTAAAAAAACGAAATCAGCGCAATGTCGGGTGATGCGTATGATATGCAGTCCACTAAAGTCATAGTTTTTGTTATTTAACTACATTACAAGTCGTACAAAAAGTATGCTCTGATATTTTTTCTCAGGACGCACAATCACTCTTCAACTATATTTAAAAAAAAGTCTTACCTTAGACTTTCACGAAAGTTAAAAAATATAGCCCTTTAATGTTTTTAACGTAATATTTTCGCACAAAACGCAACCACTGATCACTCGCTTGAACGAACAATTTTTTAAATACAATTATTCCTACTTTTAAGCCGTTGAAACCGCGAAAAAACAATCGAGATTTTCGTTACACACATTGGTTATACGACTATGAAAAAAAACGTTGAAATTCGTACAATTCTGACATGAAAATTTTAGATTATTCACTCCTAGATTGCTCAAAAGTGCCACTGTGCGTCGACAAGCTGCAGACAAAATGGACGGCCGAAGCCTTCACTACTCGACTCTCATTCTTGCGTTAAGAAAGCATTCCTCCGATAGACGATAAATCCGAACAGTGGACGCACATATCCTACTCTATGCGTACAATTGCAGAAGAGTTGATAGACTACCACCACCCTCACTGAAACCAGTGGGACTGCACTGCAGAGAAAGACACCACCTACAAAGCCACCCTGCAGTCAGTTGTAACACGTGCTGTTATAGAGCAATATCGAGAGAAGAGAAGGGAAAAGAGATGCATGTTCAGACGAAAAAAAACAATAAGCAGAAATGCGTGAGTGCGAGAAAATTGAGATGCATGGCAACAGAAATGAGACTCGAAAATTTTTTGAAAATATAATATGCCTGGCCGACGGTTTTAAAACCGCATCTTTCTGTAAGGATGAAAATGGAAATCTAGTGACAGATATCTAGAGTACACTAATATTATGGAGGGAACACTTCTCTAGTCTTCTTAATGGTGACGCTGACAACAGTTTCGCCAATAGAGATGATATCCTGGAAACCCAAATTATGGATGACAGCGTTGAAGTTCCGCTGCCCGACTATAACGAGGTCTTAACAGCTATAGCTCGGCTTAAAAACAACAAAGCCGCAGGAGCCGATGGCCTACCGACTAAGCTGTTTGGTTTGAAAAAATGGTTTGATTCAGGACTCAGCGGGGGTCAACACAGACAAGAAAGACCACATCTCCGTTGGAAAGACCAGGCATTGGATAACCTGACAACGCTTGGAGTTTCCAACTTTCGCGAGCAAGTGCACGACAAAAGAGGCTGGCGCAAATACTTAGACCAGGTCAAAACCGATCATCGGTTGTAAGCGACATTTAAGTAAGTAAGTAGTACTAGCGGGCGGTAGTTTCGCCGTTTGCAGGAGACATCACGTAGTGGGGGGTTGAGTTAACATGAGACAATTTCGACATGGATAATGCTAGCCTCGCCAAGTTGAGGCAGTCAGACACGTTGCCATGTGAAGAGTGCCCTTTTGTTCCCTTGTCTTCATAAAAATGCGTTGAGCTTGCTGCATAGACTATGCTATAACAGCTTCTCTGAAAGTTGATTAAAGATATGCATACAAGGTTCACAAATCAAAATCGACTTTTACGTTGGTTTCTAACTTTTATTTAGCTTTGTGACAACAGCTCACTTTTTGATCACTGACTATCGAAATGGAGAGTCCTGCAATAAATACATTTTTTTTGTGAGTAGTCCAATGTCTTTACGTTTTGACTGTGAAATCCTGAATGATAACTTATATGTATTTTTTGTGCGTTTTCTTGAATTGGAACTGTTAGTTGATAGGACATTTTGTTGAAAATTTTTGTGTAATTTTTTAAAATTCTAATTTTTGATAGCAAATAGTTTGAGAATCATTATTCAAAACAAAAAATTTATCATTGCAATACATAATGTCAGGACCACAATAACGAAACTTTTGGTCGATGGAAAATTTTTTTTAAAATTTTTTTTTTTAAATTTTTCAAAATTCCACCCAAATAGTTTAGGGATATTTTTTTCAAAACATTAAAAAAAATTATCAGTGATAATGGATATTGGATATTCGATACTGGATATTCGATTTTCAATACTTCAAAACATAGTTAATGTCAAAACCACAATGTCGAAAACTGATATGACGGCAAAATTTATTTATTTATTTGTTTTTATTTATTTAATAATACTTAGGCGCTAACAAGAATAAACTTATAGTTAAGCACTGATTACAAAAGAAAATTGGCTATAAAAATCAATAGAATTAGATATATACAACATAATTGAAAATAAAATTAAATTTGGAGATTACATATAAAACATATTAACAATTTATTAAATTTCTAGCTAAGATATTAACTTAAAATTATGTCAAATATCAAAAGTAAAAAGACAACTGTGGAAGAAAAGAAAAAAGAAGTAAATAAGTTAAGAAAGTGAAAAAAGCAATAGTTTAAATTAGAGAGAAGACATATAATCTAATAGCTTACATTTAAACGTGGTTGCATTGCAAATACGCTGTAAATAGGATGGAAGTGAGTTCCAAAGACGTATTGTATTAACAAAGAACTGCCGTTCCGATGCTAAGCAGGCATGTCTAGGTTGAACTAGGTTGTTACCGCGCTGGGACCTTAAAAATTGTAATTTGTCATATAAATAAAGGAGTTCCTTTGTATAAATAATCTTATGCAAGGAAACTAACGCCCTCAGGTTCAAAAGGTGGTCAAAAGTTATACTAAAGATTTGTTTTGCATATTGTGATATGCTGTCGGTTCGTTTCAGTCCAAAGATATAGTTGTTATAAGCAACTTTCAGTTTGTGCTTACTTGCAGAATCGCAGTATGAAAAAATTTTAGACCCGTACAGTAGTGTGGGAACGAGATACGTAAAGAGGTAAAATATTGCGTAGCCCAAAGACTGTGAAGCATACGGTAATGAGCCCAAAGATTTTTCCTACGGTAATGTTGACATGATTAATCCAGGCCAAAGTGCTGTTGAAAGTAATGCCTAGGTTTCTTGCCGTTTTAACAACTTCAATATATGAGCCATTTAGTTTGACAACCGGTATAGTCAAGGGGATATTATGTTTTCTGGCTATAGCTAAACATTTCGAATTGTTTGGGTTGAGGCAAAGACCGTTAGCAGATGCCCTATCATTTATTTTACGCAAATTTTCATTCAAACTAGCGACAGAGGAATGAATATCAGACCTACGACTGCTAGAATACAGATGTACGTCATCAGCATACATTTGGATGCCACAACCTTGGAGAATAGAGGGTAAGTCATTAATGTAGAACGAAAATAAAAGCGGACCCAATACGGAACCCTGAGGAACGCCACGGTCCACACATAAAAAGTTTGAGGTCGCACATCCGATAGTCACTGCTTGTGTTCTATTGGTAAGGTATGAGCTAATTAGTCGAGTTGCAGTTGCGGAAAAGTTAAACATGCTTGACAATTTTGAACATAAAATTTGATGATCTACCGTGTCGAAAGCTTTCGAGTGATCAAAGAGAATTAAGGAAGTAACTTCATTTCGATCGAGATTTTTTTGTATTTCATCAGTCACGTCTAGTAGAGTAGTTACGCAACTGCGCTTTGCTCGGAATCCTGATTGTCTGTCAGTTAAAAGTTTGTTATGTAAGAAAAATTTGCTTGTCTGTTTGTACATAAGTGATTCAAATACTTTGGATAAATATGGCAAAATAGATATGGGACGATAGTCATATCCAGTTTTTGGAATGGGAATTATTTTGGCTTTTTTCCAAATAGTGGGGAATTCTGATTTGGCAATAATTGTGTTGAAAATGTGCTTAATGAAAAGCAGTAGTACAGGAAGAAGTAGTTTGAAAAATTTTGGATGAATTTCATCGAAACCAACAGCATTTGATTTGATATCTAAGCAACTTTGTACTATTTTGGAATATTCAACGCATTGGAAGCTAAAAGATAGGTTCGAGCTAATATTTCTTTAAAAGTAACGATAACAGTTTCCATCTGGTGTTGGCATAGGAATATATCAATAAATTTATGATTTAGATCCTCAACATCTACACTAGTATCAGTGGGCGAAGAATTTGTATCAACTCCAATAGCTCACATATGTTTAGGCATGTGGTAAAAATATACTTTTAGACATGTGGTAAAAACATACTTTCCCTGGAAGAAATTTGTTTTATTCCATGTCTAAACAGATAGTTTAGTTTGCGTTTTGTTTGAGTTCAACCGAAGCTGTTCACAGAGGGATTCGTCGGCAGGCTTAAGTTTATTGTGGATTAAATTGATCAAACTTTTCTGCAAATCTCGATTCGAGCAAATCTGAGCTTTTTTTGGCCCATACTGAAAATAAAACCGCATTTTCTAAACTTGCTCAAGTTCTCTTATTTGCTTTTTGGCTTATTTTTATAAATAATAAGTAGCATATAGATAATTGCACAATTGAGAAGCAGCTGCTGTTAACATTCCTAAGCACAACAACATTTAACACTGCGAACGTACTTTTCCATCTAAAACGCTGCATATGAACGTGCCTTTTCATCTGAGCATTAGCATAGTTTTAGGCATTTCTCAAATTGAGTTGTGATAGCCGAAGAAAGCAAACTGAGTTTAGTTGGCCCTATTGCACATATGCAGAGCAAGATGGCTTTCGTTTGATGAGCCTTTAACTAAAATCACATTTACGGTACAAAATTTACAGTCATCACAAAAACACATTTGAATAATAATAAAATAGATTTAAAATATAAACTTATATAAGTTGTTTTTGTGTCACATTGCAAAGTATAAACTTTAATTTAAACCTGTTAATATAGTTTCTATAAGACACGCATGTTTTTGACAAGCTCATAAATATCTCGTTCAAAATCACATTTAGTTTAACACTTAAATAACTTCGTGCACACTTCAAACATCCTAGTCATGAGAAATTTTTGCTTCAATACATCATATAATATATATATTTTGCCAAATATGAAGCAGAATTAAAGAGAAAACGAAACAACCACAAACATGTGTAACTCTGTTATACTAAGAATATTTATATTATGAACTCGTAAATAAATGTATTTCTATTTAAATAAATTTCCAGAAATTTTCAAAAAGTGTTGAACTTGTTTCAATCACGTATGCTGTGGTTCAGTTACAAATGAATGACAAGAAAACCACCAAATGTTGACACAAAATAAATCGATATTTGTCTGTATGTAAAAAAAAAAAACAATATTTCAAATCACTGTTGAATTTAAACAACATGCTGCTTTCGATCAACATTAAATTGAAATTGACAACCAGCATCATCATGACATTGAAAAGGAGCAAAAACAACATGAATGAAAATCAAATCAAATAGAAAGGCAAAAGTAGAGAATGCGTGGAATGGAAAACTAGCAACAACAACATACAAGCATACTTATGCAAACACATACATATTATGCACTCTCAACTACACACAAAAAGGATTATATATGCATGTATGTATGTCGTGTAAGAAGCTTGTGTGTTTTGCATGCAGTAAAAACAGTAACTCGTACTTACATTTTTCAATGACAACATGAAATATTTTCACGCATCATTCACTATCGATGTGCTTCTATTTTAGCATGTTTAAGTCGAGCGCTGCACATTTTGCAAATGCACACAGACACAGAAATTTCATGTACCCAAATGTATGTGCATCTATAGAGCAAACAATAAAAATCAATGTTCAAAGTTGAATGCTTGACTACAACATGCAACTGGCTTGTAAATCGAGGTATTTCAATGAAGTAGCTGCTGCAATAAATGTTGTAAATGCCATGAAACTGTTACGACTGTAACAACTACCCACAACAACTGCTGCTGATGGATGTGTTTGTGCGTATGTATGTACTGTATAGCCAGCATCTAAGAGATATTGACAAGAATGCAATTCTTTCAATGCAATTCTTTTCAATTCCATGGCGAATGATTGCAAAAAAACAAAAAAAAAAAAACCCAAAAAAGAATCTGAAAATTGAAAATTTAAGAATGTGCTAAAGTTGCTATTGTTTTTGATTTTATTACTGTTTTTATTGTTGTTCGAACAAGTACACAGCATGTTGCCGCTCCCGCTGACTAACAGCTTATATCGTTGTATGGAATGTCAATATGAGCTAAATGAGCTGATAAAAAATATGAGAGACTTTCTACACATAACGAAATTCCATTTCAGAAATCATACTTTTACCGTAAAAAAAGGAATAATTTCAAAAATTATTTTCCTCAAAGTTAAAAAAAAACTGTTTGATGTAAACATAAGATATTATTTATAACTAACTGTTATGTTATTTGATATTTTATAATTTAGCAAATTTTGTTTAAAGGTCACATTTAATTTGCTTTCAAATTACAGAATTTTTTATAAGAAGCAAGTATTAAGTTAGTAATGAATTTTATTATTGCAGAAAAAGTAGAGTTTAAAGACTTTTTTGAAATAGTTCATAACGTTAACAATCAGTTAATTAAAAGCTTTAATGAGAATTGTAACTATCCAAAGCATCAGTCCTTTTTTTATTAGTGTTAAGCAGCTTCACCAAAACTGTGCAATTGAAAGGCTTATTGTAAAAACATGATATGGCTCATTCCATACAGACGAATGTGACGTTTTGACTACTTTATCGTGCAGAAAATGGTATTAACCGGTTAAAATTTTAGCAATTTACTAAAGGGTATTTTAGAAGATGCCCCAAGGTTTCAAAATGCTAAAACATAATGCAATTACACTGGTTTACAAATAACGAAAAGTTGTTTGATTACTGTTGTTGGTTCTGGAGATATATGCAATTAAGTGCAACCAACTTTTTTTTTTCGTTGAAAACCCTACAGTGGGCAATATCTCGAAAACGGAGTGACAGAAAAAAAAAAAAATTTTTTTTCGGAATTAGCGACCGATTTTAAAAAAATATGTTTTTAATTAATGTATTAATTTAAAAAAAAAAAAAAAATATTTTTTAGCAAACAAATTTTTTGCATGAAGTTTTTATTAAAGTAATACCTGTACAAAAATATCAAGTTTTTAATATATGAGCATTTCCATTGTGTCGAACGTGACTGTTGTACACATTTCAAGTGAAAAAAAATGTCATAATAAAACAAATTTAAAAAAAACAAAAGGCGAGTCTTATAGCTCTCAGTTAGCCCTGTTATTATTACTATTGTCAATTGTTGGGTCATTTTTAGTTCTCAAGATATTAGCAAAAAACCAAGGTGGTCGCACGTGACCAAAAACAGAAGTGGTTTTCGTGGCAAAAAATTCAAACGCGTATTTCAGCGAAATGGGAAGCAATGTTTTTATGTAATTTTTTATTAGTGTTGTGCATTGATGTTCCTTAAAAATGGCTAGCATTGTAGACATAAAGGTTTTATATTTTTTTGTATTCAATAAATGATATGGTCGCACGTGACATTTCGCACGTGACACTTTTTTCGAACACCATAATTTTTCTTTTCTGCTCTATAATGAAATACAAATAAAGAAACTATGCATAAGTCAACGAAAATATTTATTCAAACATAATAATAAAAAACTTAAAAAACTTTCATGAGTATGGTTTTGTGTAAGTATAATAAACATCGACAGAAGTTTTTGCAATTCCCGAGTAGTTTCACAACGGTTTCCTAAGATTTTGGGTTCGCTGAATCCGAATCTGAAGTCAGAATTTTCGGGTCACCCTAGGTTTTCGAGCTACAGAGGAGGCGAAGCCCTAACCTCCTACTGTTAATAAAAAGAATATGACCGACCCCCTCTACTTTTTCAAGAGGAACATTTTTTGCCTTGGAACCCATCCCCTCTAACCCTCCATATGGGGCTCCCATACAAATTTTATGATTTATATATATTTTTTTATGTGAACTTTTTTATTTAAACAAAAAACTAATTTTATTAATATTCGAAATTCAACAAATTTTCTGTTTGCCTATTTATAATTATGTAGATGTAGATTTCTAAACAATTAAATTAAGAAATACCAAAAATAAATAATAATGAAAACGTTAAAAATAAAAAGAAACTTAAATTCAAGCAAATTTTTTGTACTCAATTAATATTAATGAAATTTGTTTTTTTTTTAAATAAAATTTTCACATAAAATTTATGCAAAAATCATAAAATTTGTATGAAAGCCACATACGGAGGGGTCGGAGGGGATGGGTTCCAAGGCAAAAAGTGTTCCTCTTGAAAAAGTATGGAGATCGGATGTATTGATTTTAATAACAGTAGGGGGTTCGGGTTCTGCCTCCCCTGTAGCTCAAAAACCTAGGGTGACCCGAAAATTCTGAGTTCAGATTTGGATTCAGCAAACCCAAAACCTTAAGAAACCGTTGAAAAACCTCTTGGGATTTTTTGAGTGTTGTACCGTGTCTATTTTTGTTTTTTTCATCGTTGTTTGTGCTCATCTACATTTAAAATAAAAATTTGTTAAGTGCGTATTAGCATTAATAATTGATCTATGTAAGCAAAAAAAATTTAATTTTGAATTTCTCATTTACCATGTCGCTTGTGACTAACTTTATACTAGTTAAAACAACACTAATTTTTTATTTTTTTACCGGTTCACTTTTTGTTTAAAGTCGCATGAATAAACTCAATTTAAGATAATTATTTTGTCAGCTTACTGCATTTTCTTCCGACGCACTGAGTAAAAATGTTCTTTTTGCATGTCGAACGTGACAACGAACTAAACGAAAAAGCAAATCAAAAATTTACCGTTGTCTTTCATTGCGTTGTTACTAATGATTTTGTTTTTTCGTTCTTTATACTCCTAGAAAGATTTGAGCAAGAAAAAGTCAATGCATTATATTTCTGTTTAATAACTGTTATAAAGACAAGACACACACAAGAAATATCAAAATAAGCAATATTTCACATTTGCGCTCTTTGCATCCGAATATTTCGCAATGAGATATGAATAAATGTAAAATGTATTTAAATTACTTAAATTTGAATGTTTCCTTATGTGAATAAGACATCAAACATTATTATCAAGAACTTTTAATTTTTTCTTCTCGGTTGACTTTTTGGTGGAAATGCCCATATTTAAAAAAAAAATATTTTTTTGAAAAAAATTTTTCGCATGAATTTTTGATCAAACTAATACCTATACAATTGATTTCGCTATACATGAATTTACAAAACTTGTTTTAATCAAAAGATTTATTCATGTACTTGCAAAAATTTCATTATTAGAAAAAATTCCGTTCCGGAAAACCGTTCCGGGTGTGACAAACTTCTTGCAACGGAAATGAAGAATAAAAATAATTTATTGAATGAAAAAAGTTAACAAATTTATGTAAAACATCAATATCCTTACTTTAGGAAAGTTTCATTCTTATCATAAGCCCTTGTTGCTTCTTAGGAAAACTATAGCCTTTTTTGGGACGGGTGTGACACAGAAAAAACACTCAGTTTAAATATTTTGTACTTTGAAAATGCAGTAACCAATCATTATTACAAACTATTCTAACACAACATTAATATCTTTTTTAATATTACTAACCTTATTTTTTTTTTAAGTTGTATCAAAAGATGACTGATTTCAAGGTTTAAATTAAATCAAAATATTTAAAAAATTTTTTCAACTCCAAGTTTGTTTAGTTAAATAGTCAAAATAATATAAAAAAGTATTTAATTTAAAAATATTTTTGCAGCAGGACTAACTTAAGATTCCACTTCAATTCGAAAACCAAAAATGAATTCAAATACATGCATTTTAGAATTCATGTTTCCGTTCCTCATTTCTGTGGAATGAGCCATATGCCAGATAAAAAAAATTTCGAAAGAATCGACCTTAAAGTTTTTAAAAATGTATATTTGTATGAAATCATTAAAATGCTTACAAGAACTATTACGTATACGGTCAAAATTGATCGGGTTATGGTCGCAATATTTTCAGTGAATATTGATAACTGAATCGAGGAACGTAATAAGCATAGAATATGAACTTTTAAAGCAGTGTGGCATATCATGTTTTTGCAATAAGCCCTTCAATTGGATTATTAGTTTTAAGCATGTTCAGATGCACAGTTTTATGAAACATACTAAAAACCAATTCAAAGAAGAATAAACTAAACTCATTTTGGAAATGCATTCGCCAGCTATTGCTTAGACCAACGCATACTTGGCTGCAGATTTGTGAAAAAATCTAGTGCTGCTCCTTATCAAGAGTGTGCGATTTTTTGGCTAAAAAACCTGGCAGCACCGTGCGTCATCATGTTGAGGCTTAGGTTGTGTGATTTGCTTTAACTCATTTTGAAATTAAATTATATTCATGTGAATACAATAAAAATCAGCCAGACTCATGACTTCGGTCAAAGAACATCCAATGGCAATCAACGGCAGAAGGAGTCAGCATAGCTGCACTTAGATCTTTTTAACCGACTAAAGATATACTGAAAAGTCCTTTTGAAAAGTCCTCCGTAGGAATGGATTAAACCGACAAAATATGTAGTGAACTGTCTTCGGAGCAACGCATTCATTCTGACTCCTTCTGAAAAGTCCTCTGAAGGTTGCATCACAGCTTGAGATGAAAATGCCTTAAAAGCTTATGTAACTCCTTAGCAACACGATATTATGAGGCACTTGCAACGTAACATGAAACACCATATTGCAATTTTTATTGAATAAGGTTATTGCTTCATAACAGTCCAAGAGGCAGCGCTGCAATTTTATCAAGGATTTCTGAAACGATAATTTTTATATAATTTGTTTGTTTAAATATAATAAATTATCAGAACAAGCTTCAGCTGGAAGCGTCTTTCTGGAGCTGGCTGTGAAAAAAAACGCCACGGAATAATATGCAAAGCCAATAAATCCTAGACCTCTTTCTAACTTCCCATCATGGAAAAAATATGATGCGAGTGTCAACGCACCTCTTGGTTAGTCAAACCAAGGTACCATTTTCACTGCTAATTTCATATTCTAATCTTTGCACCTCTACGCCTTAAGAGGGTTGATTGGTTTTATGATATAGCAAATTGGACTGCGCTAAATAATTTTTATCGTAACTTAAATTGGAAATTATGTTTTGCTGACAGAAATGTGAATACCGCAGCAGTTATGGTACAAGAAATTATTTTATTGGGCATGCGGTCTTTCATCCCTTACTTACTTTACTTACTTAGATGGCGCTTACTTGGTCGGTTTTGGCCTGGTCTAAGAATTTGCGCCAGCCTCTTTTGTCGTGCGCTTGCTGGCGCCAGTTGGAAACTCCAAGCGTCGTCAGGTTATCCAATGCCTGGTCTTTCCAACGGAGATCCGGTCTTCCTCGTCTGCGTTGGCCACCGTTGGGTACCGAATCCAATATTTTTTTCGCTGGAGCTTCGTCGTTCATTCTCTCGACATGACCTAGCCAGCGAAGTCGCTCTATTTTAATACGCTTGACTATATCGATGTCGGCATATAGCTCATACAACTCGTGGTTCCATCGTATTCGGTACTCGCCATTGACGCAGATTGGACCATAGATCTTGCGAAGGATTTTTCTCTCGAACGCTCCCAAAGTCCTTTCATCAGAGCTGCTCAACGTCCAGGTTTGTGATGCGTATAGTAGGACGGGCATGATTATTGACTTATAGAGCGTTAGTTTTGTTAGTCGAGAGAGAGAGCTCTGCTTCTCAATTGCCTACTGAGCCCAAAGTAACACCTGTTGGCAAGAGTTATCCTTCGTTTAATCTCAATACTGATATCGTTGGAGGAGCTTATACTGGATCCCAGGTAAACAAAGTCCTTCATTACTTCAAAGCAGGTGTTGTCAACAGTGACGTGGTTTCCAAGACGATGGGACTGTTTGTTTGTTGACACAAGATACTTATCTGCGTTCACTGCAAGACCCATTCGACTCGACTCTTTTTCTAGCCTGGAGAATGCTGCACTGACTTCACGCGTATTTTGGCCAATGATGTCAATATCATCAGCATACGCCAGCAGCATAACACTCTTATAGAAAATTGTTCCGCTGCGTCTCAGGTCAGCAGCTCGGATGATCTTCTCCATTTCTATATTAAAGAAGTCGCACGATAAGGAATCACCTTGTCTTAAACCTCGCTTGGTATCGAATGGAAGAGAGAGGTCCTTCCCGATTTTCACTGCGCTGCTGGTGTTGTACAGTGTCATCCTGCAAAGACGTATTAGCTTCGCAGGAATACCAAATTCAGACATGATGGAGTATAGGTGACTCCTTATTGGACTGTCGAAGGCGGCTTTGAAATCGACAAAGAGATGGTGTGTGTCGATTTGTTTTTCGAGGGTCTTTTCCAAGATTTGTCGGAGCGTAAAGATCTGGTCGATGGTGGACTTAACAGGTCTGAAGCCACACTGAAAAGGTTCAATCAGATGGTTAACGATGGTCTTCATTCTTTCACACAATACGCTCGACAGGACTTTATATGCGATATTAAGAAGGCTAATCCAAAGGTAGTTGGCGCAAATGGTAGGATCGTCTTTCTTGTGGATTGGGCAGAGCACACGGAGGTTGAATCATCTGAAATGCATTCTTCCGACCATATTCTGCATAGAAGTGTGTGAATGCATTTAAACAGAGCTTCGCCACCGGTCTTAAACAGCTCAGCCGGTAGACCATCGGCTCCTGCGGCCTTGTTGTTTTTAAGCCGAGCTATAGCTGTTAAGACCTCGTTATAGTCGGGCAGCGGAACTTCAACGCTGTCATCCATAATTGGGGTTTCCGGGATATCATCTCCACTGGCGGGATTGTTGTCAGCGTCGCCATTTAAAAGTCTAGAGAAGTGCTCCCTTCATAACATCAGTGTACTCCCATTCTCGTCCTTGCAGGAAGAGGCTCCGGTCTTAAAACCATCGGCCAGGCGTCTTATTTTTTCGAAAAATTTTCGAGTCTCATTCCTGTCGCCATGCATCTCAATTTTCTCGCACTCACGCATTTCCGCCTCTCGTTTTTTTCGCCTGAAAATGCGTCTCTCTTCCCTCCTCTTCTTTCGGTATCGCTCCATAACAGCACGCGTTACAACCGACTGCAGGGTGGCTTTGTAGGCGATGTCCTTCTCTGCAGTGGCGTCGAAACACTCCTGGTTGTGCCACTGGTTTCGTCGAGGGCGGTGGTAGCCTATCACCTCTTCGGCAGCCGTACGCATAGAGTGGGATATGTGCGTCCACTGTCCGCATATATCGTCGATCGGAGGAGTGCTTTCTTGAAGCAGGAGTGAGAGTCGAGTAGCGAAGGCTTCGGCCGTCCGTTTTGACTGCAGCTTATCGACGTCTAGCTTTCTTTTTGTAGGATTGCGAGCATTCTTAGCTGCGCACAGACGTGTGCGGATCTTGGCTGCGACAAGATAATGATCCAAGTCTATGTTAGCGCCACGGATCGTGCGTACGTCCAGTACACTGGAAGAGTGCCTTCCGTCAATCAAAACGTGATCAATTTGGTTGCATGTTTTTTGATCAGGGGACAGCCAAGTGGCCTTATGAATATTGAGATGCTTGAATCTAGTGCTACTAACGACCATGTTTCGTGCTGCGGCGAAGTAAATCAACCTCATTCCGTTATCGGATGTGTTGTCGTGGAGGCTGAACTTTCCGACTGTTGGACCAAATATGTTTTCATTACCCACCTTGGCGTTGAAGTCACCAAGCACGATTTTTATGTCATGACGGGGGCAGCGCTCGTATGCGTCTTCAAGGCGCTCGTAAAAACTCTCTTTGGTCTCGTCATCTTTTTCTTCTGTCGGAGCGTGCGCACATATTAGGCTTATGTTCAAAAATTTTGCCTTGAAGCGGATTATGGCAAGTCGTTCGTTCACAGGATTGAGTCGCAGGACATGATGCCGTATTCTCTTGCCAACTACAAATCCGCATCCAAACTCGTGCTTCTCCACATGGCCGCTGTAGTAGATATCACAGGATGCTTGCCGTAAGCAACCCTGTCCCTTCCATCGCATTTCTTGGATTGCAGTGATATCAGAATTATATCTTTCCAATATATCAATCAGTTGGATAGAGGCACCATCCCAATTTAGGGTTCGGACATTCCAGGTGCATATCCGTAAATCATTATCAGTTTTTCGTTTGCGGTTGTCGTCATCAGATTTGGGGATCATTCTTTTATTTATTCTTAAACTTTTCATTGAAATGGTTTATTACATGGTGGGCTTCAAACCCAACGCACAACCTTTGCTTGATGGCCAAAGGAAGCCCGCCGCTCAGATTCGCCGCCAAAGTATATCGGTATGATAGTTTTTTGACGTTTCCAGGAGACACCACGCGGAGGTTAGAGTCGACTTGAGACGATTTCGACATAGATAATGCTGGCCTCGCCAAGTTGAGGCAGTCAGACACGTTGCCATGTGAAGATCGCCCCCTTATCTTCCATCGTCTTTCATCCCTAATAAGGTGAAAAGCATTAAACCAAAAGATCACTCATGGCTTACTGAGACTTGCAAGATCGTAGTCAGGTCCAAAAATGAAGCCCTTCAGAATTGTCGTTCTAACAAAAATGCTGATACTAAAAGACTTCGCATCGAAGCTAGGAATCGCTGTAATGCAATTTTAGAGCGTGAAAAGTTTCTTCGAGAAACTCGCTTAACAGATGAGGTTCTTCTCTGTCCCAAAGGGAGCAAAAACTTTTGATCGTTCGTTAAAAGAGTAAGGAATTAGAAATCCGCGTCGATTACAACTCTTATAAAATACGAACAAAACTTCACGGACTCAACTGATAAGACGAACCTCTTGGCTTAAACTCAAGAAAAATAAAGCTTCTGGTCTTGATGTCATACCACCACTTGTGTTTAAAGTGTGTGTGCCTCTACTCTTGCTCGGCCTTTGCGCAACCTTTTCAACATCTCCTACAGGACAGGAGTGTTACCATCTTGTTGGAAGGTCGCAAATGTCCAGCTGATACCTAAAAAGGGCAATGCCACAAACCCTGCAAAATACCGACCCATTGCAATATGCTCTACACTCTCTAAAGTTATAGAGAGCGTTATTAACTTCAACTTAATGAATTATTTAGAGCAAAACGGGTTGCTCAGTGATCGCCAATATGGTTTCCGCTGGGAGTTTGATCGAGTGTGACATAAAACACTCGTGTCAAAACTATGCATATGGAATTTGGGTTAACTTTGCTCGGTGGATCACGTGATTTCTCAAGGATAGATCCTTACGTGCCGTGTGTGACGGCATTTCGTCCAGAGTACACACCATTGATGCAGGTGTGCTGCAAAGTGCCTACTTTGTTTTTGGTTTTTATCAACGACCTTCTGTCGTTGATTCACAACCCAATTCATTCGTTTGCTGACGACAGTAGCATTTGCCATACATATTCGTTCAAAAAACGCCCGAGCTTTTCGGAGATTGAGAGAAAGAGGCAAAATATGAATGAAACACTTCTCAATGACTTGAAAATAATCTCCAAGTGAGCTATTTGATAATAAATTTTAACGCAAACAAGACCCAGTGCTCTTTGTTAAGTCACAAGCGAATGAATTACCTTTTAGCTCCCCTCAATATGCATGGTGCAGATATGGCGGATTCAGCCACTCTTGACGTTCTGGGCATATCGATTCAATCTGACCTTCGCTGGAAGATCATATTTTCGATGTGCCAAAAGAAGCGGCCAAATGTCTACGTTTCTTAAAAAGGTACAATAAATATTTCACTTCAACTGAGCTTCGCACTATCTATACCTCATATATTTGGGCAGGGGTTTCAAGATATTATCTGGAGCTTCTGAATCGAAATCAACGTCGTGCGTTACATCTGATAGGGGATGCACATGTTTTATCCTCTCTCTCAATTCTCTTGGGTATTGACACAATGTTGGGTGCTTAAGCCTTTTATACACGTACTACCATGTGAAGTGTTCACGGCAGGTACACAATTTCACTCCATCAGTTTGTGTATTTCCCAGGTCAACTCGAGCGGCACAACTGGCTGAAGAAAAATATAATTTGCATCTCATAGAAACAGCAAACATATTCTGGTGATAGGTAGTGTATTATAGCAAATGCTTTAGAAGATTGCGCCTCTTCTCTTCTAATTCGACCAGCTTTAAGCTTTAACAAAATTCTTACTATTAAAATACATACTCTTCGAAGGAGGCCGAAGCTATATCAAAAAAAAAATTCTCCAAACCACATATCTAGAACCACACTCGGTTTGATACAAGGCATAAAAAGGCATATTCAACTGATCAGTGGCCTACCGAGAGTCTTTTTACTGCCCAGTCTTTGAATTGTTACTTTCTAAGAACCTATAAAAAATTCAACCCCAAAATATATTGTTTGAAATAATGATATTTTGAAACCAGCAACATTTTGGAGCATTAAAATGCAAATTATGAGAACAAAATAAAAATAAACTTAAAAATTAAGCATCAATCTTCCAAGAAACCAACTGAGCAATCTGAAAAATAATGCATACATTTAATTTTTTATAGTCATAAGCATTATTTTTACTTTTTTCTCTTATATGCGCATAATTTATAATTTTATTTTATAATTTGAAGCACATGGCGTATGAGTGATTATAATTGCGCATTGCAATTCATTTGATTTTGGCTGCAGGCAAAAAATTATCTCTGTTTAACTGTTTTGATTTTTAGTTTAATTAAAGGCTGAAAAATTCATATAAAAATTATATTTCCATAAATTATAAGCTACGCAGTAAACAACGAGTTTGAAATCATATAAATATACAGCCTGCCAGCTATGGCCATAAATATTTTTTGCTAAAACAAGCAGCTAATTAAAAACACATCATGCGGACAATAACAAAACCAACAAATTGTAGAATAATAAACCTCAATTTAGAATAAATTAATGCCAAAAATAGTAGCAGATATCAGAGATCATCAAATGACTGTTAAGCTGTCCCTACAGAACAACAGAAGCCGCTTTATTTCTACTCAAACCCAAGCTTGTCTAGCCATTAACATTTCCTTAAGAATATGCTAGCCATAAAAAGCATTTGACAGCAATTTATGCCATTTTAATTGCTGCATATAAATAACAGCTGTCATAACTGCAGGCATATAACATGGCGTATGAGTTACATTAATTTTATTAAATGTAGAAAAACTTCATGTCAACATGCCCACAAATGCAATGCTTCCATTCGTCAGCTAAAAATTAAAACAAAATAATTCATTTCCACATCAACAACAATTTGTCATTGAAACACTACTGCCTGCGCACAAACAAATAAATCAAGTATTTATTGAATTTATGCTGACATTCGCCGAAAAACACACAATCAGCATGTTGTCACATGACATTTTGTTGATTTTTAGCACACCACCACCACCACCGCCAGTCATTCGATATGATGTCTAACCCTAATGCTCCTTGCTCCACTCTCCACCAATCAAAAACACCACCACCAATATCACTCACACTTCACTTAACTCCGCTTTCAACAGTTACAAGCTGCTAAAAAAAAATAATTTCAATTTGCCATTGCATACATTTTGGCGCTACAGCTTGTAGCATTTATCGCCACTCAGCTGTAAAAAATCAAGTTATTGAAGCATCAAACTGTGATTGAAGCAGCCATTATTTTTTGGGTTGTTCTCGTTGTTATCGTCTGTCTGTTGGTTTTAATGCAATTTCATGCTCAACGAAATGTTGTTTTATTTTGCGCATTTATGTTGGTATATCTGTATATTTTTTTGATTTGTTTTTGTTTATAAGTTATATTTTTTAATGAAAACAGCAAAAACGTGCAAATATTTTTGAAAAGAATTTTAATTTTTGGCTCTGAGCCAAATGGAAAAGTTCACAAATTTGCAACTGTGTTGCAAAACAAAAAAAAAATGTTGTTATTGTGTTTTCGGTTTCGGTTTTTTTTTTTTTTGTTTTGTGGTGCTCAGAAAAATACTTGTTTCTGTTGTTTTGCCAATTGTTGTGTGATATGTTATGGCATTGAATTTTTGGAGAATTTTATCGATAACGATCAACAATGTTTGCAAAATTATGTGCTAAATTCATGAACTTCAATGGTAGAAAATTTTTGTAAAGAATTATCTTACTAGCATGCTTCAAAATATTCAGAAATGTTTTATGCAGAATGCTTTATTGTTGAGTTATGCGAACTATTTATATTCAAGCAAATATTTAAAGCAATATTAATAGTTACTTTTCTGCAAAATACATTCAAATTACAAAAGGTCTTTAGTAGAAACGAACTATGTATGTAAAAGCATTTAATACATTTGTACAAGTTTTTAAAGGAAACGTTTTAATTCCTTAACATTTTTATGCGGACCTTCTTTTTTTTTTGTAAATGATTTCAAAAAATATTAAAACATAATAAATATTTTTCATTTTAGTAGCTAAAAATATTTCAGAAAAGTATTAGAAATCCTTTTATTAGGTTGATTTCAGATACTGTTTGTATTATAATGAACACGAAGGTTAATTAAATAAGCATTGCTTTCAACTAAAACAATAACAACTATTCACTTTTATGACTAGGTTTTTGTTAATATTTCAAAACAGTTCAATATTTTTGACAGAAAAATATGCTTAATTCATGCATCAACTCAAATAAAATCATCTCTCCTCCTTGGAAGGGAGTTGCAGTGATATCAGAATTGAACATTATTTTAAAGAATATGTTTCTTCTATCACCAGTTTAATTGCACTTTCAAAAGTTTATCTAATTTACTTTCAAATGTGATATGAAAAACCACTATGAAGATATTTGCAAAAATATTTTTGTTTAATTTTCTAAAATTGATATGCAATAATTTGAAGTGTATGACAAGAAAAGAAAAAAAACTATGATGCCGAATATAATGTCTGAACATATGAAAGATATTCTTGTTTCGAATCAACAAAATGTCAGCGATGAAATTAACAGTTTCTGAAATTAACAGTTTTGTTTAACAATTTGATATGTTTGTTAAAAATTTAGTAACTTTATTTAACATTTCTTGCAAAACGTTCGATAGCTTCGATGGTTCTCGTTGTTTGCAGTGTTTATAAATGCAAGCATGCTTTTTGCTGAAATTGAAAACTAATCCCTGAATGAGAAGAAGATAATTCAATTGCAACTCACACTGAAGCCGTCTGATATAAAAGGGTGCTCGCTTGCTTTAAACTTTTACAGACAATTTTTACGACTTCGCCCATTGATTACCAAATTTCAAATCAAATTAAACCAAACCAAATTTCTTATTATAAAGTCTGACACAACATTTATTTGATTATTTGACAATGTTGATATGCAAATTAAAATAAATTTAACTCAATCAGGTCCTTGACTTAACCTATTAGTGACTTTGATTTGACCAATTAGAAACCAAATTCTAGAACTTTAAATTGACAGTGTTTTAACCACAAACGAAAAACTGATAATGATTTACGGATATACAGCTGGAATTTCCGCACCTGAAATGGTGTTTCTATCCAACTGATTGTTAACTTGAAAAGTTATAAAGCTGATATCACTGCAATCCAAGAAATGCGATGGAAGGGACAGTGAAAACTGTCAGGACTGCAAGGAAGGAACTGTGATATCTACTATATCGGCCATGCTGAAAAGCTATAGTTTGGAAGCGGATTTGTTAGTGGCAAGAGAATACCGCATCATGTCCTGTGATTCACTCCTGTGAGCGAACGCCTTGCCATAATCCGCTTTAAGGCTTAATTTTTCAACATCAGCCTATGTGCGCACGCTTCAACAGAGGAAAAAGATTACGAGACCCAAGAAAATGTTTATGAGTGCCTGTGTAAGAAAAACATATTTGGTCCAACAGTCAGAAAGATCAGCCTTCACAACAATACATGCAAAAACGGTATGAGGTTGATTGACTTCACCGCAGCACGAATCATGGTCGTTAGTAGCACTAGATTTAAGCATCATAAGGCCAATATTTATAAGTCCATCTGGCTGTCCACTGATCAAAAAACACGCAACCAAATTGATCACGTTTTGATTGACGAAAGGCTCTCTTCCAGTGTTCTAGACGTACGTACGATTCGCGGTACAAACATAGCCTCGGATCAGTATCTTGTTGTAGCCAAGATCTACATACGTGCACAGCTAAGAATGCTCGCAATCGTACACGAAGAAAGTTAGACGTCGACAAGCTGCAGTCAAAACGTACAGCCGAAGCCTACGCTCAATCCTGCTTCAAGAAAGCACTCCTACGATCAAACGCACATATACAACTCTATGCGTACGGCAATGGTCGCCGAAACCATTGGTACGACCAAGAGTGTCGCGACGCCACTGTTGTTACGGAGAGAAGAGAAGGGAAGAGAGACGCATTTTCAGGCGAACAAAACGAGTATGAGACTCGAAAATTTTTCGAAAAGATAAGATGCCTGGCCGATGGTTTTAAGACCGGAGCCTCTTCCTGCAAGGACGAGAATGGGAATGTAGTGATAGATATCCAGAGTACACTGATGTTATGGAGGGAGCACTTCTCTAGACTTTTAAATGGCGACGCTGACAACAATCCCGCCAACAGGGATAATATCCTAGAAACCCCAATTATGGATGATAGCGTTGAAGTTCCGCTGCCCGACTATAAAGAGGTCTTAACAGCTAAAGCTCGGCTTAAAAACAACAAAGCCGCAGGAGCAGATAGTTTATCGTCTGAGCTGTTTAAGACCAGTGATGAAGCTCTGTTTAAATGCATTCACAGACTTCTATGCAGAATATGGTAGGAAGAATGCATACCAGATGATTGGAACCTCAGTATTCTCTGCCCAATCCACAAAAAAAGCGATCCTACCATTTGCGTCAACTACCGTGGGATAAGCCTTCATTATAGCGCATGTAAGTTCCTGTCGAGTGCATTTTGTGAAAGACTGAAGCCCATCGTTAAGCAACTGATTGGACCTTATTAGTGTGGCTTCAGACAAGAAAAGTCCACAATCGACCAGATCTTAACGTTCCAACAAATCTCGGAGGAGACCCTCGAAAAAAAATCGACACACACCATCTTTTTGTTGATTTCAAAGCCGCCTTCGACAGTCTAATAAGGAGTCAACTATACTCCATCATGCCTTAATTTGGTATTCCTGCAAAATGAATACGTCTTTACAGAATGACATTGAACAACACCAGCAGCACAGTAAAAACCGGGAAGGACCTCTCCCTTCCATTCGATACCAAGCGAGGTTTTAGACAAGGTGATTCCTTATCGTACGACTTCTTTAATATAGTCATGGAGAAGATCATCCGAGCTACTGACCTGAGACGCAGCGGCACAATTTTCTATAAGAGTGTTTTACGGCTGGCATATGCTAATGATATTGACATCATTAGCCATAATACGCGCGAAGTCAGTGCAGCATTCACCAGGCTAGAAAAAGAGTTGAGTCGAATGGGTCTTACAGTGAACGCAGATAAAACGAAGTATCTTGTGTCAACAAACAAACAGTCCCAGCGTCTTGTAAACCACGTCACTGTTGACTGTTGACAACACTTTGTTTACCTGGGATCCAGCATTATCTCCTCCAACGATATCAGTATTGAGATTAAACGAAGGATATCTCTTGCCAACAAGTGTTACTTTGGGCTCAGTAGGCAATTGAGAAGCAGAGCTCTCTCTCGACGAACAAAACTAACGCTCTACAAGTCAATAATCATGCCCGTCCTACTATACGCATCACAAACCTGGACGTTGAGCAGCTCTGATGAAAGGACTTTTGGAGCGTTCGAGAGAAAAATCCTTCGCAAGATCTATGGTCTAATCTGCGTCAATGGCGAGTACCGAATACGATGAGTCAAGCGTATTAAAATAGAGCGGCATCGCTGGCTAGGTCATATCGATAGAATGAACGACGAAGCTCCAGCGAAAAAAATATTGGATTCGGTACCCAGCGGTGGCCAACGCAGACGAGGAAGACCGCATCTCTGTTGGAAAGACCAGGCATTGGATAGCCTGACGATGCTTGGAGTTTCCAACTGGCGCCAGCAAGCGCACGACAAAAGAGGCTGGCGTAAATTCTTAGACGAGGCCAATTTGTATTTTTTTGTAATTTTGATGGGATATTCAACTTCCGAACAAAAACATGTTTTTTCCAATTTCAGACTTTCCAGAAGAATGATCATATTTTTTTTGTCTTGAAAGTAATACAATTAGTTTCTTCAGCTACTAATTGCTGCTTTGCTGAAGAAACATGTTGTTAGGAACGATATAATAACACATGATATATATTTATTTAGACTCGCCTGTGGTCGAAATTCGACCAATTTATTGATTGCTTATTTATAATTATATGCAAAATGGTTACAATAAGTTCGAGGCTATAACTCTTAATTAATTGGAGATATAAAGGTATTTTCTTCAGAAAACTTTTTTTTTTATTTTATTATTTTGTTCAAAAACAGAAAAACAACATTTTAAAAAATTTTATTTTGTCAAAGAAATTTTAGGGGTAGCCTTGATTTTTCGATGGCACAGACAGTTTATTAATTTAATGTCAAGAGAAAATAAATTCACCTAAAATTCGGTACAGACTTTGAAAGAAAATCAAAAATGCAATTTTGAGTTTTTGTTGTTTTACAACAAAAAACATTTTTACCCCATATTTTAAGAATAAATCAAAATTTATGTCTTTGAAAGAAAATCAAAAATGCAATTTTGAGTTTTTGTTGTTTTACAACAAATGTTGTTTTACAACAAAAAACATTTTTACCCTATATTTTAAGAATAAATCAAATTTTATGGTCTTTTTTTTAAAAGGAATAATTCAAATATAAACAAAAAAAAACGGTATTATTTTCAAAAGTTTTTTTTTAAGTTAACTGATAAGACTTAAATACAAAAAAGAAATAAATAAAATCTATTGACAGATGGCGGAGATAATGGCTTCCTAATTTAGAACATTCAATTTGAGACAGTTTTTTTCTCTCTCTTGGCATTTGGTTGAAACACACGCTAAATAACTAACGACAATATACAGAAAATTCATTAAAAATACTTTTGGTTAGAACTTTGCTGTAGATTTTAACACATTTAAAAGAAAATTTAACAAAATTTTAGAAAAAATTAGAAAAATTGAAGAAACGTTTAAATTCGACCAAGATATTGACATGGAAAGTCAAATTTTTGAATTCAAAACACATTTTTTTACAAATTTTAAAATTGACGAATGCATAAAACTAAATTTTTTTAAGAAATTGTTACTTTTAAAAAAAACTCAAATTCGACCAACTCAAAAACTCTCACCCAACCAAATTTCATATTAATCAAATAGCGAATTTTTTCTCAAAAATTTAATTTCTCTCTTAGAAGGTTGGGAACGCCCTCTATCAGATATATCATTTATATATACATTCTGCACATCTGGGCAACATAACCTTTCCAATGATATAAGTTTCATTTATTTTGAGGTTTAATTAATACCAAAAAAGCGTATGACAAACTTGAATGTTCAGGTATTAATATATAAGATATAAGTTATGGCAATAAATGCTAGAGGTATTCAACTTACGTACCTCTCCTCTACTGCTTAAAAGTATATTCCAATAAAATTGTTCTCGTCAAAATTACTCTCCAAAGTTGTTGTCTTGGCTTTCTTCTTGCAAATGTCAAGTTTTCGAAGCTTATTAAATTTGAAATAATAAATGTTTTAAAATTTTAAAAAGTGTTTTTGTGCGGTATATCTCAAAAAAACTGTGCTCTTTTTATATTCTCTTTATCTTTGATTTATCATACATTAAATGACGACATCTATTTGTTAAAAGCATATTGATTTTTAAGAAATACCTTGAAAATTCAAAAACTTATCTATGAAGTTTAGAGATTATTACACGTTATTGACTTATAAAGTTGTTTTGCCTTCTTCTTGTCAGATAAAGTTAGTGATGTCTGTGTTTTTTTTTTTTTTTTGGCTTTGTGAAATTTTGAAGCTATTTAAGTAATCCGAAACTGTATGCATGTTTTTTAGACTCTAATGCTACGTTTACACAGAGAGTTAAGTTTGAGTTACCAGTACAAAGCTGAGTTTTCCCATTTAACGAGAAATAAACTCTTGCGTTACCAGTACAAAAATGTACGATTTAACTCAACTTAACTCATTATATATTCTGAATTTTTATGACTCAATGTAAAAAGAGCCTAAAAGTACACTACAAAATAATATAAATGTTTATATTCAGTGGTATTTTTCATGAAAGAAACTTTTTTTTACAAGAACTGTCAAAATAGAACAGCTGATTCCTTAATTATACAATTTATTTTTTTAACTATATGTTGTTATTTTGTTTAAAAAATGAGTAAAAGAACTTCGAAAAGGATTTGGGCAATAGTGGGGAAAGTAGTTTTCATCCAAATATGGGCAGAGCTTTCGCATAGCAAGAAAAAAACGCATGTGTACGCAGAGACACCAGCAAGCTAGACACGCTTTCTTTAGTAAGTTTTAAAAAAAAAATTTTGTTTGAGAAGTTAATGGAAAAAAAGTGTTTGAATCTTAAAGGAAACACTAGACAAAAGATACAGCGGATGAGGTTGTATTCTGTTGAAACTTCATAGCATTGTTAAAAATATATATTTTTGCAGCAGGATATTCTTTTTATTGGCTTCGCCTGGCAGGCCTTCACGTACTGATATTTAGCATTGCCCAAAACTTGAGCTTATTTTCTTCTGACAAAAAATATTTGTTAACTTGTTCATGAAATTTCCATTCATTTAATAAAGCGTAGGTCATTCCAAATATAACAATTTACATTCAATAGCTTTCGGATCATAAATGGTACAATAAGAGGCTTTCTAATGGTTGTATTCATTGATTTTACACTGAAGTTAACCTGAAACTTTCTACTCGAAAAGTGAGCTAAGTGAGATGATTGTTTATTAATATAGATTCATCTGATATAAGCTAACAACCTGCATAGGTTACATCCTCAAAATGTTTCTTCATACGTCGCTGTGTATGGAAGGCTTAATGAAATTCTAAAAGGACTGTCAATGCATTCTAAAAGGAATGTCAATGCATTCTAAAAGGAATGTCAATGCAGTTTATAGCAAGAAAATTAGCTTATCTTTTTGCTCAAGCTTATTTTAATTTTAAAATTGGCATACCACCAATCTGCTAAGAAATCATAAATTTTCGTGTATGTATTTATGTAGGTACTAGCAATACCCGGCGCGCGTTGCTACGCCTTAGGCCACGTGCATAGTAAACGCCGATTCAGACTGCCTGCCTGTGTCCGCAGAGTGTGTGAAAAAGCGAGAGAGATAGATATTTGTATCTCATTTGTTCACACAGATTTCAGCTTGCCTGTCTGTCTGAATCGGCGTTGAAAATGCACGCAGCCTTAGACAAACACATGTACTTCATCTGTGACTTCAGAACCTATTCGATCAAAAATGTAGCTTGTAGGGGAAGGTGCACCCACTTGACCAAAGCTCAGACCAGTTTTCTATTAGAAGGACATTACCAAATGGCAACTCCATTCGGAATTTCACTGATCAGCGATTTTTATTTCCAATGCTATTTGCTATTAAAAATTTGGCTTGTATGGGCGGATTCACACCCCGTTTTCCAATGCCCGTGCTATATTTCTTGTCGAAAGACATTTCCAAAATTTAAATTAATACTGAGTTTAAATATTATGAAACATTAAGTACCACAGCTATTCGATATTCAACATTTAAACTATGTTGATGGTGTCACGACCCAATTTCCAATGCTTGCTGAATTTTTCCAGTGGATGGCCACGACTAAATGTTATATTCCTTCCGAGTTTCACAAATTTGTGACTTATGTTTCTTAAATTATACTGAAAAGTTTGAATGCCTTAAAAGTGTCACGCCCCTTCTGCAACGGCTTTAAAATTTTACCAGTAAAACAGCACGTGAAAATTGAGGTCAAATACAGAATTTTGGAGCTGTGCAACATGTAATTCTAAAGCTATTCGATATCGATGCCAAACTTCACAGGAGCGCTCTGCAGACTTTGCTAGAGTTTCCCTGAAAATTTCATAACAATTGGTTTAGCGGTTTTGAAGTCTACTTGTACATACAATCATTTTAATATACAAAGAAGATGTTAGCAGCTTGTTTAAAATATGCTTAACTTACGCATCCTTTAAACACTAAAATATGCGTCAAACATACGTTTTCGATGCGTTTTACATGCGCTGCGTAGCTTATGCCAGGCTGTCTAATATAATGGAAAACCATTCAAAAGTTGAATTATAATATTAAGGTTCAACTAAAACTACTGGAGACCAATGCAAATGCATTATTTATAATGCTATTATAAAAAAACAGAGAAACCAACCAACTTGAGACCCTCCTCCTTTTTGAAATCGGTTAAAAATAAAAAATATGCTCCAATCACAATAACTCTTTTAATGTGCAACATTTATTAACACGCGAAAACTTTGAGGCTTCTGTTTGGAACAAAATCGAAAATCCAACTAAATTAAAGAAGTTATATTGGTATTCCTCTACATTTATGGTCATCATTTTGTTACAACTTCATTTCATAGTACCAACCTATTTGATTTTAAAAAAGACGTTGGAAAATAAAAACAAAAATTATTTTCTGATGCGTCCAATATAAACCTATTGAAAAGTTTAAAGGAAATCTATTTTATAAGGTTGTATGCATGAACATAATTTCTGCGCAGATGAACACAAACAATGACATATCAATGCGACATTTCAGATCGTACTGAGATCCTCTGAGAAGCATTTGAGCATATGCAATGGAATATTTGTATACTGAAATAACTACAACAATAAAACCTTGTTATTCAACCATGCCCCATTTCATGGTAAGATTTTAATATATTTATATTTCTCTCTGAGCAAGAAGTTGACTGCAAATAAAGTAGCTAGTGTTGCCATAAAAACAAATTTTAAATCTGAACTATTTTATAAAGCTTTCAATCCGTCGAGATTGTGTTATTGTCGATGAATAACATTTGCAATAAATAACAAAATAATAATTTGGTTATATATCAGGCATAAGAGGAAAAAGATTTTTTGACTGTAAATATGTATAAACAATTCAAGTCTGAAAACCATAACAAATACGATGTCAGATTGTTGGCAACACTGCTCAACAGACCAAACTGAGAGCAACTCCCGACACAACATGGCAGCCGTGCTGAGTTACTCTCACAGCCAGAGATTAAGCATTGGTTTTCTGCTGCTTGTTGTGCTGCTTGTACAGCATTAGCATGAATTAAAAGACATGAATTCTTAAATTATTAAAGAAAAAGTTTTGTAAAAAACGTAGAACCCTATTTTAATTTCGCTTATCATAGCAATCGAATAGTGAAAAAATTATAAAAATCGGTTCAGCGGTTATTGAGAACACGTCGCCGCAAATCCGTGAGTCTCCTTTTATATAATAGTATAGATAACTAAAATACTTTAATAAACATAAATAGAGGCCCAAATTTAAGGAGATGTCCCATATTACTATTGATTCAAATGCAAATTAGGTGGTTGCTTCTTGTATCATTAATCAACATTTCCGTTTTCCATTTTTTCCCTCCTTCTGTCATTTGATTTATTAAAATTTTTTTTCCAACGTTTTAATTTACATACAAATTTTATTTATAAAAAAATTTTTTAATTAATTTCTTGTTTCAAATTTTTTATTTCAACAAAAACAAAAAAAATACAGCTACTTGAAGTGATTGTACAAAAATTTTTATTGTAATGTGATGCAAAAAATATCAAAAAAATAATTTTTGAAAATCAGATTCGACCACTTTAGATGCTATTGATGCCAATTTTTAATACACTACAATATTAAAAAAATTGTGAATTTAACGCAATATCCTTATTCTAAACCATAGTAACCACCGAATTTGATTTTAAACTATTCATGTCACATCTACTGGTACTCCCTGTTAAATGACACCTAAATCATATTTTTATGATCACCCGTTTCTCTAGGCGACTCTTACAAGAAAAAACTTAATATTTAGAGTATTCGTCTAAGAGCTATGTAAAGCTCTGAGTTCCGCAAAACAATAACGTTGAAGCAGCCATTTGAAATTTTTCAAACATTTTAGTCTTTAAATTTATGAAAAGTTGCAAATTAGTATGTTTATCAAAACATAGCAAAATTAACCTTATCAACATGCAGTGCTCTGCTAAGTAATAAGAAAAAGTTATTTCAATGTCTTCATTGAGACTTACGTCCTTTTAGTATTCTAATTTAAGTTTCTAAAGCAATCTCTGACAATTATTGCCCATTTTTTGCGCACATATTTTTGCAAGATTTATGCACTTACGTAAGAAGCAATCAAAAACTTTCTCATATTCGCGCACTACACAAGCGACCCACATGAACACAGGCAAAAGTGCAGAAAAAACAAGCTGCAGCGCCAAAAAGTAGACAACAAATTTATAGCATACGCTATATTTTGACTTATTTTGCTGATTGCAAACATGAAACTAGCTGATTACAAACTATTTGTCTATTTTACGAAGCAGTAAAATACGTGTTTTATGCGCCACAAGGTCACAGCAACAAAAATTCAAGTAACAAGGTCTTTGAAAATAAGACATTATAGCGCAAAAAGTTCAGCCAAGAAACTGATTAGAATAGCAAATACATAAAGTACATGTTATTTTCTGCAACTTTTGACTAAGATAGATATAAATTTATATATGTGTGTGTGTGTGTGTGTCGCAAAAACAATTTCTTGATCTGCTATTTATTTACTTGTCACAAAAAAAATGTATGTTCATAAATGATAAAATAAAAAAGTTATCATGTTTATCTAAATACTGCGTTGACAGCATGACAAAATGTTGAAAATATTGTAAATAAATTGTGTTCATGGCAAATCATGAAAGTTGAGCTGAAGTAAACTTTAAGGCTAATTTTCTGATTTTAGATTGTCATAAGCTTATGCTTATTTTTTTAACCCAACATTTTATTTGTAATAAATCACACAGAAAACTTTGTTTATTGGTTTTACATATCAGCATCGTATCGTCAAGATAGAGAACATTTTGCACAGCATACTTTAAGGCACACAAAGTATTTAATGTCTGATTCTTTTTCACAGCCACATTGAGAGCCCAAATCTATGCAGCAAATTTGCAAAATTTTCAACTTTTTCCACCTAAAAATACCGACTTTAAGCATTTTTTCCCAAAAATGATTTAAACTCTTTATAGCTTTAGCAGGCGAAGCATTATTTCCGAAATGCAATTTTATGCTTACTAAATAAAATGCTGCCTACCCTAGCTAGCCAGCTCTAATAGCTGCTTGTCGCTGTTGTTGCTTTAATAATGTTATTGTTTTTGTTATAAAATTGTAGCAGTGCTTTTTGTTGTTTGTTGTTTTTGTTTTGTGGCTTTCATTTGGGCTTTTATTTGCCACCGTGGTCTACAAAATTGGCCACTTGTTGCTGTTTGAATTTTATGCTATAGCAAGTATGCTGAAAGCAGCAACAACTTCGACTAGGGCACATAAAGCGAGTCAGCAACAACAACAACAACAAAATACAGCATTCTACTTACCATAATGCGCACTGTATAAGTTTTTGCTGCTTGTTTCTTTACTTTTGTTTGTGTGCTGTTAACAATCTGCTGCTACATATTTTGCCATGGCCGCACAAGAGCAACAACAACTACAAGAACACCAACTACATACGTACAAGTAGAATACGTTTTTGTTTGCTTGTCTTTACTGGTTGCTGTTGCTTTTATTATGTTTTATGATGATGTTGTTGGTAATTATTGACATAATTGCTTTTATTGGAAATTTAAGCTGTTTACTAAATTATGTTGTGGGTCAGCAGAGAAGGTTAATCGGTTTATTTGCTAAAATTTCTTCGGCTTAGTGTGTGTGTAAATATTTTTTTTATTTATTTATGTGATTCTCGATAAGAGTCTCAAATGTAGATCGAAAGCTAAAAAAAAGAAATAATATTTACTTACTGTAAACACTTAACATGTAGTATAAAATTTATTGAACATCGGGGCGTATGAGTAACTATTTATAAGTTTTGTTGATCTTTGCATACTGCTTGCTAAATAAATAAGTTTTAAAGCTCACAAGTTTCGTTAAAACAGATTCATTACAATATCTTTATAATTTAAAATTATTTATTTTGTTTAATTTTACTTGGTTTTTTTAGGTCTTTGATTCAATAGCTACTGTTTCGAACTTTTTATTATATGAAAATTGATATAATTCTTATGCATAACTCGTCACTCGGATGCTTTTAAAATCTACATTTTTGACCATTGTTGGGATAAACTTTAATAAATTATCAAACTGCATATAAAATTGAATTATTTTATAAGGATTTATTATATGATTATAATAATAAAATTGAAAAAAATAACTTTAGAGAATTTTTTTTTTGTGAAGAATGTATGAACTGGTGTACTAAAACGATTTAATTAATTTTTGAAGTCAAGACTTTTATTTAAACCATTAAATACCTCTTTTTAAAATTAAAATCAAGTAACCATTGAACCACGAACCTTACAAGCTGAGCGTAAGGGATATATTAATTTTGTCACGACGTGTGTAACGCCCATAAGAAGGCATGGTAGGTACAGAAAAGTATGAACTTTCTTGGTCAGCATCACCACCTGAGTTGATGTAGTTATAACCGTCTGTCTGTCCGTCTGTCTGTCGATCGTAATCAAACTTCATAAAAAGCGAAAATCAAATTCGAGAATAGACTAGATTGGATGAAAACCATGCCTACCTCCCATGCAACCATAATAATGAAAACTATATAAATAGGCTATGAGCCGTAACGTTATACTAAAAAAAGTAAAGAAAGTCTAAAGTCGGTCTAGCCCGAGTATGAAATACCCTAAGCCTACTTTTCCAAAAAACAATAATAGTATTGAAAATGGGAGTGTCCGTGGGCTGATGAAACCCATTTACAGTGGTGGACACGAGTTTAGCACATGAAGAGCATGTAACTTATTAAAGCAAATATTTCCTGTTGTTTTCATTTATTTTTATAACTGTTTTTTCAAATGTGTTACTAATGATTCAATGATAATTTAACATTACTTTTGTTAGGTTATATTGTTGCATTTCAATTTTATTCGTTATAAAATACAACTAATACAGAAAAAGATTGGACATCAATTTAGCACGTATTTCAAAACTTTATTCAAATAGAAGAAAATACTTAACAAAGTGGAACATTTTATTAAAATCTTAACATTTCCTTGGATATCCATCATTTTTAATAGCAGCTGCATATCTTCTTGGCATACTCTCCACCAGTTTTATGCAACGCTTCCTTGATATTGCGTTCCAAGCCTTTTGAATTTCGATCCACAGATCAGCCCAAATTTTTAGGTTTTACTGTAGTAATATGTTGCTCGACATCATTCCAAATATTCTCAATGGAATTGAGATGCGATAATTGAGCTGGCCATTTTAAAACTCTTACACTGTTCTGGTCCTAGCAACTCTTCGCAGTTCGTTATGTGTGTTTTCGATCGTTGTTGTGCATAAAACACCACATAAGTGGCATGTTTTTATCTGCATATGGAATTATTGCATTTACCAGTAAGTTATTGTACACACTCTGATCCATCCGTGTATCAATTTTGCGTATGGGACTAACACCGTGCCCAGAAAACGCAGCCCACAACATAACATTTCCACCACCATGCTTAACTGTTCTAGAAGTGTATTTTGGATTGTGCTGCATGTTTTGTGGACACCAAACGTATTGTTTTTCGTCAGATCCGACCCGACAAAATTTTGATTCGTCACTCCAGAGTACATTTTTCCAAAAAATCATGTGTTTATCTAAACAAGTATCGCCTGGGGTCGAAAATCGACCAATTTATTGATTGCCTATTTATAATTATATGCGAGATGATAAAAATAAGTTCGAGGCTACAACTCCAAATTAATTATAGATATAAAGCTATTTTCTTCAAAAAAAATATTTTTTTATATTATTATTTTGTTCAAAAACAGAAAAACAACATTTTAAAAAAATTTAATTTTGTCAAAGAAATCATAGGGGGAAGCATTGATTTTTTTATGGCACGGAGAGTTTATTAATTTAGTGTTAAGACAAAATAAATTCACCTAAAATTTGGTACAGACTTTGAAAGAAAATCAAAAATGCAATTTTGAGTATTTGTTTTTTTACAACAAAAATCATTTTTACCCCATATTTTAAGAATAAATCAAATTTTATGGTCTTTTTTTAAAAGGAATAATTTAAATATAAACAAACAAAAAACGGTATTATTTTCAAAAGTATTTTTAAGTTAATAATAATATTAATAAGTTTTTTTAACTAATTAATAAGACTTAAATACAAAAAAGAAATAAATAAAATTTATTCACAGATGGCGGAGATATTTGCTTCAGAATTTAGAACATTCAATTTGAGACATTTTTTCTCTCTCTTGGCATTTGGTTGAAACACACGCTAAATAACTAAAGACAATATTAAGAAAATTCATTAAAAAACTTTTGGTTAGAATTTTGCTGTAATTTTTAACACATTTAAAAGAAAATTTATCAAACTTTTAGAAAAAATTAAAAAAATTAAGAAAACGTTAAAATCCGACCAAGATATTCACATAGAAAGTCAAATTTTTGAGTTCTAAACACATTTTTTTACAAATCTAACAATTGATAAATGCATAAAACTACATTTTTTTAATAAATTGTTACTTTTAAAAAAAAATGCAAATTCTACCAACTCAAAAACTCTCCCCCAACCAAATTTCATATTAATCAAAGAGCGGGTTTTTTCTCAAAAATTTAATTTCTCTCTTAGAAGGTTGGGAACCTCCTCTATCAGATATATCATTTATATATATAGTCAGCAAATCTGGGCAACATTACTTTTCGAAGGATATAAGTTTCATTTATTTTGAGGTTTAATTAATACCAAAAAAGCGTACGACAAACTTTAATGTTTACGTATTTACCCTGCACTGTTTGGAACTAGTTCAGAACTAGCGATTTCACTAGCCCCTTGGTAGCCAGAACTAGTTATACTTCAATCTACTTTCTTTGCATTCAACTGGCGAATTTAACGTGAAGATGTCATAGGAAGGGGTCAATTGCTACCCTTTAAATTCCCATTCCCTAGTTACTTCACTAGTGCTGTAGGGCAAGCTTACTCGCTAGTCAGAAATATAAAAAAACAAAAAATCTTGGCATCGGGAAATCAATTTTCAGTTATTTTTTTTTTTTTGTTTTATTACAATTTTGTATTCACGTTGTTCAATGAAATTGAATATCCTCATATATCATGTTTTTTCCGAAATAGTTGCTTTGAATTATATCATCCATTTTTATGCGAGAAAGACATAAAAAAAATAAACAATAAGCAGTACGAGCTTGAAGTTGATTCAACTGACCCGTCTATGCATTACCTACGGTCAGAAAAGTAACTAGTGCGTATAAAAGTAGTGAAATAGCTAGTGATAAGCAGGCAATTGGTTACTCTGAATACTGGCAAGTATATATAAGATTATTTACTTTTGAAAACAATACATACAAAGAGTGCTAAACTTGTGGCCACCACTATATATGCATTTCCATTTTGATGAAAAATTTACACGTACCAATTTTTAATCCTGTAGCTCACATATTAATGCCTATAACGTGTTTTCGCTATTGTGGGTTGTATGGGAGGTGAGCGTGTTCCGTGGTGGATAAAGCCAAATTTTTGTACACATCTTAGTGTTGAAATAAAAAAGATGCATACCAAATTAGTGTAAGTTAAACAGAAGCTTATTTATTTTTAATATTAATTATAATTATTATTATAATTAATTATTATTAATTAATTAATAATTTAATTATTAATTAATTTTAAATGTTTTGTTTGTATGGTAGATGGGATTGTCCGTGAGCGGATAAAATTTTTCCTAAAAATCTTTGTGTTGACATAAAACAAATGCATACCAAATTTTATTGTTGTAGTTAATAATGAGCTCATTTATGCATTTTTTAATTTCTGCGTTGTATGGGAGATAGGCGTGTAGATCCTTGGGTCTATGTGAGTATGTGTACTGACTTTCATTCAATTATCTCAACTCTTTCTTCATATCCTGCGTATATAGACAACACACAGATGGATGGACAGACGGACGGAAGGACGAACGAACGGACGGACATGGATAGCTCAATTTACGAGATGACCTTGATCAAGAATATATATATTTTTCTATACCGGACTCGTTTATTTCTATGCGTTACAAACGTTTGCACAAAGTAAATTCACCCTGACCTTTCAGGTTTAGAGTATAATAAAAGCATGCTAAAAAAATGGGCGTCATCCACCCACTAACACACACACCTTCCATACAACACCCAAAATTGAAAACTATATAAAAAGCCCTCTGTCGAAGCTACAAAAATAAAATTAAGTTAAAACAAGTAAAGAAAGTCTAAAGTCGATCTAGGCCGACTATGGAATACCCTAAACCCACTTTTCAAAAACAAAAAAAAAAATTATTGTAACTGGGCGTGTCCGTAGGCGGATGAAGTCCTTATTTTATATGCATTTAAATGTTGATGAAAAACTTACACATACCAAGTTTTTTTCCTGTAGCTCACAGTAAATGCCTTTATTGTGCTTTCGCTCTAGGAGGTAGGCGTGTTCATGGACGGATTACTCCCAATTTTTGAACACATCTTAGTTTTGGTATAAAATACATACATACTAAATTTAATTTCTCAAACATAACCTTATTTATTAAGTTTTAAACTTTTTGGGTTGTATGGGAGGTAGGCGCGTCCGTAGGCGGACGACGTCCATTTTTCAAAACCATCTTTGTTTTGTCATAAAATAGATATGTGCCAAATTTTAACTCTCTATGTTAAACAGAGGCTTATTTATTGCATTTTCAATTTTTGGGTTGTATGGGAGGTGGACGTGTCCTTAATCGAATGACACCCATTTTTCGAATACATTTTTGTATAAATATAGAACCTATACACACCAAATCTTATTGTTGTAGGGTAACTATGAGCTGAGTTATGTAGTTTTCAATTTTTGCGTTGTATGGGAGGTAGGCATGCCCGTAAGCGGATTCCAAAAATATTCAATAGTGCAGATTCTTGGGTCCATGTAATTATGTGTGTCAAGTTTCATTCAATTATTTCAACTCCTTCTTCTTACCCTGTGTATACGCACGGACGAACGGACGGACGCACGGACATGGTTAGCTCGACTCACGAGGTGACGCTGATCAAGAATATATATACTTTTCTATACCGGACTCGCTTCGTTCTATGCGTTACAAACGTTTGCACAATGTTAATTTACCCTGACCTTTCAGGTTTAGGATATAAAAACTGATGTTTGGATTTTGACGAAACATTTTGATTTTCAAAATTTTTATTTCATGTATCTTATTAACATGCGTACAATTCACAATAAATATTTGAAAAATGACAAAAACGTATCATAAATCTTTTAAGTTTTTATTTTTTTAACCGAGTTCATGTTACCGAAATAAAAAATCTCAGAACTCGCTTTCCTCAGAAAAATCGATTATTTTAAGTATCTCGATTCCAGCGCCTAACTAAAATTTTTCAAAATTTGTTTTTATTTGATCTAGAGTGGGAAATGGAATTTATCTCAGCTTGCCTGGTGGCTCCAGTTAGAAACAGAAATCTGCTTACAGCCAAGACCAAACTCTTAAATATACATTTTAATGTTAATGTGTACAATTTTTTCACAAAATTTTTATAGAGCACATTTTAATCTTTTAGTAAATTTTGAAATGTTTACTCCTTGATTTTGTGACATTTTCAATAAAAAGTTATATTCTCTATGATTTTTTTTGAGTTTAGCACAAAAGCGTTGACCAAAAAGTTGCTCACAAAACCAAAGTTCAACATGCAATGCACTGCTTTGTATTCCAATCAGCAAATGAGCCGTTAATTAAAACTGTTATTCAGTGGTGTCTCAATCAATGTCAATCACAACAATAGCTCTTGGTTATCATTACCTCACGTCACACATTCGTTTGCGCGCAAACCTTAACTAAACACGAGCCATCACTGCAAATAAATTAAAACTTGGTGTGGCTGTACAACTGCAGTGGCTATACAACGGCTTTAGACACACACACACACAACGTCACTTTTTAGCATTTCCGTTTGTGCATACAACGCCAATGCACTCAAACAACAATAGCTGCAAGCTTTGATTAATGCTTTTCCGCTGCTAGCAAGCATTGCAAAAGTTCATTGAAAATTGAAAAGTCGGATAAACTCAAAACTATTTGCAAAAATGTACATCATACACACAATACATACGCAATATATGGTAGAGATCATTTGCATTGTGTCGAAAGCAGCTGGCTGTACACGCTGCACTCATCGATGCAGTAGCTCAAACCAGGTGGTGCTTTATTAATGCTTTGCCATTTACGCTGACCTAGCTTTCTTGTCTTTTTTTATGCATTTGTTTTTATTTTACTTTTGTTTTCATACATTTTTTCAATAATTTTTTTTTTACTGCTATAAAGCACAAAAAAGCAAACCAAAATTCTACTTCTATATTTTCTTTATGCTTGTATTGGCTTAACTTGCCTTAGAAATGATGATTGATTTGCTGTGCTCGCAATAAAAGACGCTCTACTGACTTGATGAAGATATCGTCAAATGACGCAGCAGGCAACAGTGGCTATAAAAATTGCTTGTATAGCTCATGTATGTAGTTTCAATGAATCTTGCAGCTTTATACTTCTAGGCTTAAATAAATGCTGATCGTTAATCAAATTTATTTTATACGTCTCTGTCATAAAAAAAAAAGAATTATATTTTGGGTACTTTAATATGCAGTACAACACGTCGTATGAATAACATTTATTCATTTATGTGTTGTTCAAGACATGAGCGTAAAATTTTATATAGATTGAATAAATAACGATAACGGTCAGCAAAACACGTTAAGGCTCACAAGCTATTTGCTATTGACTAAGATGAATGATGGCATAACAGCATAAGCATAAAATTGAAAATAATCAACTTTATGTGATTTTATTTCAATTAATACATATGCGAGAAATTGATATTGTTAGCTCGTGTAGGTAGAAATTTCAATATGAATTAATGTAACTCATACGCCACTCATAGCACGATTGATTGTGGGCAGCTGCACCGAGGAAATTATGACTAAATCAATGATTAGTATCTTATCAATAAAGTCCACAAAAAATTTCTCGTTGTGTTAAATAGATTGATATAGATAAGAAATATAGATAAGAATTTTCAACACATATACAAGGCAATATTAAATTGTTTTAGCCTTGTACTAGTACTGAAAATTCCTGATTACATACTGCTGCTCATCAAGTGCTGCTCGAAGTTATTCAAAACGAAACATAACACCTCACTTCCTTCAGACATATTTTTCAACGCCAGCCTCAAAACTTTTTACTAAAAATAACGTTGTATTACAAGAGAAAACGTGAAAGAAAGTGACACTTGAGTGGATGTCAAAATGATAAAGCAGTTCTTTATACAAAAATTAATATATTCAAATAGCGGTTGGCAGAATCAAAAAATGCTTTAATAGGCAAGTTTTAAAAAGTTTGAACCCTTATAAAAAACGATGAGCCTAGCCTATGTAGAGCAACAATATATTTAGAGAATCCAGCAAAAAGCATATCTCGTCAAAAAATCAAGTCAGTCATTTCAGTAATGAAGCCTACCAATTGGAATTAAAACATGAAACACCTAAAAAAGTTAGTATGGAAATCAGTGCCAAGCCATCTGAAATCAACTGGTTACAATATGATCTACGCAAACATTTTGAAATTGCTGACGATGAACAGTGCGGTTTTAATGCGGTGCTTGTTGCGAATGTTTTTGTTTCGAAGGCTGAGGTATGCTGAGACGCTTCAGGGTCCGTCCAAGGGATCTCGCAGCCCAAGGGAAAGGGTAAGGGTAAGGGTAAGGGTAAGTAAATTTTTCTTAAGAAGAAATTAAATAGATGAAGTAATCGCAGAATAAGTCACGGTTGACGTCAAAGTCAACACAATCACTAAACCTCAAAGGTTTTAGCTCGGCGCGATTAATAATCTTTTTTGCTCCCTTTTTTTATTTGTATTCTTTTTTTTTTTAAATATAAAATATTTATATAATTTAATTTCAAGCCGAAGCTTAAGTTTTGTCCGGAGTCGAAAAGCTGAAGCTTGAGTGTGACCGAAGTCGAAAAGCCGAAGCTTGAGTGTGGCCGGAGCTTGGGGTTAGGTGGCTTGATTACAGAAATCTGTTTTCAATTTTAATTACCCGGCTTTATCACCACCCGAAAATTGACTTACAATTAAGAAATTAATTGATATCAATTGAGATGTCAAGCTAACTCAAAACGCCTCAACCGAAATTTTGCGCACTACTTATTTGATGTTCACTGCTAACTGCATGTGAATCATATTATTGTTATCATGCTAGCAAGTGACACAATGCAACGTCGCTATAAATAACATGCCTGTTTACATTCCCAACAAACAAAATGATTCACTTTTGATATCGTGTATGAATCACTTTCTCGTACATTTCATTTAATAGCAATTATCATATACAATTCACTTATAATATCATGAACGGGAGAAATTCCTCCTTCGTTAACGAATCGTTAAAATAGACAAAAACAATTCGTGAACGGTAACGAATTTGGTAACGAATCTTCATATTTAAAAGAAGCTATTCATGACGAATCGTAAATTTTAAAAAAATCAATTCATTAACAAACCGTCAAATTTAAAAAAAAAAACAATTCTTTAACGAATCACTTTTCTTTGATGAACCGAACACATTGTTGAACGAATGATTTTTTTATTGCAACAACATATTCAGCATCACCATAGGAGAATTTGTCTGTGATGCTCCTGAAATGCACTGTGATTGAGGCATTAAGCAGTCTCCACTGCGATTAGTACTTAGAAGGGGGACCACATTGGATCCTGGCTTGCATTATACCCTAAACCTGACAGGTCAGGGTATATTAACTTTGTGCAAACGTTTGTAACGCCTAAAACGAAGCGAGTCCGGTATAGAAAAGTATATATATTCTTGATCAGCGTCACCACGTGAGTCGAGCTATCGATGTCCGTCCGTCCGTTGTTCGTCTGTGTGTTGTCCGTATACACAGGATACGAAGAAGGAGTTGAGATAATTAGATGAAACTTGGTACACATGGTCACATGAGCCCGAAAATTTGCACTATTGAATATTTTTTGAATCCGCCCACGGACACGCCTACCATCATACAACGCAAAAAATGAAAACTGCATACATAAGCTCATAATTAACCTACAATAATAAAATTTGGTGTGTATTTGTTTTGTATCAAAACCAAAATGTGTTCGAAAAATGGACATCATCCGTCCACGGACACGCCTACCTCCCATACAACGCAAAAGTTGAAAACTGCATAAATAAGCTCATAATTAACCTACAACAATAAAATTTGGTGTGTATGTGTTTTGTATCAACGCAAAGATGTCTGCGAAAAATGGGTATCATCCGCTCATGGACACGCCCACCTCCCATACAACCCAAAAACTGAAAACGCAATAAATAAGCCTCTGTTTAACCTACAGAGATAAAAGTTGGCACGTATGTTTTTTATGACAAAACAAATATGGTTTAGGAAAATGGACCTCATCCGCTCACGGACACGCTCCTCTACAACCCAAAAAGTTTAAAATTGAATAATTAAGATTATATTTGTCATAGAGATATCAATTCTGGTATGTATGTATATTATACCAAAACTAAGGTGTGTTCAAAAATTGGGAGTAATCCATCCGTGAACACGCCCACCTCTCATAGCGAAAGCACAATAAAGGCATTAACTGTGAGCTACAGGAATGAAACAGGAATGGCATGTGTCAATTTTTCATCAAAATTTAAATGCATATAAAATAAAGGCTTCATCCGCCCACGGAGACGCCCATTTACAATAAAAATTTTTTGTTTTTGAAAAGTGGGTTTAGGGTATTTCATAGTCGGCCTAGACCGACTTTAGACTTTCTTTACTTGTTTTTTTTTAGGAAAGTTAGCTGCACTCAAAAGTTAAACGGACTCTTAATGAGTATTTCTGCATCATTTGCAATGTATAACCTTCTTGGCAACTGTTTTTTTTTTTTTTTTGTTAAGAATGGATTTCACTTTGTTCTTAATAATTTTTCAGTATATGTAAAATGAATATAGCATTGTTTTGACAAAAAAATGAGAAGCGAAATGAGTGGACACGTCTTTAATATAAAACATATTATGATCATTTTGAAAATGTTTTGGTACTGCTATTTTTTTGTTCGCAACTGTTTGTATATTTAATATTTTTCAACAAATTTACAAAAACTTTTTAAGACTTGACAGAAAGTCTTCAAAATTTTTCAAAAAAAATTAACAAAAATAAAAATTCATTTAAATCAATTGTATTCAAATTCAAGTACGATTGATAATGTTTTTACAGCATTTAATGTAATGAAAAAAATAAAGTATCATTTCTTTTCAATAAAGAATCAAGAATTTTCTCATTGGCCAACAAAGTGGGTTCACAACATTTCTTTGTTTTCTATGCTTCTGGGACAGCAGAGTTAGAGCAGACCACTGGCAAAAAAGTTTGGCCTGCCAGAGATGAAATGGTTGTTGGCCTACAATAAAAAATGTAGATCGCGAGCCTTTAGTTTCAATTGAGCATATCATACTCCCACCACTATATATTAATAGTTGATGAAGCAATTTATGAAAGTAATTGATAAAGAAGGACCATATTTTGCTTGGTTCGTAGATAGGGCATTTCATGAAATATCCTCATTTTAAAACCTTGATGACTTACTATAAGCAAAAGACATGGGAGCCGTTTGAATTACTGGTAAAAACTTTTTAGTCGATTGCAAAGTAAATAATTTTGAGGACTAAGTGACCATAATGCTTGGTAGTTTAATAGATCTTGGATATAATATGAGCATAAACGTTCACCTTTTGCACAGCCATTTATCGCACTTCCCTGAGAGTGATGAACAAGGTGAGCAATTCCATCAGGACATGAAAGAAATGGAAGACAAAAGACCGAAGAAGATGGGACAAACATATGATGGCAGTTCAATAGTCTCAAAGGGTCCTCATGTCTTTTATTCCAGAAAATAACTCATTTAACCAACTCTAAATTGATCTGTTAAAACCTTATAAACATAGGGCGATGCCTTTAGACAGAGTGAAGACATGTTAAATAAATTTTTTTCAATTGGATGACATAATTATTACATTTTTTTCCTATCTTTTTAGTACACCTTTGAACTACAGAAAAACGTTTTAACTATTTTTTATTTTTTTTACAATATGCGGCTCTGCAGATTATCTCCTCGTGCTTCTGCTGCGAGGCATCTAAAAGTGCTGCAGCTGTCAAAATTTGTTCACTTATCTGAAACAAAAGATGTTTTTTTTCGATTATTGATATGTTAAAGAGAAGTATGAGACTGTAAAAAATAAAAAAGGTAAGAATTAAAAATTTGTATTGGTTGTTTAATCGAAAGTCTAGATTTTAGATTATTTTTTACAACAATACAATTTTCACCACAAAAATATTATTTATTCCTGTAGTAGTAGATAGAAAAAAAAAATAACAAATTGCCCATTTTATCCCTTGAAAGGATTTTGACCAAGGTTTATATGATCAAGTGTGTCGTGTGTGTTCTGTTATCTTCTTATATATTAATACGTGAACATTAAAGTTTGTCGTATGCTTTTTTGGTATTTATTAAAACTCAAAATAAATGAAACTTATATCATTCGAAAGGTTTTGTTGCCCAGATGTGCAGAATGTATATATAAATGATATATCTGATAGGGGGGGTTCCCAACCTTCTAAGAAAGAAATTAAATTTTTGAGAAAGAACTCTTTGACTGATATGAAATTCGTTTGGGGGAGAGTTTTTGAGTTGGTCGAATTTGCATTTTTTTTAAAAGTAACAATTTCTTAAAAAAATGTAGTTTTATTCATTCGTCAATTGTGAAATTTGTACAACAAATATATTTTGAATTCAAAAATTTGACTTTCCATGTCAATATCTTGGTCGGATTTTAACGCGTTTTTAATTTTTCTAATTTTTTCTGAAAGTTTGTTAAATTTACTTTCAAATGTGATAAAAATTACAGCAAAGTTCTAACCAAAAGTATTTTTAATGAATTTTCTTAATATTGTCGTTAGTTATTTAGCGTGTGTTTCAACCAAATACCAAGAGAGAGAAAAAAACTGTCTCAAATTGAATGTTCTAAATTGGGAAGCCAATATCTCAACTACCTGTGACAAGATTTTATTTATTTTTTTATTTTTTTTTTTTATTTAAGTCTTATCAGTTAACTTAAAAAAACTTATGAAAATAATAACGTTTTTTGTTTGAATTCAAAAATTTGACTTTCCATGTCAATATCTTGGTCTGATTTTAATCCGTTTTCAATTTTTCTAATTTTTTCTGAAAGTTTGTTAAATTTACTTTCAAATGTAATAAAAATTGCAGCAAAGTTTAACCAATTGTATTTTTAATGAATTTTCTTAATATTGTCGTTAATAATTTAGCGTGTGTTTCAATCAAATGCCAAGAGAGAGAAAAAAAAAACTGTCTCAAATTGAATGTTCTAAATTGGGAAGCCAGTATCTCCGCCATCTGTAAATAGATTTTATTTATTCCTTTTTTGTATTTAAGTCTTATCAGTTAACTTAAAAAAACTTTTTAAAATAATACCTTTTTTTTTTGTTTATATTTAAATAATTCTTTTTAAAAAATACTACAAAATTTGATTTATTCTTAAAATATGGGGTAAAAATAATTTTTGTTGTAAAAAAAAAAAAAAACTTTCCCGGATTTAAGGTGAATTTATTTTGTCTTGACACTAAATAAATAAACTGTCCGTGCCATAAAAAAATCAAGGCTACTCCCCATGATTTTTTTGACAAAATTAAATTTTTTTAAAATGTTGTTTTTCTGTTTTTAAAAGAAATAATTAAATAAAAAAAAAAAATTGTTCTGAAGAAAATAGCTTCATATCTCCAATCAATTAAGAGTTATAGCCTCAAACTTATTTTAATCATCTCGCATATAATTATAAATAGGCAATCAATAAATTGGTCGAATTTTGACCCTAGTCGATACTAGTTTACTAGTTACATTAAATGTTTCTGTTATCAAATGCCCGACAACTGGATCTAAGCATTTTATGATGACTCCGAACGGCTTAGGTTCATGTTTTCAAGAAGCTTAACTTGTCATTATTTACTCTTTGAGGTTTGAAATTATCTGCAGAGAAGTGACGGCTGAACAGAAAAATTTCAGTTGAAAAAAATTTTTCCGAGATAATAGAGAGAAACCTGTCAAAATTTCAGCCTGATCGGTCAACAGCTTTTTGAGTAACAGCGAGCAGTTTTTGAAAAAGTAGTCTCGAAATATGAAATAAAATAATTTTAAGCTACATTTTCACAACAGCTCTGACTTGTTCGCTCTTTATTGAGTTGCCCATCAATATTTTAGTAAATAAATGCATATTTCATATAAATAAATTGGTTTAACAACATTTTTTTAAATCATTTTTTGAAATCCACTTAACCTCATATGCTGGTTTTCGATCACTGTATCGGTCGCCAAGACCAAAAGTTAGTTTGTCCTAATTTAGTAACGAATCGATTGTTCACTTAAATTAATTATTCGTTTAGCGCTTTTACGTTATTTTCTCCAACACAGACTGTAGCTAGCCACCTGCCAGATACCTGATACAAAAACTTGGAGTCACACGACTTTTTGGCTCTCACTCACATTGTGCAATACTGCTGATGTAGCTGTTAATATGAAATAAAACTAAATTTTTCCTTACAAAATATAGTGTAATAGCCTATCTGACTATAGTTTTTATTATTCATTATTTAATTAATTAAAATTTGATACTAAAAATAATAAAGAACTTTAAAAGTAACCTTATTAATTTATTAACCATGGCTGACACTATCCAGAAGGTCATCGTTAACTACCACACTAACCATCCATCCATCCATTCATCCATCCAACAGCATTCTCATACCCATCATATGTGACATTTAAACTTTGATGTTGGCCATCGTAAAGCTCTTTATGCTTATCTGATAATGAAGTGTAAAGTTCTGACATGTTATATACAGCGATAAAAGCGGCCTTATTTGAACGTGGCAGTGCCATAAAATATGCAACATTTGCCTAAAGCAATAGCATCTAGGGTAGCGCTTAATGTTTAAGGTTAAATTTAAAGCTACCCACATAACACAGCTGTAGAATATAAACAAAAATTATGTTTATCTTTGAAAGAAAATTTAAATGTGTAAGCAAATAATTTTGAATAAAAGATAAACATAGGTAGAAACAGATAAAATGAAATAAAATAAGAAAAATTATGTTACAAAAAACAATTTTTGCTAAATCAGAACATCCAATTAAAGTGAATGTACAGGCAAAAACCCTTTCTGATATTTATTTAATATATTAAAAAAGTTTCCATTAAAAATATTTTCCTTTTTTGTATTATACTTTGCGGCGCCTTTAGCAGCTGTTTGCTGCGAAACCTTTTTTAATTAGCAGCTTTAACTTGAACTAAAATCAAGACATTCTCTTTGGGTATTTTTTTAATTATTCCCATTTGCCTGCTGTTCAAAGTTAAAAATTCAAACCATTTGGTATGAATAAAATTACTTTAATTTAAAACTTATGCATATTAAGTGAAGCGGCATTTTAACAACAAAAAAAAAAAAACTTCATGAATTTTTCAGTTTTTTGTTGAAAACAAAGCTGAGTACGAGTAAAAACATAAAGTTTCAGCAGCAATTAAAATGTTGATAAAAGTTGACAAATTTTTTTATTGTTCTTAATTATGTTGCAAGATGCGAGCGATGCTTGCAAAAAAAGTGACAAAACCCAGGTAAACAAAGTTGGAAAAAAAATTATAAATGATTTTTTTTTTAAATGAGGCTGACAGGTTAGATTAATAAATTCGTATTATGCAGCAACAATATGGAAAAATTTGTTAAAGAAAGCTTTTGAATGATGAAAAGCTCTTTTGCTACGCTCAATTAAACATAAGCAAACACATACATTGAATGCTTGTAATTTAGTGCTGAACTTTATTTTCAGTGCAAAAAGTTCTCAAATTTTTTTGTGGCGGATGTTTGTTGTTTTTTCTTCATCTATTTTTTGCTTTTCTTAACATTTCTATTTAGAGATGGGTGCATGCTCTCAAGCCATTTTTTCTTTAACATCTTTTTTTCAAATGTATCTGCCGTTTATACTGTTTTAAGTTATTTCGCATCATATGTTTGATAATGGAAAAAAACAGAATCCCATATTTCATCAAGTTGTTTCACTTTAAGCAAACGAAAAGTTTTGCTGAATTTCTAACAATATTCAAAACATTAACAAACATAGCCTATGAAATATGGATTCAAATTCCATTTGTATTATACGAACAGGTAAGTCTTGGTTTTAAAAGTTTCTTATTTGATACGACTATGAAGTTAACTGAGGTAAATATCCTTAATTGCGGCTGAAATGGAGGTAGACTGATGCAATTAAGAACAGCTTTTTAAACATTTATATAAAAACTAGCTTATAATACCTGGCGCAGCTCGAGTTCTTGTGCTGCTTTTTAAGTGTTGGTTATGAGATGTGATACGGTAAAATGCCCAAATCTAGCTATATGTTTCTTAAAATGTTTGTGGTAAAATTTCCTTGTTTGGTTTATAATTTGAAAACTTTGATTTTTATGAATGTTTACTAAGTTCAAATATTAACTTTGACCCTATTTTCCTATACAAATACTTGCAATCGCATTCAAAACATTGAAGCGTTAATTTGAAGTCTGATTAAAATAAAAAAAAAATCCGTTGACATAATTCAAAAATTTTGTAAAAACCGACAACAGCGCCATCTATCGGGTCGAAAACTATCTTCCAAGCTCAAACCAACCATATACATTCACAAAGTTTCTTTTAAATCGGTTGTGTGTTTTCGGATATTAGCGAAAGCCAACATGTGATTTTTATATATAAAGATAAAATAAGCAAAGAAAGTCTATAGGCGGTCTAGCTCGACTATGAAATATCCTACACCTCCTATAACATTTAAATATATATTAAAATACTAAAACAAATAGGCGTAACTCATAAGATAACAAGCTCGGTCAAAGTCCTTTCAAGGGCTGGAATGGCCAATTTGTTTTTTGTTTTTTTTTTTTTGTTAAATAGGCGTAACTTCTTATAAATATCCATGCATTATTTGTACATTTAGAATTAATACAGGCTTATCTAATGTGGTTTGCATGGTAGGTAGTCACGTTGGTGCCCAAAAATGGGCAGATGAAGCCCATTTTTGTGCACACCTCAGTTTTGATATAAAATGTTCCCACACGAAGTTTCATCTCTCAAATATGAACCTTTTAATAGTGATTTTAATATTGTTGGTTGTATGGGAGATGGGCCTGTTCATGAACGGAAGATGCTTATTTTGTGAATACATCTTACTTTTGATACAATAATCTCACATATTCCTAGTTTCATCTTTGTAGCTCATATATAAACCTTTTTATAGATTTTTTACCATAGTGGGTTATATGGGAGGTAGGCGTGTTGGTGGGAAAATGACGCTAATTTTTTGTGCACACCTTAGTTTTGATATAAAATGCTTCTATACGAAGTTTCATCTCTAGAGTTCAAATATGAACCTTTTAATATTGTGAGTTGTATGGGAGGTGAACGTCTTCATGGGCGTTATCACACAAATTTTATACTTTACTATACCGGACACGCTTCGTTCTAGGTGTAACTAACGTTTGCACAAAATGAATATACCCTGACCTTACAGGTTTAGTGTATAAAAATACGCTCTGAATCAAAAAAAAACTGCTCCCACACACAGTTTGTGCTTCAACAGCCACATTTTTATATTTAACCATGTATACCCAAATTTTGGACATTTTTTGGCATCGCTAAACATACTAAGGACACCTTAAATCCAACACCTTAAATCCAACACCTTAAATATTTAAGGTAAATAATTCACCGTAGTGATCGTGGCATGCAGGTTAAGTGTGTGGCTCAGTTCGGAGCCCGGGTTCAATCTCCGGCCGCGACGAAAAGTTTTTTTCAATTAAAAATTTTTCTGATCGGTCACCACCTCTCTGCAGACAATGGTAAACCTCAGAGAGTAATAATTTTTGAGTCAGTCATTCACAAGTCATAATGATGAAGTATACTTTTCTTGATTAAGGAACTGTGCTTAAACGTTGCTAACATCTATTAATATTACACTAGCTGATGTCTTAGGAAAGTTATATAAACTAAAAGATGATTACCCGATGAGTTACTTGCTATTATCATAAAAAAATTTGCGAACTTGTTGGCTCTCTTTCAACTTTCTATTTCTTAGTATGTTGTTATGGAAGAATTCGTACAGAAAATCTTTGCATAAAAAATGACCTATAACAGAGTTATGGTGGTGACCGTGGCATGCAGGTTAAGTGTGTAGCTTGGCATGCTCGGAGCCCAAGATCGATACCCACTCGCGACGAAAGTTTTTTTCAATAAAAATGTTTCTGATCGGTCACCACTTCTCTGCAGACAATGGCAAACCTCAGAGAGTAAATAATGCCATGTAAAGCTTCTTGAAAACATGAACTTTAGCCATTCGGAGTCAGCACAAAACATGTAGGTCCAGTTCTCGGTGTGTGTGCAAACATTTAATAACACACACAACACAATTTATCATAAGAAGTTCTGTCAAAGTCCTTTCAAGCTCTGAAATGGCCAATTTGTTATCGTTTGTTAAATAATTAACCATGCAAGAATTTTCAGTTATTTTATTGCATTTTGGTAGTAACATTCTTGGCTTAGATGTCATTTATTAGAAAAATTTCGTTTTCTATAAGAACATGTAAGTTGTTTAAAATTACCAAAAAAAAATTGACTCTACAAAAACTTTCGTATCTGAAATACACAAAAAGTTTTCAGTACCTACTTATCTTATTTTCTGTTGAAATAGAAAAATAAATCAATCAAAAATGAAAGTGAAAAACTCGGTCCTGTTACAAAGAATTCCATTTATTTATTTTTTGCTTGTAATTTTGATTAAATGTCCGTCCCATCATTTATCCATCTTTTTCATTTCCGTTTTCCATCTAATTTTTATAATTTACCAAAAAAACCTTAACGAATTTCTTTATTTCGCAAAACACTTTGATAAAAATAATTGTTGTTCAAAAAATATTTAAAACCAAAAATGGCCTTTGTAATGTTCTTTTATATGATATGCATAAATGTAAGGTTTGTTGAAGGAGTTTTTATAGTTAAAATTTAAAAACTGTTTATACGATCGAAAAATCAAGCCTAACTATCATAAAAATTTAAAATTTTTTTTTTGTTTATTTTTATTAATTTTGAATTTTTGTAATTTTATATATGTACGTAAAAAGTAATGGTGTAGTGAAAGAATCATGACAAGTTTTCAATTCTTTTCTGAGTTATAATCCAAAATACCCCTTTCAGCACTCCCACAGCAACAACAGCGCCACCTACCGCTGCCAAATTTATTTCAAATCCGTCCAGCCGTTTAAGAGCAGTTCAGTCACAAAGCCATGTACAGAAGAATTTTATATATAAAGATTATGCTTGAGCATATTATTCTGAAAAGTTTCTTTCATTAAACTATTTTAAAACGAGCAACATGTGCAAAGAAGTTACATGCCACGAAATAAATATGCACACATTGGTTTGCAGCTCATCATTCTGCAGCAATAACAGCACTCATTTTTGGGGAATTCACCACCTACTTTCAGCAAGCTTCTGTTAACTTGTATTCCCAATCACCTCAAAGAGCACTAACTCCTTAAGGGTACTCTTCGAATGAGTGTGGAGAGCAAGAGCGAGAGCGAGATCAAAAAACTTTATATAAAAGAATCAATAACAAAATTTTTCCCCTTGTTTCTGTTTTTTTTTTTTTTTTGGTTTTTACGTTGCTTGACGCTTACAGAGTTTATCAAAGAAAAGGGTTGATAGCAACATGAATTTGAAACTCTCGTAACCCAAACGCGTGAAAAGCACGTGAAGCATGGTTGAAATTTTTCTAACCAACTTAACACTTTAATTAAATATTAAATATTGTTAAATTTTCTTAAAGAAAGTCCGTCTATGTAGTTCTGTAGAACAAATATGATATTTTAAAATTTTTTTCATAAAAATTGGTCCAGTAGTTTTGGAGTTTACTATACACTTAATATTAATATTTCCACCATATTTTGATAATGTCACTTCGTATAAGAGTGCTCATTAGGGTGTTTCAAAATTTAGTTTTTTCTAATTATTAAGGTCTGACAGCTAAAATTGAGAGTATGTGATGCAAGAATAATATAATTGACAGATAATTAAGAACTTTAAATTTTGCAGCTATCACACGGTCTTAAAATTAATAAAAATTGCATAATTTTGGCAAGTAGCCACATTCAATTTTAAGCCTTATTTGGCACACTGACATTATTTCCACCTCTCGGGCTTGAAAAACCCACACTTTCTTGGGTTCTGACATAAAATACGAATTGTTAGACATTGATGTATCTTTTTGAATCTAAGAAAAGTTCTTTATTCCGTTTCATGTGAAATTCCACTCGAATAAAAACAAACGATAAATGTGAACCACGCGTGGAAACTTTCACAACATGTTCATCAAAAAATGACTCTTACTTACTTACTAAGGTGGCCGTGACAACCTGCTGTCGGTTTACGTCCGACTTCATCAGCTTTCGCCTGGCGTCTCTGCTTCACGCGCGCCGTCTCCAATCTATTTCACCAAGCACGGTTAGGGCTTCCTCGATCTGTTTAATCCATCGGAGGCATGGTCTTCCTCTTCGTAGTCGACCCTCGGCTTTCGCCTCAAACACCTTTTTCGCTGGAGCTTTTTCATCCATACGAAAGACATGACTCTGGACTAAGTCCATGTCGTCGTAAAGCTCGAACAGTTCGTAGTTCATTCGAATGCAGTAGTCGTCGCCAACTCGAACAGGACCAAAGATTTTGCGAAGAACTTTCCTCTCGAACATCCCTAGAGCGGCTGCATCTGTTTGCGATACCACCCATGCGCGATAGAGAAGCACAGATATGAAGAGCGTCTTGTAGAGTGTTAGTTTTGTCGATCGAGAGAGCGCTCTGGAACCTAATTGCTTACTTAGCCCGTAGTAGCACCTATTAGCAATTGTTGTTCTTCACTTTATCTACAGGTTGACATTATGGTTGCTGTTTACGGCGATGCCAAGGTATGTTAGCTCTTTGACAACTTCAAAGTTATATTTGCCTGCTGTTTTATGGGAGCTTTGACGGTGCGCTTTCCTATTTCCAAACAGCATATACTTTGTTTTGCCCTCGTTCACCATCAAACCCACTTTGGCTGATTCCTTTTCGATAGCGGCGAAAGCAGCGGTTACATCTCTCTGGGTTCTGCCGATAATATCGATATTATCAGCATACGTAAGTAGCTGGACACCTTTGTAGAAAATGGTACCATTTCGATGTACACCTGCCTTTCGTAGGATCCCCTCTAAGATTAAGTTGAAGAGATTGCATGATACCGGGTCGCCTTGTCTGAAACTTCGTTCGGTATTAAAAGTTTCGGAGAGGTCATTTCCTACCTTGACGGCGCTGCATGCATTGCTTAACGTCATCCTGCAGAGTTTTATCAACTTAGCAGGTATACCGAACTCAGACATTGTTACGTACAGGCAATCTCGAACCGGGCTATCGAATGCAGCTTTGAAATCAACAAATAGTTGGTGGATGTCAATATGATTTTCGTGGGTTTTTTTCAGGATTTGACGTAGTGTTAGAAGCTGATCTATGGTGGACTTGCCCGGACGAAAGCCACACTGATAATATCCAATCAGTGTTTTGATATGCGGCTTCAATCTTTCACACAATACGCTCGAAAGAACCTTGTATGCGATGGAAATAAGACTGATACCTCGGTAGTTGGGGTAAATTGTCGTGTCTCCTTTCTTAAGTGAAGGACAAAGCATACTGAGGTTGCAATCGTTGGACATGCTTTCCGGTTTTAAACAATTAAACAACCAGCAACTTTAACCTCGTCACGGCTAGGTGATGGAATTTCCACATCATCATCATCGATTGGTGGTGTCGGACTGCATTCTCCGAGGGCGGAATTGTTGGTATCGTCGCCTGCAAACAGATTGGAAAAATGCTGTCTCCATAATCTCAATGCGCACTGCGTATTTGCAATCAGGTGACCATTTTCATCTCTTCAAGTAGATGCTCCGGGCTTGAAACCTTAGGTTAGACTTAACCTGCTGTTTAAATATTCAAGAATTCTTCTTGTTGCACACCTGTGCGTACATTCTTCGCATTGCACAATCGCATGCGGATCTTGGCTGCAACAAGATAATGGTCGAAGTCAATATTGAACCCTCAAAATGTGCACACATCCAGTACACTTGAAGCGTGCCTTTCGTTGATCACAACATGATCAATTTGGTTTCGCGTTTTTTGATCCGGGGACAGCCAGGTTGCCTTTTGGATATCGAGGTGTTGGAATCTGGTGCTACTAACTACCATGTTTCGCGCCACGGCAAAGTCGATCAGTCTTAGACCGTTGTTTGAAGTGGTCTCGTGGAAACTGAACTGACCGACAGTGGAACTAAAGATGCTTCCTTTTCCGACCTTCGCGTTAAAATCGCAGAGAACTATTTTTACGTTACGGGCCGTGCATCGATGATACATGTCCTCTAGGTTCACGTAGAAGGTATCCTTGACAGCATCGTCCTTTTCCTCCGTCGGGGTATGTGCGCAAATTAGGCTTAAGTGACAGAATTTAGCTTTGATTCGGATTGTCGCCAGCCTTTTGTTGACAGGTGTGAACCGGAAAACAAGATAGCATATTTCCGACTTACGACAAATTCGCAACCAAATTCACGCTTCTCTGCATGGCAGCTGTAGTATATATTGCAGTCTGCTCTCTTAGAGCAGCCTTGTCCTTTCCATGGCATCTCCTGGATGGCGGTGATGTCAGCCTTTATTTCTTCGAGGGCTTCCACCAATTGGACAGCGGCACCTTCCCTATAAAGGGTCCGGACATTCCAGGTGCAAATCCATAAATCATTGTTCGTTTTTCGTTTGCGGTGGTCGTCAACGCAGTTCAACGGGGTTCATATCCGAGGCTGTTTTAGTTTTCATTGGGAAATTAGTAATGTGGTTGGGGTGACCCAAACCCTACGCACATTCCACTTTTAAGGTCTTGTGGAATGACCATAGACTATAACATTGAGGGGAGACATCGCCGCTCAAATTAGCCGAAAACTAAACGGGTGTTATTTTGCCGTTTCCAGGAGACACCACTTGGGGGTTTTGAGTCGACTTGAGACGATTCGACATTTTTTATGCTGGCCGCGCCAAGTTGAGGCAAACAGATATTGTCTCCCGATTTTTTTTTTCTGTATCTTAAAGATTATCGTCTTTATACAGTTTTCAATTTCAGGGTTGTATGGGAGGTGAACGTGTTTGTTAGCCAATGACTACCATTTTTCTAACACGCCTTGGTTTAAGTATGAACTACTCACGCAACTAATATTTTTTTTTATCTTGTATTCAAACTTCTATATAGATAAATATATAGAGTTTTTAATTTTGGGATTGTTTTGGAGGTAGATAATTTCATTATGAATTGTTTGATGATTTTTTTCATGTATTTTAATATTTTTTAATTAGGATTAGTATTCTAAGGAAAGAATTTTTAGTGTTAATTTTGTAAAATTTATTTTAATTTAAGCGTTATATTGAATATCCCATCGTCATTCATTAAAACCATTTTTATACCCCCACGCGTACTGCGTAAGGGGTATATTAATTTTGTCACGACGTGTGTAACACCCAAAAGGAGGCGTGGTAGGTATGGAAAAGTATATATATTCTTGCTCAGCATCACCACCTGAGTTGATTTAGCCATGTCCGTCTGTCTGTCCGTCTGTCCGTCTGTCCGTCTGTCGACACGATTACAGCCGTAATTTTTAAGCTATCGTAATGAAATTCGATATTTAAGCTTTTTTTAAAAAAACTAAGGTCAAGTTCGAGAATGGGCTAAATGGGATGAAAACCACGCCTACCTCCCATACAACCCCAAAATTGAAAACTCTACAAAGAAGCTAATATTCAAGCTACAATACTGAAATTTGATATATGTGTATTTTATGTCAAAACTGGGATGTCTTAGAAAAAAGGGCATTATCCACCCACTAACACGCCCACCTCCCATACAACCCCAAAATTGAAAAAATCTATAAAGAGGCTAATATTAAAGTAACAAGACAGAAACTCGGTATTTGTGTATTCAATGTCAAAACTGAGGTGTGTTTGAAAAATGGGCGTCATCCACCCACTAACACGCCCACCTCCCATACAACCCCAAAATTGAAAAATCTATATAGAGGCTAATATTAAAGTTACAAGACAGAAACTCGGTATTTGTGTATTCTATGTCGAAACTGAGGTATGTTAGAAAAATGGGCGTCATACACAATCTAACATGCCCACCTCCCATACAACCCAAAAATTTAAAACTTGTTAAAAAGGCTTATATTTAAGCTGCAGGAAAACAATTTGATATGTATGTATTTTAGACACATAAAAATAATAAAATCTCTCAAAATCTCATACAAAAACCTCTCCAATTTAAGATTCTTCCACCCTTAAGAATCGGCCGTGGGGGTATTTTAACTTCGGCCAAGTCGAAGATATACCTTACTAGTTTTTATTATGCTTGGCGTTCAAAACGCGTTAACATTTAAACTATGCAAAATTTTTACTGCCATCTACTTTTATTAGAAAAATATGATGAAGATTAGATTAGAAGATCGTTATGAGTAATAATTGCTGAAGTTGGTATATTTAAACTCAGCAATACTGATTGAAAAGGGCAAATTTAATTACTCAAAAATTTACTTTAAAAGATATGAAATTTAATAAACACAACGTATCCGAATAACATAAAATAAAACAAAATTTAACAAACATTGCATAAGACAAAAAGCAACAAATCCTTAACGCCGATTTGCAACAGACACACAGCCACACACACACACACACGCCCACACAGATGTTTTAAGCAAATATGAATACTTAGTAAGTTACATACACGCATACACACATACACCCACACTTTATGCAGTCATTACAAAAACAGAAATGTTTCATAACGCTTGGGATATGCTAACAAAATCTCAAAAATAAACAAGCAACCAATGGGAATGGATTAAAACTGGGCAGAGACCAGAGTGAGTATGTGTTTGTGTGTTTATTTTAAGGACAGGTGAAAAGCATGATGAAGAAGCTAAGTTAACAAAACAAAAAAAAACACACGTTGCAGGGAAATGTATGACGAAGCATCAACATTTAAGGATATTTAGTGCAGCCGCACACAAACGTAACTTACGTAAACATGTTATACCTGCGGCGCTTTAACGAATTTGCAAGAGCACATGTTATGAAATATGTGTGAGTGTGTGCTTGCAAGCTTTAAAGCAAATATGACAACACTCACTAACCTGCAAACAAATGCAAAAATATACTTCTACACATACACACATGGCTTAATGACAAAGAACACGTGGGCGAGTGTGTGAATGAAGGCGCTCTGTTGATTTTTCATTTTTCAACATATTCATTTGCAAAGCTTTATGAAAAAGCTCTATGCTTTAGCTAAATGTTGTATGTATTTGCTTGCTGTGTGGTAGTTGCCAGTTTTAATAAATATTTACAAACCGACAAATTGGCGTATGCATGAGAGTGTGTGTGTGCACTTTTGAGTCTTTATGAAGTACTTTAAGTGCTGCTGATGCCTCATAAATTCATTTGAAAATGTTTTTAAATCCTTTGCTTGATTTCAGAAATCCTTGTCTTGGTTTCGCCAGCTTAGAAAAGCTTTTCTATAGCTTGAGAAGATAAAGGCAATGAGTAATAGAGACAAATAGCTACAGTCTAAGTAAGTGAGAGAGGGAGAATGAGAGCTAATAAATAAAGCAGTTTGCTAGCTGTATGCGGTAGTAATAATGTCCTTTCACTCCATGCGGTTTAAGCATTTTTGCATAATTAAATTTTTCTTGTTAAAAATTTTTTACAAAAAAAAAAAAACAATTACCAGCTCCATGAATGGCACAAATGCAAATGTTGCATAATTTAAGCTTGAGTTATTTATGGTCTATTTTAACTGTGGACCAACTGACCAAACATTACGTGATCATTTGTAGAATGTAAGGATTAAGACGCTTTAAAAAAGTTTACTTTCCACATTTATGGTCAGCGCGGTTGTATGTTTTCAATTTATGCACATTTAAAAAGATTATTCCATTTTTATTTTTTTGTTTTTTGTAGATTTGGATTAAAGGTAGTAGCAATTTCAATCACTTAAATATCTGCAAAATAATAAAAAACAGATTTTTAATCGACAAAAAAACAAACATTAAGTATTACTATGCATAAAAAATTTGTGAACAAATAAAATGGACCCAAATTTATTTTATGTTTAGTAAATGTATCCTTTTTTAAGGCAAAAAAAATACATCAAAAAAATACATAAATTCACTAGCTGTATTTTTTTTTATTTTATACATAAAACCGCTTATTTCACAAGCAAAATTTTAACTGTTTTTTTTTTGAAGGCAAGAAGCACAAATTTTAAACACAAAATAGCAACAACAGTAGAAATTCTGAAGCTCTGATCAACCAAGCATTGCTTCTTAAGGGCAAAAAAGAAAAAACATATTTTTTGCAAAGAAGTGGCCTCTCAAAAATCTTTATGTTTGTGCTCTTTTTTTCTCACACTTTGCTCTTTTGCACTTTAAGCAATATTGTCTTTTCTTTCATTTTTTTTTCGCTGTGTTTTCCCAGCCAATTTCATGCCTGGTTGCATTTTAACCATAATTGCAAGAGGCAGGATTTTGCAAAAAAAAAAAACAACAAAAAAACAGCAACCAATTTTAAAAAAACCAATTTTCCTAGAGTTACTCTTTTAATCCTATAGGGAAATATAGCATTAATATCATAGAAATGAGAAGATTCAAATTAAACCACAAACCTTGTTAATGTTTTTTCTGCTTTATTTTGCAATAAATAACAAAATTTTGAAAGAAAAATAAATTGGTTGGCAAGCACGAAAAGCAAAATACAGCTTGTATAAAGTATAGGCAGCCCTCAAGTTGAAATCATTTCACAATTTCAAACTCACTAAAGGGGGACATGACATTGGCCGTTTTTGAAATCAATAATCGAATAATTTTGTTTTCTAGTAAATATTCTTTACATTCTAAAAAAACTCAATTAAGAGCTCAAGTGAGAGCGCATTTTTAATTTTTATTTTAACTTTTTTTTTTCTTTGTTCACAAACTTTGAACGCATTTATCTCGAAACCATGTTTTTCGTACTGGTTGCGGCACTAGCGGGTTCATTTTTTGACGAAATTTTTTTATTTTTATTTTTTTAAACTTGATTCGTTGTCGTATCAACGACACGAGCTTTTTTAAATTTTTTTTCGATTTTTTATGAATTTTTAAAGCCAATATTTTTTTCCAAAAAATACACTGTCAAATTTGGAACATCACCAAAAATTGAAAAAAAAAAATTAAAAAAAGCTCTTGTCATACGATATGGTTATCGTATTTTAAGATTTTAGATTTAAAAAAGATTTTAAGATTTAAAAAAGTAATTTTTTTCAAGATCGGACAATTTTTGCGGCTCCCAAGGTGCAACCACGAGGCCTTGTTTTTTTCTCTGCCGTCAGTTTGGAGCTCTATAAGACCATGTTGGAGTGAAAAATATATTTTTTTCAAATATTTTTTTTTGTAATGTGTTCAATTCTCTATAAGAATTAAAAAAAAATTTGGAAAAATGTTTGTTTTTGACTGAGAATGTTTAAAAAAAGGTCTGTTTTCTCTGCCGCGAATGTTATGTCCCACCTTAAGTTCAAAACGCACACAATTAGTTGTTTAAAAAAAAGTACCTGGGCGACCGAGCTCCACTAAGAATCTCACCGCATATATAAATGTTCCACGGTTTTAAATGCATCAAAAATGCCAACTTTATCTTAGAAACAACACACAAGATAAAATATTTCAAACTTGAAATGCATTTTTATTTTAAAAATTTTGAATCCATTGTGCATCTCAGACTCAAGCTAATTCATAGTGCATTGAATGCTAAGGCCAAAGACATATAGAGGGAAGAGAGAAGAGGGAGAGAGAAAGATGCTAGTTTTAGCGAAAAATATCAAACGTGTCATTATTTTTCTTTATTTCGGCAAAAATTTAATTTTTTGCCAATTAACGAATTTCACCTTCAACGATTGCGACAGCGACCGGCACTAATTTTTGCAGTACTTTTTTTTTATTTTGTATGATTTTTTTAATAATATTAATTATTGTTTATATTTTTGAAATTATTTTAGTATTCTTTGCTATTTTTTATTCGGCAAAAATTAAATTGTTTGCCTATGAACGAATTTTCCCAGCAAAGATAGTGGCAGCATGGGTTCGAATCCCACGGCTGACACAAATTTTTTTAGGAATTTTTTAATATTTTTATAAGTGTTTTCCTGGTCGATATTGTTCAAATTATTTTCGTATTGGTTTTTGTTTAGTTTAATGAATTAAAAGCTTTATTGGATCAACTAAAACCGAAAAAAGTTATAAATTTTGTTCAAAATATAAAAAATGTACTGAAATATTTTAAAAATAAAAAACATAATTTTTTTGTTGATCCAATGATGCTTTTTAGCTTTTTATTCATAAAAATACACAAATCTAAGATAATGAATTAAAATAAAAAAAACTATGATTCAAATTAAATAATAAAAACAATTAAAAAAATTACTAAAAAAAAATAATTGTCAGTCGTAGTATTCGAACCCACGCTTCCACAATCGCAGAAGGCAAATTTTTTTCGGCAAGAATTTAATTTTTGCCGAAATAAAGAAAGGTAATTGCACGATTTCCATTTTTCGCTTAACAAAGCATCTCTCTCCTTTTTCTCTATATGTTTTCCGCCCTCGCATTAAAAAAGAAAATTTATAATGAATAAATAAATTAAACTGTAAATTTGAGCAGAGATCTGGCCACATTCAGTGCAGTGCCAGTTTGAGGGAAATTTTCCTTTTTGAGAGATTCTTCTATCGCCTGTTGAGTTAAAAGTTAAACATGTTTCTTCGTAGAACAAGAAAAAAGGGAAATTTTAAAATTGAAAATTTTGGAAGAATAGCATACAAAAAAGGTAACATCTTAATATATAAAAGACAAGCGTCCTGCTCCGTGCTCTATATCGCAAAACATGTTCAGCCTGGACCAGAACCTGTTGTAAAATTATGCATTTGAAATGTTTGTACTTACTAAACCTTTTAAAGCCTGTTCAGCCTGGACCAGAACCTGTTCATAAATTATGTATTGGAAATCATTATGTATTGGAATCATTTTCCTCAACTATTAAACATCTACATCTACTACTAAACAGTCCTTCATAATTAACAGAACCAGAATCTATTCGGTCTGCATAAACTGAACAGCAATTATTACATTCTGATAATTGCTCTGATTTTTACATCAGCTGCTTTGCTTTTGGCAGGCTGTCTAATATAATGGACAAAACCATGATAACTTACTTACTTACTTAGATGGCGCTTACAACCGTTGGTCGGTTTTGGCCTGGTCTAAGAATTTGCGCCAGCCTCTTTTGTCGTGCGCTTGCTGGCGCCAGTTGGAAACTCCAAGCGTCGTCAGGTTATCCAATTCCTGGTCTTTCCAACGGAGATGCGGTCTTCCTCGTCTGCGTTGGCCACCGCTGGGTACCGAATCCAATATTTTTTTCGCTGGAGCTTCGTCGTTCATTCTCTCGACATGACCTAGCCAGCGAAGCCGCTCTATTTTAATACGCTTGACATATCGATGTCGGCATATAGCTCATACAACTCGTGGTTCCATCGTATTCGGTACTCGCCATTGACGCAGATTGGACCATAGATCTTGCGAAGGATTTTTCTCTCGAACGCTCCCAAAGTTATTTCATCAGAGCTGCTCAACGTCCAGGATTGTGATGCGTATAGTAGGACGGGCATGATTATTGACTTATAGAGCGTCAGTTTTGTTCGTCGAGAGAGAGCTCTGCTTCTCAATTGCCTACTGAGTCTAAAGTTAAACCTATTGGCAAGAGTTATCCTTCATTTAATCTCAATATTGTTATCGCTGGAGGAGTTTCGAACTGGAACTCTGGAGCTCCCAACTGGATCAGGAGTTGCTGGCCTGGATCCCAGGTAAGGAGGTGTTGTCAACAGTGACGTGGTTTCCAAGACGCTGGGACTGTTTATTTGTTGACACAAGATACTTCGTTCTATCTGCGTTCACTGCAATACCCATTCGACTCGACTCTTTTTCTAGCCTGGAGAATGCTGCACTGACTTCGCGCGTATTGTGGCCAATGATGTCGATATCATCTGCATACGCCAGCAACATAAAACTCTTATAGAAAATGGTGCCACTGCGTCTCAGGTCAGCAGCTCAGATGATCTTTTCCATGAATATATTAAAGAAGTCGCACGATAAGAAATCACCTTGTCTGAAACCTCGCTTGGTATCGATCGGAAGGGAGAGATCCTTCCCGATTTTCACTGCGCTGCTGGTGTTCTTCAGTGTCATCCTGCACAGACGTATTAGTGTTGCAGGAATACCAAATTCAGACAGGATGGAGTATAGATGACTCCTTATTGGACTGTCGAAGGCGGCTTTGAAATCGACAAAAAGATGATGTGTGTCGATTTGTTTTTAAAGGGTTTTTTCCAAGATTTGTCGGAGCGTGAAGATCTGGTCGATGGTGGATTTTCCAGGTCTGAAGCCACACTGATAAGGTCCAATCAGTTGGTTGACGATGGGCTTCAGTCTTTCACACAATACGCTCGACAAGACCTTATATGCGATATTTAGAAGGCTAATCCCAGGGTAGTTGCCGCAAATGGTGGGATCGCCTTTCTTGTGGATTGGACAGAGTACACTGAGGTTCCAATCATCTGGAATGCATTTTTTCGACCATATTCTGCATAGAAGTTTGTGAATGCATTTAAACAGAGCTTCGTCACCGGTCTTAAACAGCTCAGCCGGTTGGCCATCAGCTCCTGCGGCTTTGTTGTTTTAATTTATAGCTGTTAAGACCTCGTTATAGTTGAGCAGCGGAACTTCAACGCTGTTATCCATAATTGGGGTTTCCGGGATATCATCTCCACTGGCGGGATATCAGCGTCGCCATTTAAAAGACTAGAGAAGTGCTCCCTCGATAGCATCAGTGATATCTGGATATCTGTCACTAGATTCTTATTCTCATCCTTGCTGAAAGAGGCTTCGGTCTTAAAATAGAATAATGAAGAATAATGAGTAATGAATAACGAATAGTGAATAAAACATGACTAATGAATAAAACTTCAATGCATGAATGCAAAATGAATAACGATTCTTTGTGAATTGCATTCTTTATGAAAAGCATTCATTTGAATTAAAAAAAATTAATGTATTATGCTGAATAAAGAAAAATTAATAATCAAAATGAATAATAAATAATTTTTTTTTTTTTAATGAATGTGAATTGAGCATTTTATTCATGGATAAATTTTGATTTCATTTTCTTGTGTCCTGATTCACTTGCACTTAGAATTCTGAATATGAATGCAGATTTTACAGCTCTGATCACCATCTATGTTTTGGCCCGATTTGGCCACATGTCATTATTCGAACTTGACAATGCAGTGGTATCGAGGAAATACCGTGTCAATTTTACCAAAAAACCACCATCCACCGAATTGTCCACAGCTTCGCCCAATCGAAAAATTTTGGGCGAAGCCATGCTTAAAGAAAATGGTAGATCAGCAAAAAACCCCCAACAGATGCTACTAAAGTGGAATCGATTTGCTGCTACGGTACAGAGAAGTGATGTACAAAAGTTAATGTCAAGAGTCAAAATAAATTTATGAAATTTTATTAATAATAAAGAAATTTCAAAAAAGTTTTCGTTTCTAAGTTTTTAATAACAGAATTTTAAATTTATTTTAGTCTTTTTGCTTAACGTTTTTGCTTTTAGATACTGGAATTGCTTTTGTGCGTATACATAGATTTTAAGTGAACGATGCTTTACTTGGAATTTTCTTGATTAGTTAGTCTAAAATTATTCTAATTAATTTATTAAAGTATTTATGTTTTTCAAAATTGAATTCATATTCCAATGTATGAAATTGGAATTCTTTATCGTTAAACTTCTAAGACGAAATTCTTTAACCTTTCTTAGATCCTCTCTTTTGGATATTATTTTCATTTATATCGTATTATGTGGCCACACACAAATTTTTTAAGTGAAAACTTCTTCAAAGGACATAACCTTAATTGCTTTTCTCTTTCTGCGAATTTTAGTATAAGTCGTATGGAATTTGATTTGATCGAAATCATCACGGCTTTGTATTGAAGTTAGGTGAAATTTTCATAAAATTTTTCCAAATATCAAACTCAGAGTACATTTATATATTAAGACTTATGTGTGAGACATCAAGTAAGAACATTAATTTTTAAAAAATGTATGAAGGATTTATATTTTGATGACGACACTTTTTAGGAGAGGCAGAAGAAGGTTTCATTCGATTTCGTAGAATTTGTAGTACAATCACAGCGTTTATATTACTAAATAAATCCTACGTGATAAGTTTGAAGTTAATAGATTGATTTTTATAGATCTTTCCTGTTTTATAGAGAGATTTCCTGTTTTGAAAAAAATCACTTTATGTTGGATGCTTATGCTTAGTTATTATTTAATTTTTCCAAGCTTCCAAATCAGTACGTATTTAAGATCAAATCTTAAGTGTAAAATTTCAAGCCATGAAATGAATTTTTGTAGAAAAGTCAGTATGTATGAAAGGCATGGTTTTCATTCGATTTAATTAATTTTTAAATATCAATTTCATTACGATAGCTTCAAAATTACGGCTTTAATTGTGTCGACTGACAGTCAAACTGACATATTCTTAGCAAGAAAAACAATTAAAAAAACTCTTAAATGCATTTTTTGATAAAATATGCGTACGATTGAGATTTTTTTAATATTCAAATAAAAATTTCACGTCAAACCATATTCTATGAAGAAGGCCATGAAATTGTTGAGGTACACACTGTATAGTGTAAAAAATGAAAAATAATTTTTTTGTTTTTTTTTTTTAGAATCTGGTTCCTTAAGGCCATAGGAATGCGTATATGAAATTTTAGAAAAAATATGATGTCGCGCATTTATTCATACTAGTATCGCCTAGGGTCGACATTCGACCAATTTATTGATTGCTTATTTATAATTATATGCGAGATGATTAAAATAAGTTCGAGGCTATAACTCTTAATTGATTGGAGATATAAAGCTATTTTCTTCAAAAAAATTATTTTTTTATATTATAATTTTGTTCAAAAACAGAAAACCAACATTTTAAAAAATTTAATTTTGTCAAAGAAATCTTAGAGGGTAGCCTTGATTTTTTGATGGCACGGACAGTTTATTAATTTAATGTCAAGAGAAAATAAATTCACCTAAAATTCGGTATAGACTTTGAAAGAAAATCAAAAATGCAATTTTAAGTTTTTGTTGTTTTACAACAAAAATCATTTTTAACCCCATATTTTAAGAATAAATCAAAATTTATGGTCTTTTTTTAAAATGAATAATTTAAATATAAACAAACAAAAAACGGTATTATTTTCAAAAGTTTTTTTAAGTTAACTGATAAGACTTAAATACAAAAAAGAAATCAATAAAATCTATTCACAGATGGCGGAGATATTGGCTTCCCAATTTAGAACATTCAATTTGAGACAGTTTTTTTTCTCTTTCTTGGCATTTGGTTGAAACACACGCTAAATAACTAACGACAATATTAAGAAAATTCATTAAAAATACTTTTGGTTAGAATTTTGCTGTAATTTTTAACACATTTAAAAGAAAATTTATCAAACTTTTAGAAAAAATAAAAAAAATTAAAAAAACGTTAAAATCCGACCAAGATATTCACATGGAAAGTCAAATTTTTGAGTTCAAAACACATTTTTTTACAAATTTAACAATTGATGAATGCATAAAACTACATTTTTTTAAGAAATTGTTACTTTTAAAAAAAATTCAAATTCGAGCAACTTAAGAACTCTCTTTCAACTAAATTTCATATCAATCAAAGAGCAGATTTTTTCTCAAAAATTTAATTTCTCTCTTAGAAGGTTGGAAACCCCCTCTATCAGATATATCATTTATATATACATTCTGCACATCTGGGCAACAAAACCTTTCGAGTGATATAAGTTTCATTAATTTTGAGTTTTAATTAATACCGAAAAAGCGTACGACAAACTTTAATGTTCACGTATTAATATATAAGATATTATCGTTCATAGAAGAAAATCTAATAACGTTTATCTCGAAACAAGTTTTTTTCGAATTGTTTTCTAAGATAACTCGAGTTCTGCTGGATGGATTTTGATGAATCTTAATTCATTGCGATTTTCGTAGACTGTGTTAAGCAGTCTACCTATAAAAACCAAAAAACTTTTATATTTTGTTTTTTACGGCTTAGAATTTCTGCCAAAAAGAGGGGTTTTTGTGAATTTGTTTTTTAACGCATGCTTTTTTTTTTTTTTTGTTTCATTTTTTTATTTGCGTAGGTAGAGCGCACAACTACAACCCTTAACCGAAGAGTGCACTTTGATTTTTTTACTTTTCGACGCCTTGGAAAGGCTGGAGACAAGAAACCAACTTACAACCCTTTTTTAAACACGCCAACTACAACGACCTCTAGAAAATAAACAAGAAATACAAAAACAAAAAAAAACCTTTTTTTGTAACTTCAACTTTAACTGTACATATTGTTAATAAATTTGAATTAAATAAATTTAAAATATGTTAAAAAAAAACTAATAAAAAAAAAAAAAATATTGTTTTTAATAGCTTCACACTGTAATTGTACCTGAAAGGCTTGTGTGAAGTCGGAATGGAAGTAGGGTCTAAAGTTCATCTGGGGACTGCGAAGGCCATGCTATAATACTCACTCTTATTATACGAAAGCAAATTCTTGTATATTTTGAGATATGATTTGAAACGTTATCCTGCATCAACTCCGATTCTCTAGTGATTTTCTGCTTGGCTTACAACAGCATCACTGCTTCAAGTATTTTAATATAGTAGCACATGACATCTTTAACGGTTTTTGTGATGTATTTGGTGTCGTACACTATATATTTTGGTAATACAAAATGAAGTAAAATACCTTGGAGTAATACTGGATAAAAAATTAATTTTTCATAAACACATTGAATCAAGTTGTATAAAAGCCTTGTCATCCTTTAAAGCACTTTGGCCTCTTCTCAATCATCGATCAAAGCTAACTCAACAAAATAAAAACTTAATCTTTAAATGTATCATAAGACCAATTTTAAGTTACGCATGTCCAATATGGTTTAAAGCTGCAAAACATATTATCAAGAGAATGCAAATAATTCAAAACAAATGCTTGAAAATGATTAACAACAAACCATGGAGATATTCAACAATTACCCTTCATAACGAAACCAATAATGAAATGTTTATTAACTTCATCAGAAAACTTTCCCACAATTACTTTATAAATAATATGAACTCAACTTTTCCACTTATTAGAGGTTGCAGAGAATACTTTTAAAATTAAATTATCAACAAAACAACTGTTTATATATGCTGGATTGTTTATTTTATACAATAATCTTTCTATTTATATTCATGTTTAATTCTTAACTTTCTCTTTCTAATCATATAAAGGAGTTTTACCTTTTTACCTTTGCCAAGATCATTTATATAATCATTGTTATCATCTTGTGAATAATGTGTAATCAACTGATGTAATATCTCTTAAGATAAATCTCATAACTTGTAAAACATATATAAATATTATAAACGAATTTGGTTAAATAAATAATAATAATAATAATAACTATATATTTTGGTATTCACCTTTGCATCATTTGAACATTGAAGGTCTTTGTCCAGAAAGACATGTTTGAAAAAACAAGTCTCCGTTTGACGTTCATGGCGATAAAAAATTTAACTTTTTTCGGACTTCTACCCATTAAAACTACTTTATTCAAACAATATGGGTTCGGTTTTGATCTGCAGCTAGTCAAAAGAAATTGTAGTGGTACATTTTCTGGTAATTTTGCCTAGTTTAGCGATGAAATTATTTACACTTCATACCTACTACGTGGAAATTCCATTCAGTTCCGCAATTTCACGACTGAATTTTCCTTCTTCCTGACTTTTTTGTTGATTTTCCTTTCAGAAGTGTTGCAATGAACTTCACGATATTATTGAAATGGTATTGAATGGTTAATCTTACTGAAGATTAACAAGCGTCTTAGACAAAAGCAACTGATAATTACTTGATTTTCATGATTTTTCTAATAAGATTGTATTAAAGAAGTAACTTTAAAAACCACTGTTGTTGACGTGATACAAAAAAGTCTTGTTCTGATACGAAATAATTTGATGTCTTTTGTCCCCCTTATAATTCAAAATAAAAATTTTACGTAAATATATTTTCGTTTCCGAGTATGTAGAAAAAACTTGTAAAAGTCCTTTTATCTTTTCTTATTCAAGTCACGTGCAGCATAAATCGTTTTTTGGCACAACTACAATTTTTTTTTTTTTCAAAACCTTCGATGTTCTGCTACACTAACCAAAATGTTTAATATATCTTATATTGATATTTAGTTGATTTACATGAACATTTAGTACAAAAGCCAACAATTGCCAAAAGTTCTTTGGTTGTTACATTTTATTGTTAAAAAAGAAATGTATATTTAAATTATTATTATTTATTATTATTATTAAGAACTGAGGTGTACAATAAGACTTAGTCTTTTTTAGTACTACAAGAGACATTATCACTGGTGGATTTGTAAATTACTTAAAATTAAATTTAAAATTAAATTAAATTACACAGTTTAAGATCTACTTAATATAAAACATTTGCAAGCAAAAATATATCCATTAAATTTTTGAAACTTATGAAAATATTAACTTAATATAATAACATTGGCAAATTGATTGAAATTATGATAACAGAAAATAAGAAAGTAAGAAAGTTTAAGAAATATAGATATATTGTAGAAAAATTAGATAGAATTGAGAAGAGCATAGGACTATTGATTTAAAGTGCTTTAATATTCAAATATGGCATGTTTGAAGTTAGTTCGCAAAGTTATCCGTTTAAGAGAGTTGGGTAAAGCATTCCACAATCTAATGGTGCTGACGAAGAAGAACCTGCTGCTATTAAGATAATTAAACCTAGGAACTATAAAGCTGGTAGACCGTTGAGACTGAAAGAACTGAAGTTTCACAAAAAGATATTCAGGCCTTTGAGTATGTAAGAGTGAGTGCAAAAATATAACATTGCGAATGTTTAAATAATCAAGTAAGCTACACCCCAGAATTCCTCTACTCCTTAAAGAGATATGATCATAACGATTGATTCCATACACATACCTAGCCGCATTATTGAATGCAACCAAAAGTTTATGCTGTGATTGGGAATCCAGCTGGCTATATACAACAGCAGAGTATGTAATATGCGGTAAAATTAATTGCACAACTAGTCTGCGACGAGTTTCAATGGGCGTAAAGTTCTGGGAAATACGAAGGTGGCGTAAAGTGCCATATATTTTACCTATTGTGGAATTAATATGGTCTGTGCATGTTAACTTGGAGTTTATAATAAATCCAAGGTTTTTAGCTTTCAGGATAAAATCAAGTTTCTTGTCACCAATAAAAACCGGAGGGATATCAATGAAGCAAGAATCACTCCTCGCAATTGGCAAAACTTTAGTTTTTAAGGGGTTAATTAAAAGCAAGTTAGAAACAGCCCAGTTATTTAACAACGTCAAGTCGTAGTTCAGTCTATATGTTAAATCCTCTAAAAGTCCAGTAGGTCGCGATAAGTAGAGTTGCATATCATCAGCATAAGCATGTACAGTAGCATATTTGCAAATTGAGAAAACATCATTTATAAATGCAGAGAATAAGAGTGGACCTAGAATAGATCCTTGAGGTACTCCACTTACAACAGGTTTGAGAGAAGAGAAGGCGTTACCTACTTTCACCTGATGCATTCTTCCGTCAAGGTAACTTGATATTAGGTTAACGGCCTCAGAACTAAAATTAAAAAAATGTCTGAGCTTATGACAGAGAAGCATATGGTTCACAGAATCAAATGCTTTCGAGAAGTCAATAAGACATAATAACGTCAGAAAATTTTGATCGTAAGAGATTCTGATATCATCAAGAACTTTAATAATAGCCGTTGTGCAACTATGACCAGCTCTAAAGCCAGACTGGAGAGGGGATAATAGCTTATTTCTTTGTAGGTGTTCAGAGATTTGGTCGACCATAATGCGTTCAAGGACCTTTCCCAATGCAGGTAATATACTTATAGGTCTGTAGTCATTGGGTACAGAGGCAGAACTAGATTTAGCTACAGGTAAAACAATGGCAGTCTTCCATAAATCTGGAAATCGGGAACATGTTAGGCTATGGTTTATTATATGGGTTAAAGGTGAAAGAATAAAAGGTACTATTAATTTAATGAACCTTACGGGTAAACCATCAATCCCAACAGCATTCGAATCAATCATCTTAATGCATTTGGCCACACACTCTTCACTGACAGAAGAAAACTCAAACGAAGCAAACTGAAAATTACTAGTCACCAGCGGCAAGTCAACGCTGCTTATATTATTAGAAAGACCAAGGTTTCCACTTTCCAAGAAAAAGTTATTAAGGTCATCAGGTTTTAAGGAACATTCAGTTGAATCTTTGCTGAAAACTCTACATCGTTTTATGTTTTGCCATAATTGCTTCGAGTTAAGGTTGGGGTTGAGCTTAGAGGAAAAATAATTACTTTTAGCTTGTTTGATGAGAAAATTAGCTGTATTGCGAGCCCTTCTAAATTTATCCCAGTTATCATCAGAGGGGCATACTTTCCATTTCGAGTGGAGTTTATTCCTTAGCCTAATAGCAAGTTGTATTCTACTGGAAAACCAAGGACAACAATTATTCGTGACTAATACAGAACGTACTGGAACATGACGAGTAAACAACCAATATAATTTATCCATGAAAACCTTTAGTTTGACATCAACCAAGTCATGAAACCAACAGTCATTCCATCTTACATAAGACAAGTCTTCCAGTAAGGCAGCAAGGTTAATTGACTTGAAGTCATAATATGAGAAACTAACAGGGACATTTCTACCGAGACTAACATTTAAGGAACAGAAAAGCAAGTCATGATCTGACATAAACGTAATTTGATCAAACTTAAGAAGCAAGGAGATATCAGAGACTAAGCAAGCATCAAGTAAACTAGGTTCACAGTTATGCATAAATCGAGTTGGAATGCAATCATTAACAAGGTTTAATCCACATAAAGATGACTGGTGATGAAAACTATCAGTAGCAGAGTCATTACATAACAGATTCACGTTAAAATTGCCACATACAAATAAGAAGTCATAATCAATTATCTTACTAGATAAATCATTGAAATATGATTCAAGATTAAAACAACGATGGGGATTATACACACACGAAACAAGAATTTTACAATTTTTATCAAAGATTTCAACATTTAAGTACTCACAAACATCATTACTCTTGCTAACAAATTTCACATTAAGATTGGACTTGCAATAGATAGCTACTCCCCCACCTCTTCTATCACACCTATCATTTCTGAACAGTTTAAAGCCATTAAAATCAAAGTGAGAGTCAGGTATTCCACACTTGAACCAAGTTTCGGAAACACAGACAACATCCACAGGCGAATTTTCAAAGATATATCTGGCATAGTCAAGTTTATTACCATTTAAACTTCTAGCATTAAAATATGTTACATTTAAACCATTGCGTTGCTTACACAAGATATTGATAAGAGCCCTGTAATTATCAACAGCACCATTAGATACTCCATCAGAATTCATAACAACAACAACCATACCAAGAACCAACAACAAACACTACATACTTAAAACTGCACAATTAATATAACAATTTTTTGATAATTTTTTATTTTATAGTTTTTAAAGTACATATATCACTTGAATAATAAAATCGAATCTTATGTAATTGCAACTTATTGAAAGTTACAATTCTTATGTTGAGCATAAATCTCGGTATGTGTGTGTGTGTGTAAAATTGTCTTTGCCGCAGGTTGTTATCGTTATATCTCCCCTGAGATTTCTAAGGTGCAGAATATTGCAAGATGTGTTAAATTTATTGTTTCTTCATGCACGTGTTCGTTCTTCTTGCCCAATATTTTTTTCTCAATAAAAAACTTCATCCCAAGTGTGCGACCTACAATGTTTTATGCTGGTTCTATGCTGTTCATTGCGTGCTATTGACACGAACCCTGCATATCATTTAGACTTTGTCGACAACTATCATAGCTTTGTCATTCATTTCTTTTGGTTCGTTTTTGCAACTCTAATGATAAGTTACCAAAACAGCCCACGTAGCACACTCTACGTAGCAAAGATAGCATCATTACATCCTTAGCTGCTATCGTTTGCTTATCGCTATGTAATGAAAATTTTTCGCTGTTATTGTTGGTTTGTTTTGTTTTGTTTTCAAGTATCAGCATGTTTATTGCTGCTTTGTGTACAAATGTTAATCTATTTCCTGGAGGAGATGACAATTCAAAAAATATTTGCTTTGCTAAAACTTTGACTATTAAGATTCAAACAAATATTTGACAAATTTAAGAGTAGTTATCAGATGAGTTTAAGAAATATGAAACTTTTTATCAGTATAATTCTAGATTAGCCTAGAGAAATTTAAGACGAGAAAAAAATTCTAATTTTTGGGAAGATGATTTCATAAAAACATGCATAAAATGGGTGTAAAATTTTAAAAAATTTTACAATTTTTGTTTGGAGTATAGAATAGAATAGAATAAAATAATATCAAATCTCTTTAATTACTAGCAACAGATAGACAAGTTTCCGCCTCCTTGGTTTAAAAAAAGTGTTTAGTTAAATTAACCGAACTAAAACTGTCAACAACGGCATTTGTTAGAGGACATAAAAATTTTCAGTATTCAGCAAAAATATTTCTTAAAGTTGTATCTCAAGTTGATCTTCAGACATTGCATGCGTAGGGCATAATCATCGATTGCTTAGGGTGGTATAGTGCACGCATTTTCGATTTTAATCGATTATTAAGATTATCGGGAAAAAAACTGATGATAAAATGTATTATAAACAAGTAAAGAAAGTCTTAAGTCGGTCCAGGCCGACTATGAAATACCCTAAACCCACTTTCAAAAACAAAAAAATTTTATTGTAAATGGGCGTCTCCAAGTGCGGATGAAGCCTATATTTTATATGCATTTAAATGTTGATGAAAAATTTACACATACCAAGTTTTATTCCTGTACCTCAGAGATAATGCCTTAATTGTGCTTTCGCTATGAGAAGTGGGCGTGTTCATGGACGGATTACTTCCAATTTTTGAACACACTTTAGTTTTGGTATAAAATACATACATACCAAATTTAATTTCTCTATGACAAACAAAACCTTATTTATTGAGTTTTAAACTTTTTGGGTTGTATGGGAGATGGGCGTGTCCGTAGGCGGATGACGTCCATTTTTCAAAAACATCTTTGTCTTGTCATAAAAAACATACGTGCCAAATTTTAGCTCTGTAGGTTAAACTGAGGCTTGTGTATTGCGTTTTCAAGTTTTGGGTTGCATGGGAGGTGGGCGTGTCCGTGAGCGGATGACGTCCATTTTTCAAAAACATCTTTGTGTTGATATAAAACACACATATATCAAATTTAATTGTTGTAGGCTTATTATGAGCTGAGTTATACAGTTTTCAATTTTTGCGTTGTATGGGAGGTAGGCGTGTCCGTGGGCGGATGATGTCCATTTTTCAAAACCATCTTTGCTTTGTTATAAAAAACACACGTGTCAATTTTTATTTCTGTAGGTTCTACAGAGGCTTATTTATTGCGTTTTCAGTTTTTAGGTTGTATGGGATGTGGGCGTGTCCGTAGGCAGACGACACCCATTTTTCGAAATCATCTTTGTTTTGATACAAAACACATACACACCAAATTTTATTATTGTTGGTTAATTATGAGCATATTTATGCAGTTTTCAATTTTTGCGTTGTATGGAAGGTAGGCGTGTCCGTGGGCGGATACCAAAAATATTCAATAGTGCAAATCCTTGGGTCCATGTGACTATGTGTACCAAGTTTCATCCAATTATCTCAACTCCTTCTTCTTATCCTGTGTATACGGACAACACACAGACGGACAGACGGACAGACGGACGGACGGACGGACGGACATGGATAGCTCGACTCACGTGGTGACGCTGATCAAGAATATATACACTTTTCTATACCGGACTCGCTTCGTTCTATGCGTTACAAACGTTTGCACAAAGTAAATATACCCTGACCTTTCAGGTTAAGGGTATAAAAATGATTGTGCATATGTTGGACACCGCTAAACTCATAAACCAAATTTTGAACTTAAGCTGGTCATGACTGTAAGCTTCATCCTTAAAAGCCAAATTTTTGATACTGAAATGCTTTGCTGGAAGTAAAATTTGCAGAACATTCAAACTCAGAACGGAGTTACTGTCTTTTAAACAGCAAAACTATGTGTGTCTGATTAAAATGAAATTTTGCCAGTCTATTTTGTTCTGTACGAGATGGTTAAGCAAAAAAAAAATTAAGTCAGATCCTGTTGTACCGAACACAAATTAATGAAAATGCTATATTTTTGACTGTTTTGACGGTATAAAATAAAATTTGTAGTACGAACTATATAATTTTGCGATTTAATTTGTAGGGTCCGACTATAACTATTTTTCATAAATGGATATAATATATGAGTTGTTCATATTTTGAAAGTGAAACTTGGTGTGTAGATGCTTTTATTACAATTGGCGACCACTATATACATAAATACCTCCACACCCACTCCTACCGCCTGTCTGAGACAAAAGACTCTTAAACTACTGGGCCGATTAAGTTGAAATTTTGATGGCCCTTTTTTCGGGAATGAAATAGCCAAGGAAATAACAATTTTCCACACACACCCCCTTTTCCTGCCAATAAAGGAAAAATATAAGCTCAACATGCTGAAATAGCGCGAAAACAGGAAAAAATTTTGTATTTAGGCAGTACACACAGAAAGCGTTCTGTGGCAGAACAACGTCTGCCCGGGTTATAACTAGTTATAAATTATTATAAATTAATCTAATGTTCAGAAGTTTACATATTATTCATCATGAAGATCATTTGTCAAAATAATATAAGCTGGAAATGTTTGTTTAAGTATGTAGGTACCTTAGGCTGGATCGATTTGTATGGAGGCAACAAAAATGATGAACCCATTTGGCTCAAATTCACAGCGCCACCTAGGGGGGATTGACAAAGTAAAATAAAAGTTCCAGAGCACCAGACAAACATATGGCGTGAATATAGCATAATGTTTGTAGTTTAGCCGTAATCATCAAAAATACGTACGCAGCAACGATAAGATTTATTTTGAATATGTGAATTTTTTTTAAAGGAACTTTTTACGGTAAATTTTTGTATAAAAACGTTAAATGTTAGCTCGATTTTAGGTTGAATCAGGTGTGAGCATTTAATTTCTGGCATCTGTTATGCTCCAGCTGTGCATGTTTTTATAAAAAATAATTATTTTATCAATATAATTCAGAAAATTTAAAGTGTGATAGGGTTTCTTTCTTTAGAAACTTTTCATGACCGAACCGAAAATCGTCCATGCAACATCGGTTTATAAATCGCATCAAGCTAATGTACCTACATATGTAATATTAAGATAAAAAAAATTAAGGAAGTCTATAGTCAGTCTAACACCCGACTATGAAATACCCGTAACCTACTTTTTCAAAATACAATAACAGCATTGAAAATGGGCGTGTCGGCGTGTCGGATGATACACATATTTTATATACATTTCAGTTTTGATGAAAAATTTACACACACCGAGTTTTATTCCTGTAGCTAACATTTTAATGCTCTTATAGTGTTTTCGCTATTGTGGGTTGTATGGGAGGTGGGCGTGTTTGTGAACGGATTACGCCCAATTTTTCAATACATCTTAGTTTTGGTATAAAAAACAAACATACTAAATTTTATCTCTGTAAGTTAAACATAAGCTTATTTATTGAATTTTTAGTTTTGGGTTGTATGAGAGGTGGGCGTGGCCCCGGCTGGATGACATCAATTTTTCAAAACCATCTTCGTTTTTTTAAAAAAACACAAACGTATCAAATTTTATCTCTGTACGTTAAACATAAAGTTTAATTGCGTTTTCAATTTTTGCGTTGTATGGGAGGTAGGCGTGTCCGGGAGCGGATGACGTCTATTTTTTAAAAAACATCTTTGGATTGTTATAAACTACATATGTACCAAATTTTATCTTTGTAGGTCTAACCGAAGCTAATTTTTTGAGTTTTCAATTTTAGTGTTGTATTGGAGGTGGGCGTGTCCGTGCGCCGAAGACACCGATTTTTCAAAGATATCTTTGTTTTGATATAGAATAAAAACTTTCCAAATTTTATCTCTATAGGTTTAATATAAACTTATTTATCGAGTTTTTAATTTTTGGTTGTATTGGAGGTGGGCGTGTCCTTAAGCGGATGACACCAATTTTTTGAAGAAATTTTTGTTTTGATATAAAACACATACATACCAAATTTTTTTTGGTGTACGCTAGTTATGAGCTTATTTATGCAGTTTTTAATTTTTGCGTTGTATGGGAGGTAGGCCTGTCCGTGGGCAGATTCCAAAAATATTCAACAGTACAAATTCTTGAACTCATGTGACTACGTGCCCCGAGTTTCATTTAATTATCTCAACTCCTTTTTCTTATCCTGTGTTTACGGGCAACACACAGACATACGGTCGAATGGACGGACGGATGGACGGACGACTCTCGAGATCACTGATCAAGAATATGTATACTTTTCTGTGCCGAACTCACTTCTTTCTATGCGTTACAAAAGTTTGCACAAAATTAATATACACTGTCCTTTCAGGTTTAGGGTATGACAATGGGGTTCGGTCCTTGCCCTTTTAGGCACACCCTGTAGTCTAATTTTCTAAACAAATCAATTTTGTATGGGAGCCCCTTTACGGGGTGGAGATACAGAGCACGTATGCTGCCAAAAAATTTTGGTAAATAATATTTAATGAGGGTCGGTCCAACATTTTACACCACTTTCACCTTCGTTTTTCCCTTTTCCTCTATTTTTCCTCGCCAAACCCAAATTTTTTTCGAAAGAAATTCTAGGTTACAGCCTCGAAAATTGCTTTAGACCTCAATTTCACTTACCGTTCCACTGGTGCTATTTTATATGCGTTGGAAGTGGGGCGTGGAACTTTTTAAAGAGCCAATTTTACGACATAACTTTCGAACTATAAGTCACACATAAATAAAACTTGGTACGAACTTACTTTTAAGTCGTCTCCTTTGACAAGCAAAATTAAGTCAGCTTTGATAAGGGAGGCGTAGCACCACCCATACAATTCCAATTTTTTTTATATTGTAGAGCTTGGAACGAAATAAAACGCATAAAACTCTTAAAACTCAGTATGAAGTCTTTTACCTGGAAAACTGAAACGAGCACTGGAATATGGGGCGTGGCTCCACCCATACAAGAGAAATTTTAAAATCTAAGAATACCATTTCCATTAAAGAATGATGCTACTATGTGGAGATGTCCTTGTACTGGAAAACTAGAACATTCATTGGACAAGAGGTGTGGCTTTACCTATCAAAGACAAAGTTTTTATTTGGAATATCTTTGAAAATAGAAAGTAGATTATTATTTTTTATACTCTTTCCGAATCTGAGAGCAGTTTGACGCTAAAAAAAAAATTGGCCATTTCAACCCTTGTAAGGACTTTGATCGAGTTTCTTATGATCAATTGTGTTGTATGTGTTATTTAATTTTTGCACATAATTGAACGAGAACTGAACCTACTTGTTTTATGCCGACTCTGAACGGATGTTATATTTATAATATTTGAGCAAGATTTTTTTTTTCAAAACCAAAGCGGCTGAAACATTTAAAAACTGTTCGATATTTTGGGCCAAAAAGGTTTAAACATGATATTTACATCACAAACAAATGGAATCCAACCAGTCACAGTTGCTATGAAAGACTTATCATATTCAATTTTTATTAATTTTTTTTTTTTTGTATTTTGTATTTTTTTTTTTTAGAAAAAATCAAACTTTTTTTATTAAAAAACATTTAAAATGGTAAAAATAATCTTCAATTTATTTAAAACCAACGCTTATGTTTAAGCAATTGAATACTTAAGACTGTCCCAGAAATAACTGCCCTTTTGTTTTTAGGTTAATTATAAAGAAGTGTTACCTCTACAGCAACATATTTGGTACCTTAATAAAGTAAAAATATTGCATATTAAAAAAAAAAAATCGTTGGTCCAGCGAACCAACCGGTGGCCCGTTAAGCGTTAAGCGGATGTTTACTCATAATCCAGGCATTTCGATTCGTGAAATGGCAGCAAAAGCGGGTACATCGAAGTCAAGTGTTCAATGGATTAAAAAATTTTATAACCTAAGAAGCTATAAAGTACCTGATAGGTTAGAAGAAAAGAACGCCGAAACCTTTTCGAAGCCTTTTGGAGGGCTCGAAAACTGTATCGCGATTACCTGTCCAAATTTGATTCCGTGATCATGGACGATGAAACGTACTGCAAAGCGGATTTCAAGCAGTTACCTGGACACGGATATTATACTGCAGTTCAAAAGCATCCTCTTAATTTACCATCGAAAAACATACCAAAATTCCAAAGAAATACATAATGTAGCAGGCAATTTGCAAATGTGGTCTTCGAAGTAAGAAATTTGTGACAGATCGCACAATCAACACCGAAATTTCCATCAGAGAGTATCTGGAGCGGCGTGTGCTGCCTTTTATACATCAGAACCAAGATGCAGTACTATTTTGACCTGACCTAGCAACATGTTACTACGCTCAGAGAACGATGGATTGGTACCAAGCCAATAATGTCGCTGTGATACCAAGAGAAGCTAATCTTCCGAATTGCCCCGAACTTTGTCCTTTGAAAGATATTGGGCTTTTATGAAAATAAATCTTAAGAAGACCAAACAAACTGCGAAAAACTTCGAAATATTTTGACGTAAATGGTGTCGGGCATACACTAAGGTCAACGAAAGGTCGGTAAAAAACCTAATGGAGGACCTTAATCAAAAAGTGCATAACTTTTATTAAGTGTATCTTTTTCAGTGTAAATAAAACTTTCGTTTATTTTGTATTGTTGAATACAAAAAAATAAAAGAATTTTTAAAAAACATCATTGGTTTTCTTATAATTACAAAAAAAAAAAAATAAAAGGACAGTTTTTCTGGGACAGTCTTTATAATTGTGAATTTCTTATGTGAATGGAAAACACCCAGAGTAAGTTATCATATGTTAGTGATTCAGGGTTACAAAACAATTAACTTTACCGATTCTTATCAAGTTTATTCTAATCAAAATAAATTCTTTTTAAGCCCCAGTTATAATTTGCATACTTATGTATGCATTTTTCTTCGTCCATGTATATAAATTCCAATTTGATATTCACACACCTAAGCATTCAGCTATGGCTACTCCAATCAGCTTTTGGTAAATCAGCTATTAATCAATTATAATAGATACTTTATCTCAGAAATTGTTTAATAAATTAAACACACACACTGACACATGAACACACTCACATGACCCTGTGCACCATTGAGAATGATATCCACTTAATTATGCAAGATATTTTCTACTAACCTCTCTGGAGTTCCGCTGACATCAAAGTCAAATTCTGCAGCACTTTAGATATTTTATCTGTGCTAATGAATATAAAGCGATTTACTACATAGCCAAATCGTAAATAAGCCCAAAACGTTAGCAAGCTTTATATTTGTTTTCGCTCATTCTGCGCATCTTTTCCGAGTGCTTCTTAAATATTGCTCAAAATGTTATACGGTGGGCTCTGTATTAATTCCGGCTGAATTGCTCTGTTGACAAACAAACAAATCCTTGCGTAGCACATAAATAGTGTAAACGTATAAATAAATAACAACAACAACGGACAGACAAATTCACAGAAAAGCTATAAAGCACAATAACTGCTGTAATCACAACAAAACTAACGAACACACACTCCCTGCCCACGCCTACCACTTGACATACTACGTATGAGTAGCTTTCATTGTTTTTATTATTATTTATTATTGTTGTTGTTGCTGTTGTTTTAGCGATTATGCAAAAAAAAAAAAAGAAAAACATAAATAGACACTCAGGAATAGAATGGCAAACAACAAACATGTTAGAGCATTGAACAATAATAAATATTTTTCTGTGTGTGTGTGTGTGTGGGTGACAAAGCGGAAGCGGCAGAAAGAAAGATTAGTAATAAATGAACATGCAGCTGGAGTGAGAAGAACAAGGTCAAAGTTTTAGTTTAAGGTTTTTTCTAACAGCATTTGTGTGTGTGTGTGTGTGTGAGGGAGATTGATGAGGAATGAGAGGAATGAGTGGAAGCAGGAGCTAGAGCTGATAGATCACGCTTATAAGCACTAGATTATCAAAACAGATTTACAGTTAAGTGTCTTCAATTATTCAGTTGAGTTGAAAAGATTTTTATGTTAACAAACAAATTAAATAAATCAATTTGTTGATTTATTTTCATGAATTACTTATGTAAGAGCTAAAATAAAATTTCAAAAGCTAAACTATTTGACTTGAAATTTATTAAAAGTTGATTTGTTATGACAATTTTTATTTTTGAGCAAAATAATTAATATAAAAAACTTAAAAATTAAACAAAAAATCAAAACATTATTTCCATTTATCAGCCAAAAATAAGAATCATATTATGATTTTTATTATAACCTGGAACAAAAAAACATTTTCTTGATACAGGTTTTTAACTTCATATTCAACCTTTTCAATTTCAAATTAAACTTTTTCCAAATCAAATTAAACTTTTCCATTTAAAAAAAAACTTTTTCCATTTCAAATTAAACTTTTTCCATTTCAAATTAAACTTTTTCCATTTCAAAAAAAACTTTTTCCATTTCCAATTAAACTTTTTCCATTTCAAATTAAACCTCAGCCAAGATAAAGATTTATTTTAGATTTTTATTAAATTATTAACATGTAATCGAAAAGTAGTACATATTTCTTGTGTAAATAGCTGTTTGAATAAAATTCATAAAAACTAATAGCACTAGTTAGTTTACACCGGGTTTAAGGCTTTTAAAGTTCAGTTAATACAAGAACGCACGCCGGCCGATCATCAACAACGTCGTGTCTTTGCTGATTGGGTCCTTGAAATGCATGAAAATGATCCGGAATTCCATCGAAAAATCATCTTGACTGATGAGGCCCATTTCCACCTCGGTGGCTAGTCAACAATTAAAATTGTTGCATCTGGGGCTCGGAAAAGCCAAGAGTTATTGAGAAGCCTTTCCATCCTCAACGTGTGACTGTTTGGTGCAGTTTATGGTCCGGCAGGGTCATTGGACCTTACTTTTTCGATAATAAGGTTGGATCAACAGTTACGGTGAATGGATTGCGCTATCGAGAGATGATTAATGATTTTTTTATGGCCGGAGTTAGATGGTATTGATCTGGACAACGTATACTTTCACAATTTTCCGGACCGTGTTATTTCTTGTAGAGGTGATCACAATTGGCCACCGAGATCTTGTGATTTAACACCCTGCAACTATTTACTGTGGGAACACGTGAAAGATAAGGTCTACGCTAACAGCCCAGCTTCGATTCAAGACCTCAAAGATGGAATTTGTGAGTCTATCGAGGACTTAGGGCAGCCACTTTGCGATTTTGTCATGAAAAATTTCATGAAAAGGATATGGTCCTGTAAGTGTGGTCGTGGTGGCCATTTGGCTGATGTTGTTTTTCATTATTATATTTCTTGGCTGAGGTTTAATTTGAAATGGAAAAAGTTTAATTTGAAATGGAAAAAGTTTTTTTTGAAATGGAAAAAGTTTAATTTGAAATGGAAAAAGTTTTATTTGAAATGGAAAAAGTTTTTTTTGAAATGGAAAAGTTTAATTTGATTTGGAAAAAGTTTAATTTGAAATTGAAAAGGTTGAATTTGAAGTTAAAAACCTGTATTGTATATTTTGACCAGGCATAAAAATTGTTTTTTATATAATTTCTTGTGAACACAAAAATTACAATCATTTACTTTTTATTTATAACGCTTTCAAATTAAACATTATTATGAATTAAAAAAAAAAGTTCAAGCTGCTAAAGCTTGCTATCTCTGCTGTATCACTATTAAGTCCCTGACTAAGAGTACAGATGAATCCTATTGTGCCAAATAAGGATTAAAATAATCTAAAGCTTTCTCTAACTCCAGAAAATTCAAATGTGTATCAAATTCTTTGCGTTGAATTAATCTTCTCATCTAGGGATCATTGAGAAAACCTACAACAACCAGCTTATTAGTAAGGTGCAAAATTTTCATAAGGGTTATGTAACCAACCAACTGGCCAACCTAAGTTGGATTGAACTGGGGAAGGAGGTCGGGTGGACCCTTTTTAAAAACAGCTAGCAATCAGCCCGTGGGGTGGTTCTTGACCTCTTTCCAACCAGAACCCCGCTGGGTACACTTTTAAAGAGTCCTCGAGTGACCTTAATTTTACAAAAAAAAAATTAACAAAAATGGAGAAAAAAAAACGAACTCACTCAAAATAAACTCAAAGGTGAATGATCTTCTTCTGAAAAGACAAAATGTGCGACAGTATCCTTAGGTGTTAATCGATACGTCATCTGATACCCACCCTCCATGATTCGTTGATGCTTTAGTAACGAATCCCAATATAAACAATTACCTTTTACCTTACCATACCAAATTTTATTGATTTAATTCATTTTTTTACTTGAAATTTCCATTTTTAAATAATTTTATTGTGATCTCCATGTTATTTCCAAAATAATCACATTCTTACAATAATGACAAAATTTTATTTTATAATAAATTCAGGTTATAATGAAATGGTTTTACATAAATGCATATTTAAAGAATTAGAAGTTACAAAAAGAAAAAAAAAACTAATTATTTAAGAAATTTAGTTAAAAAAAATTTAAGTGCTGAATTTTAATAAAATTCTATTTCATATTTCGTTCACTGTGTATCTGAACTATCTTAGCAATAATTCAAACAAAAGCACAATTAATTTGTTGTTAGAATAGTAAGAAGCAAAGAATGCAAGAAAAAACTAAAAACAATTCATTCATTAATTCCAAGAGAAAATTTAGCTTGGTTTAAAACCACTTCATTGACAAATGAAAGTCTCCACAATTACTTAACTTTTAAAACAAACATTGAAACAACAACAAAAAAAAAAAAACAACTTCTGAGCGAGGGAGAGCGCAGTGCCACGTTATGTGCAGTGTTGCCAGAAAGTTTTGAGAAAAGAAGCTAGATGGCCTTTAAAAAATGGCTAGAAAAGGCTAGATGGCTTTAAGAAAATAGCTAAAAAAAGGCTAGATTTGTTAACGTTATTATACCCTAAACCTGTAATATCAGGGTATATTGACTTTGTGCAAACGTTTGTAACGTTTAGAAATAAGCGAGTCCGGTATAGAAAAGTGCATAAATTCCTGATCAGTGTCACCTCGTTGGTCCATCTGTCTATGTGTTGTCTGTAAATATAGGTTAAGAAGGAGTTGAGATTGGTACACATATTCACATGAACCCAAGCATCTTCACTATTGAATATTTTTGGAATCCGCCCACGGACACGCTTACTTCCCATACAACTAAAAATTATAAATCGCTGTATAGCTACCGAAATAAAATTTAAATGTATTTATTTTATATCAAAACGCAGACGTACACAAAAAATGAGAGTGATCCACCCATGAACATGCCCACCTCCCATACAACTCCAATATTGAAAACACTATTATAAAGACGCTTTTATTTGAACTACTGGGATAAAACTTATCAGATATGTATTTTATATTAAAACTTAGATGTGAGCTAAGATGTAAAATAGTCGTCATTCGCCCTTAAACACGCCCAACTCCCATGCAACCCACTATAGTAAAAACGCTATAAAGAGGTTTATATGAGCCAAATATGAGCCATTGAGATTGTTGTATCAAAACCAAGATGTGTTCAAAAAATGAGAGCCATGCGCCCATGAACACGGTCATCTCCCATACAACCCACAATACGGAAAACACTTTAAAAACGTTTATATTTGGCTTACAATGATAAAACTTGGTATGAGATCATAGTATATAAAACTAAGGTGTGCTCACAAAAAAGCGTCATCCACCTACGAACGTGCCTTCCTCCCTATTTATTTAGTTCTATAAAGAATACATGGATTTTAAACAAAAATAGGAAACTACTTCTATTTGTTTTAGTATTTTAATATATAGTTTATTTAAATATTATAGGAGATTCAGGGTATTTCATAGTCGGACTAGACTTTCTTTACTCGTGCCATTTAGCATACCATTTTGAATACGGTTTCTTTACTTGTTTTTTTTATAAATTGCGTTTTACTAAGAATTCTTTCTGCCTCAGCGTTGCTTAATGCCAAAATAATAAAACTAAAAACCAAATCTGATAGCTCTTGGAACGGATCTTCATTCAATGAATCTCTAGCTTCTGCCCAGAATTCTGTTATGGAACTTAAGTTATTCCACTTGTGATTAATAATTTTTGCCATTATATTTCAATTATCGTTATTTCTTCTGTAGAGTTACTGGATTTTTCTTTTTCTTTATCAGAAAATATTTGGGTTTAACCACTTTAAAAGTATTAAAAGAGCAATAGAAGATTCACACTTTCAAAATTGCAACGTCAGACAAATTGAATGTAGTAATGCAACTTTAAGCAAAATATTAAAAAAGGCTAGAAAAGGCTAGAAAAAAATAAAAAAAGGCTAAAAAAAAGGCTAGAGGCTAGATGGTAATTTTCGAGGCTAGGCAACAAAAAAAAAAGGCTAGATCTAGCCTCAAAAAGGCTAGACTGGCAACACTGGTTATGTGTGCGTAAAATGATAGTAATCTTAACCCTTGGTTCCGCGAATTATCAAGGTCAACTATTTAGTAACTAAGTGGATAACTTCAGTGATTTATGTATAATTGAAATTTAAATATACGTAAAGTGATTTTTACAAATAAGTTAGAGACTCAACTTTAATGAATCTTTTCAGAGCAATTAAATTAGCATTAATATATAAATATTATTATAAATGTAAAAATATGAAGAAAATAAACACTTACATTTTATACAGGAACATGGTGCAAGGCCTCACAGTATGTTGCTGCTGCAGTGTTGCTAGAGCTGTATAAATTTTATATCTATATATTAATACGTGAAAATGTGGGAAATTTATTTGATTGCCAGTGGAAATGGTGAAACAGTTGAATCTGCAAAAACGTAGCTCCAAATCAATAAAACGTTTGATTTGGTTGGCGTCAAATGAAAAAAAGGCGGATTAAGTTTTTTCTAAAATATTAATTTTTATTAACAATGGAATTGTTCTTACCAAGGAGATGGGTGACAAAAAAGTGAACGAGAAATCGCTCAGTTACAGGCAGGAACCTGTCACTTTTTTTTGGATTTTGGATTTCGAACTTACAATTTACGGAAATAAAGAAAAAAAAGAAAAGTGTGGTGAGAAGCGAAAGCGCCCTCTTACAATTCAAGAATAATTAGACTGTTTATGCAGATGAGTAAACATCTTGACATAAACATGCCGCCCGCCTTGCAGTACGGCTGCAATAAAATTGAAAGGATATAGATATATATGTATACATTTCTTACATAATTTAGCTTTATAAATTCATGATATAAGATAACTAAGTGTTAAAAGTGTACTTCAAAGTGGAATATTGACAATGTATAAAATAATATGAATTAGATGATAGTTAAAGTATATAAATGTATAATATATTATAAAATGTGTATTTGCATATATTCAAACTTTTCAATATAATAGTACATGCGTGCGTGCGTTTTAAATGTAGGTAAAGAATGAACCCATATATAAACTTTATAGGGCACAAGGGCCGGAAAGCACCCATCCAAACACGGAATTTTGAGCCAGCGGAAGGCCACCAGTGCTAGGTATGACACCGGATTTAATTATTTTCGGATAGAGGTCAGCACCTAAAACTATGAATATTGGCGCAGACTTATAAAATTTGGAGTCCGCAAGCAGCAAATTGGAAAAATGTTCTTTTATTTTGTCATCTATTGATTTTGTTGGCGTCTTCATAGTTATGCGATTATCAACACGTAGGATCGCATCTATTTTCACTGCCATATCAAAACGAGCTCCGATAGCTACAGAGCACACTTTTTCGCTTCCAATTGAAGTTGTCGGCAGCTTAAATTTCTTCACTAATGACGAAGAAATTCTACTGTGTGCTGCACAAGTATCCAAAAGAGCGCGAACATAATGAAGTTCAATGTTATCATCAATTTTTATGTAAGCAGTTGGAAAAAGGCTAATAGAATGTTGCGTCAGAATAGATGACAATGTTGGTGGAATTTTAAACAGTTCTTCGATTGATCTGGAAGATGTGTTTCGAAGTCGCTCGTGAAGATGAAGAAGCGTATGATGATCCTCCTGACAATAGTGACATTTAGATCCACTTAGGCATGAATCTCCAGAGTGTTTATGAGCTAAACAGTTTGCACAGTATTTGTGTAGAAGGACTACACGCATTCGCTGTTCGGTGTTCATTGTTAGAAATTTTTTACAAAATCGAAGCGCATGATGACGTGGACAAATTTTGCACTGGAATGACTTGGACTTGAGATTGCTTGGATTTCTTGGACTTCCGTTGCTCCGTATTTTTGTAGATTTTTTCATGTCGTTGGTCATTATGTTCTGTAAGATGAGTTTGCGAAGTGTTAGGATTAAATAAGAAGAAAAAAAATAAGAGAAAAAATAAATGTTAAGCTGGAAGCACAACAAGTTTTGCTATTGGTCTTTTGATTAAACCACGATCGGTAGCAATATCGACAACTCGGACATTATTATCTGGACCGAAATATACCTTTGTTACTCTACCTAAGCGCCATTCATTTGGTGGTAGATTGTCTTCTTTTACTATGACCATTGTATTTTCTTTTATGTTTTCTGAAGGGGATTTCCATTTGTTACGCTTGTGGAGTTCTTTCAAATATTCGTTTTTCCAACGAGCGCAGAAATTTTGGTGAAGAGCCTTGAGTCTTTGCCACCTATTAATTATCGATATTGATTGTTCTGAGATGTTTGGATCGATTAGTGATAAAATTGGTCCACCAATTAAAAAATGACCTGGCGTTAGAGCGGAAATATCTTCAGGGTTCTCGGACATTGGAGATATTGGTCGTGAATTAAGACAAGCTTCAATTCTGGAGAGAAGAGTTGCAAGTTCTTCAAAAGTATATTTAAAGGAGCCTGCTACTTTGAAAAAGTGCGTTTTGAAGCTTTTCACGCCAGCTTCCCAGAGTCCACCCATGTGTGGAGCGCCAGGGGGTATGAAATGCCATGAAATTTGTTGAAAACTCTGACTAGATATAAGAGCTGAGCGTGATACTTGAAGGAAATCATGTGTTAGTCTTTTTGAGGCTCCGACGAATGTCGTTCCGTTGTCGGAATAAAGATGAAGAGGACATCCACGTCTGGAGACAAATCTGTGAAAAGCGCCTAAGAACGCGTCGGTGGAAAGATTGGAAGTTGCTTCAAGATGTATGGCTTTGATAGAAAAACATACAAAGACGCACACGTATCCTTTAGTAATAAGGCATGCTCTTCCAGAGTAGTTTTTTATATCGAATGGTCCTGCAAAGTCAAGACCAGTATGTGCAAATGGCCTAGTAAGAACTGTACGTTCCGGTGGCAAGCTACCCATTAGTTGCGTTTGCAGCCTTTGTTTGAAGACAACACAAGCTTTGCATTTGTTTATACTAGCTTTTATTAAGTTCTTTACTTTCGGTATCCAAAGTTGTAGTCTAATTAGTCGGAGCATCAACTGATTACCTCCATGGAGGGAAATCTTGTGCGTAAAATTTACCAAAAGACGAGTGAATTGACAATTATATGGCAGGATAATTGGGTGACGCTCATCGTATGAAATAGAAGGTGAATTGGATAAACGACCGCAAACTCTAAGGAGACCCTTACCATCCATGAATGGATTGAGATTCAGTATGGCACTAGAAGATGCAATGGGTTGTTTAAAAGAAAGATTTCGATACTCTGAAGGATATGCTACCTTTTGGCACAGAATCATAATGTGAGTCTTTATATTGCTTACTTCAGAAGCCGTTATGAGATTAGATTCATACGAATGTTTTAACCGATGTTTGGGATGAATACGGTGAAAGAAACGATATATATAAGCGATAACTCGAATTGCTTTTGGGAGTTCAGAAAATCTTTCTAATATATCGTCGTAATGTTCGAAATATGTGAAGAATGATTTTAAGGGTTTCCTTTCGAAGGAAGTGTCAAAATCAGAGTTTGCGTGCGAACTTGGCCACTTGGATTGGGGAAGTTTAAGCCATTCTGGCCCGTTCCACCACAAAGTGTTTTGGATAATTTCTTGTGGTGAAAGACCGCGACTAGCCAAATCTGCAGGATTACTTTGCGTATCAACATGAAACCAATTAGACTGTCCAACACTTTGCACGATTTTAGATACACGGTTGGCAACAAATGTGGACCACTGGCATGGTGGCTTTCGTAACCAAGCCAAGACTATAGTGGAATCAGTCCAGAAAAATGTTTCATGAATATTAACCTCAAGACGTGGTAATAAAGCGTCAATCATATCTGCTAATAAAACTGCACCACACAGTTCAAGTCGTGGAATTGAGATAGTTTTTATTGGCGCAACTCTTGTTTTTGCAGCAAGTAAGTGAATGGAGACTGAATTTTGATGATCTACTCTCACATAAAGAGTCGCAGCATAAGCCTTCTCAGAGGCATCACAAAATGCGTGGAATTGTATATTATATTGTGGAGAATAACTTATCCATCGCGGAATACGTATTTCGTTAATATGCGGATAATTGCATATAAATGTTTGCCATTTCTTAAGGCAGTTGGATGGTAAATTGTCATCCCAATCTATTTTCTCTAGCCATATATCTTGCATTAATATTTTGGCCAGTACGATACAAGGTGCAAGCCAGCCAGAAGGATCAAAAAGCTTTGCAATTTGAGAAAGCACTTCACGTTTTGTGAATGTGGTTTTTAAGGGCAGCAATGGAACTGAAAATAAAAAAGAGTCTAAGCTTGCATTCCATCGTATGCCGAGTGTTTTTGCGGTGCTGCATTCTTCAAAACGCAAAAAATCTAAATTAAGAAGGTGTTCTAAGGGAATTCCTTCAAGAACTAATTTTGAATTGGATGTCCACTTTCTCAGAGAAAATCCAGCTGAAGCCAGAGCAGAAATGAGTTCATTACGCGAACTCAAAGCGGAATGGATGTCATGAGCTCCAGCTAGCACATCATCTACATACATGTTATTTCGAAGAATCTTGCTTGCAAGTGGATATGTGTTTTCAACATCGTTAGCTAGTTGATGAAGTGTACGGATGGCTAAAAATGGGGCACAGTTAACTCCGAATGTTACTGTTTTAAGTTCAAAATCACAAACTGATTTTGTGGGAGATTCTCGAAAAAGAATGCGTTGAAAAGGACAATGGCTCGGGTCAACTAGGATTTGGCGATACATTTTCTGTAGATCGCTGTTAAAAACGTATTTATAAAAACGCCATTTAAGTAATAATAGATTAAGGTCGGCTTGAAGTACAGGCCCGGTGTATAAAACATCGTTAAGGCTTTTGCCATTGGATGACAGACTGGAAGCGTTGAATACAATGCGTACTTTTGTGGTAAGGCTGTCGGGTTTGATGACAGCATGATGAGGCAAATAGTAGTGAGGTTGAACATACTCATCTTTTTGTTTCAGAACTGCATGCATGTGTCCAAGGTCAAGGTATTCGCCTACGACGCTATCATATTGCATTTTAAAGCTTGGGTTTTTTAACAATCGAGCTTCATTTCGTAAAAATTGCCCATGAGCAATTGATCTCGAATGACCTAACTTTAGGGTTTCTGGGTACCCTTCTTTGAATGGTAATTGAACAACATAGCGACCATCGCTGTTTCTTTTCGTTGTTCGAACATACAATTCTTCACAAAAATGATCAGCTTGGTTGAGTAATTGTTTTTGTGGGAGATCCTCCACCTCCCAAAATCGAGAAATTGCCTTTTCTAGTGACACTTCATTGAAGTATGAAACACATGTTGAGAATGAAGAAATAGATTTGTTGGATACAGGCCCAGTCAATATCCAACCAAATATGGTTTCTTGACTTAATAAGGAACCACAAATGTTATGTTTTATCCCATCTAATAGGATAAATGGAAGAAGATCACCGCCAATCAGCAGATCAACCTGAGAAGTCTTAAAAAACTGTGGGTCTGCGAGCTGTAATTCAGAAAGATTATTAAAAGTTGAAGGATCTATAGGAGAAGTTGGAAGACTCCCTGTGAGTTGTGGCAGGACTAAAGCGTTGGCTTCAATTTGAATTGTAGTATTAATTGGTGAGCTTAAGATAAAGGAGCATATTTTATCAACTCTTGCAGAAGTAGTATTATTAAGACCTGAAATTTTAGCCCTTATTGAAGAAGAAGGAAGTTTTAGTAATTTAAATAAACGTTCGGAAATGAAAGTCCCTTCTGAACCAGTATCGATGAGGGCTCGAGCAGAAAAAATTGTACCTAAGTGGCATATATGAACCATGGCGGTACCTAAAAGAATGCCCTTGGAATTAGTAGAAAAACATGTTTGGATATTATCAACAGGCAAAGAGAAATTAGCGGACTGTATTGACTGAACGGGTGCCTGCTGCATGTTAATACTGGGAATGATACTGGTATCATTTTTATCTCTATTAGAAGTTTCAAAAGGTGGAACATTGTTATTTGGACTTAAATTGTCACGGTGCAAAAGCGTATTATGTCGTTTGTTACAGATATAACAATTATAGGAACTTTTGCAATCTCGGACAGTATGACCACGAGCAAAGCAATTGATACAAAGTTTTTGGCTTTTTATGTAATGAATTCTTTCTTCAATGTTGAATTCCTGAAAACGAGCACATTGTCGAATTGGATGTTGCTCTTCTGGACAAAGCTTACAAAAAGAACCGGCAATCTTCGAATGATATGTGCTCACTCGGCGTGGTGGACTTGAATTAGTTGAATTTAAAGGAGATTTTTTAGGTGAATACTTTGGAAGATTCGAATTTTGAATATCTGAAATGGTTTCGAGTGTTTGATAACGATTGGTCAAGAAATTATCTAAGGCTTCCCATTTTGGAATGTCTGTCTTATTTTGAATGGATTGTTCCCAAAGAGCCAAAGTCGTTTCAGGCAAACGTGTGGAGCACAAATAAATAAATATACAATCCCAATCATGAAATTTTATATCGTAAAGTTGAAGGGTTGTTATGCAACTGTTGATGTCTCTTTGTAGATTTTGCAATGCTTGACCAGATTCAGTGGGTATGAATGGAAGATTAAACAAAATTTTCAGTTGGCTATTTACGAGAATACGTTTATTTTCAAAACGTTCACGTAAATTACGCCACGCTGATGAAAAACCTTCATTTGTTAAAGGAGATTTTTTGACAATATCTCGAGCTTCTCCTCGAGTTTTATTGTTCAAATGAAAAAGCTTCTCCACTGGACTTAACCGAGTATTATTCACATAAATGGCTGTGAACAGGTCACGGAAGGACGGCCACATTAGATAATCTCCACTGAAAACATCAGTGTCACATGGAGGTAAGTGGAAGTTGGAACTGGATGGAATATCATGTGGCCTAGGAGAGGAAGTCGACGTAGCTGATATTTGTTGAATATTTTCAGTGAGCCTTGAGATACACCGGACATAGCTTTGATAGCAGCTATGATATCGATTTTTAATGGTTTCCATGTCATACTCGCAGTCTGTGTCCTTGTCCTTAGGTGAAGCTAGTTCTTTTAAGCATGCTTCATATGCTAACTTCACATTGATCCAGATAGCTTTCATTTCATCCTTGTGTACTTCCATGGTGGCTGCTGAATATTGGGAAATATTTGCATCACTGAAGTCTGCCTCAAATTCAATTAAACTGTCCGATAGACGTATAAAGGATTCCAATGAGCTCATTGTGGCGACCAGTTTTTTTTTGTTTTAACAGAAGAAAAAGAACTTGCTTTTATATAAAGCCGAGAAACTATACCAATTTGAAATTGAATGGTTCTCAGATACTTTTTCTCAGAAGATCCAGTAAAGAATTTAGAAATCGAAAGAAGCAGATGAAGAGTGTCGATGAAGATAAAAGAAGATTATTTGGATTTCAATTCCAAGCAAAACCAAAGACAGAAAAAAATCGAGATAAGAAAGGTGCGAATAATCGTTATGACCAAGGCCAAATCAAAAAGCAGATTTTAAATTTTTTAATCAATAATATTATGATATTTTGACGCAAGAAAATATAGTTATAAAAAAATTTAACTAAAAATTGATTTTGATAAAAAATTAGAAAGAGAATAAATTAATTCAAAATGTTCAGTTTTGGAATAGATGCGGATGAAATTACTTGGTACTTCCGAATTAAACAAATTATGTTTATTCTGCTATTGAAATTGATAAAATAGAATCAAAACCGATTTGTAAGAAATCAACTTTGCCACGTGAAAATTGATAAGATATAACGGAATAGGAAAAAATCTGTAATCTGAATTTAGGAAAAAATCGAATGAAATATTAAGAAAGAAAATAATACGAATTCGAAAGTAAATATTTTAAACCCAACAATCGGATGACGAAAAAATTCAAGAAAAAAAAAACTTTTGTTTTTTTTTTTTTAAGTTTGTTTAATGACCACGAACTAATCGATGAAAAGATTTTTATCTCGACAAAATATAACTATCATCACCATGGAAATTTTAAAGAAAATATTTTCACTTGAATGATATGTATATCTTTCTTTCTTTTTTTTTCTCAATAAAAAACAGCAGGTATAAAACTAGAAAAGATTGTCTTTCAAAAAGATCATAAATACGGTTATGATTTCGATAAAAAGGAAATATTTGAAACGTAATTTATCCAACAAAAGTGTTGTTTCGATGACTTTTTATAACATGTTCGTTATATTGCTATTTAATATTTATGTTATTGTTTATACTTTTTTTTTTTTTTTTGATATATTATGTTATAAATTATTTAAATATTTAGCTTTGAATATTCCTGTTTAGTTTGAATTAATTTATTTGCTTTTATTTATATTATATTGTTCAAATGATGACTTGCGTAGTGCACAAATTTGAGCAAAGCTTATAATCTCTATGACCACTGTTGTAATGGGTTCAATAGCATTGCATTGCTTGTAATAACAAACAGCTGTTCGATATGCTTAAAGCTTTTGTTTGTTTTTATGCATAATTAAGCAACAGTTTGAGAAGCACTGTTTTGCCGCACAGAAAATAAAGCTGCTAAGCTCAAATGGGTTCTGATATTGGATAAAAATAATTAACGCCTAACCGATATTGGTTTTATTATTGGATATTGGTTGCAAGCAATTTACGCCTAATCGATCGTGTATAAGGTGAGAGTGCTGAATTCGTTTATATATTGCGATCGCGCTCTATATAAATATGAATGCACGAAATTTGTATCAAAATATTTTGCTACAATTTTAATTTTTATGTTTATGATTTTTCTTATTGTTTTTTATAGGAGTATTTAATATTTTTTATTTTTAATTAAATTTTTTAAGAAAAATTACATGAAACAACTCACCAGAATTGCGTAATTGCAAACAACGTGATCTATATTTGTCCGTCTTAGTTAATATTTTTTGACAGCTTCTTTTACCAAATGTGCAAACATCTTTATGTATTAATGTGTATATATATGCACTTTTATATGAAAAAAAACCACTGTCTTAAATCGGAAACTTAAATATTTTGCTATTTTTGAACTTTTTTTCAGCTTTTATATTACAAATTAATAATATATCTTTTTTTTAAATTATATTGGATCGAGATTACGTATTTCGTGGAGGAATTTGAGGATTTTGATCGCGATAATCGAATGAACGAGAAGAAGCTCGGCTTCTTGTACACGCAATGCACTTGTACTACTATAAGAAAATCAAAATAATGCAAACACACCTGATTTGACAGCGATAGATGATGATGAGGTGAATAAATCCTCCTTGGCAGAAGTGATGAAATTGATGAAGTTATGATTGAAGTGGATTGGAACAACTTAATCGCCTATGAAATATGATTCTTCTGCTTCCTAAATATCTGGCTCGAATTGGACCATGAAAATGTGGGAAATTTATTTGATTGCCAGTGGAAATGGTGAAACAGTTGAATCTGCAAAAACGTAGCTCCAAATCAATAAAACGTTTGATTTGGTTGGCGTCAAATGAAAAAAAGGCGGATTAAGTTTTTTCTAAAATATTAATTTTTATTAACAATGGAATTGTTCTTACCAAGGAGATGGGTGACAAAAAAGTGAACGAGAAATCGCTCAGTTACAGGCAGGAACCTGTCACTTTTTTTTGGATTTTGGATTTCGAACTTACAATTTACGGAAATAAAGAAAAAAAAGAAAAGTGTGGTGAGAAGCGAAAGCGCCCTCTTACAATTCAAGAATAATTAGACTGTTTATGCAGATGAGTAAACATCTTGACATAAACAATACGCAAACAAAAAGTTTTGGGTACACTTTTAACTGTGTTAATGTCAATATATTTACATAATACTTATATCGATGGAAAGGTATTTTTGAGTAGAAGTGCAGAATAGTATTTTTATTTGAATAGGATGTCATTAAGATAGGTTAATCGAAGGAAACGTAAAAACACCTTTTTCCCAATGGGTTTTATCAGAAAAAACATCAAAATATGCGTCATAGCTCTGTTAAGCATCGCTGTTGTAGCTTCCAGAAAGAAGAGTAAATGCGAGCGTAACAGTGAGATGGACAGAGATTAACAGAGCTGTGTCGTATTGTTGTTGTAAAGGCTTTTTCTCAATTTCACTCTCCTTGAACACACTGATAGCCTGAATAGAATGAACATTCTGCTTTAGCGTTAACCAAAAAACTGTTGAGCAGGTGTTCATTCGATTAGTGATTGCTGATTGGATTAGTGTCGCTGGCACAACGTACTTTTGGAAAATTTTAAGTTTTCGCTGGAAAATAACTTTTTTAATAAAACTTTATAGGACGTAAGTAATACTAGCCCAACAATAAAGAAAAAGGCAAGCTTAACTAAAAAGAATTTTAACGAAAATGTGTATTGAGAAGAGGAGCAAATCGGTGCACACCAAAGAAGCCTCCGGTCACCACTTGGTGCAAAATGTTAAAAAATGTAAAAAATAATTTTATAATCGTGGAATTTTATAATTCCGAGACAGCTATGGTGTACGCCGATTTGCTCATCAAAAACAAAACAAGGCATGTTCAAGTTACAAGTGCAAACTGAGTTAAGCTTTGCACTGGTAAGTCAAACTTAGCTCCCTGTGTAGACATATCATAAGCATGTTTAAGGAGGGTGTAAGGGTTTCAGCATAGAAAAAAACACTGAATTGTTTTTTTGAGTATGAGCAAATTTATTAAAACCTTTCGTAAATTATTAAGTGTACTTTTACCAATATTCTGTAATTTTTTTCCCGGAATATTGAAATATTGAAAAACAAGCCGTGACAGAGCTTTTCCCGGAAATCAAAAACCATTAAAATTTAGTCAAAGTATCATCAAATCCTCCCCCCAACGTTCTTTGATTATTTGTTTTTTCATGTAAAAATTTTTGGTAGCCATCTGAAGTGTAAACTGCTATTTTCCACGAAAAATTCCGCAATTTTGTGGTGGGAAAACCCCTTTATGTAAAAAAAAATCAAATTAAGCGTTGGGGGGGAGGCATTTTATGTGTAGAAAATGTGAACCAAGTTTTAAATGAATCGGTCAAGTGTTTTTAAATGGCAGTGCACAGAGAAAACTGTGAAAACGTTTCATAGCACGAAAAGCAGGTAGCGAGCTACTTTTGAAAACGTTTAACCCAGATTTTGCTCCTCTAACGTTTATTTTCATTTCAAAAACGGATATTTTAAAATGAGCTTCTAAAACGTTCGTTTGATTTTCTATAATAAACATTTTAACATAAGCTAGGAAAACGTTCCTTTGATACTTCAAAATTAAAATTTTAGAAGAATTACATGCAATTTTCGAAATTTTCATTTTAAACTATCAAACGAACGTTTTAAAAACTCATGTTAAAATACTTATTATAGAAAATCAAACGAAAGTTTTAGAAGCTAATTTTAAAATGTCCGTTTTTGAAATGAAAATAAACGTTAGAGGCGCACAGTTTTCTCAGTGTGAACACGGACTTTGAAAATGCAGTTTTGAGAAAAACGCGTTTAAAGTTTATAAGCAACGTTTATCGACGTTCGAGGTAAACTTACTCAAAATACATATCTCCGAAAGATTTACTCGGATTGACTTCAAATTTGGACACAACATTCTTGAGATGTTGTGCATTACATAAAAAATGGTTAAAAAAAAAGTAAAAATACTTTACCCCGCCATTAATAAAGTATAAAAATTTTATTTTAACTCATTGGATAATTTTTTGAGAAAAAACTTCACAAACAAAGGTTAATTTTTATGTGCGTCTGGAAAGTTAAACTCCGTAAAACGCTTTAAAATTGATAAGAAAAATTAATATTTTAACGTATAAATATTTTAAAAGTAACATTTTAAAATTGATTTCTAAAACGTTCGTTTGGTTTTTTAAAATAAAAATTTTACAATGAGCTTTTAAAACGTTCATTTAATTTTTGGTAGTGAATATTTTAACATTTATAATTCTTTTTGGAAGTGATCATTTGAGCGCAGGACCACATCAAATGAATTTGATTAAGTGGGCTATGAGTGGGTATGAATCTATTATTGAAAAATTGATTTATATAAAATTTATAATTGACAAACATAAATTTGTTGTTTGTTTTTTCTTAAAGTTGAAGCATCACCCTTTCGTTTTTGAAAAAAATTTAAATATTACTTTTGAATTTGAAAATGTGCGTTTTCATTTTTCTGTGGCGTAAACGTTTTTGAAAATATTCATTTTACTTTTCATTCTTAAATTTTCGTTGTTGCTTTTAACATGTTTAATTTTACTTCTGAGCTCGAAAATATGCGTTTTCATTTTTGTTTGATGAAAAATGTTTTTAAAGTATTCATTTTTCTAAAAAACAAACAAACAAATTGGCCATTTCAGCCCTTGAAAGGACTTTGACCGAGCTTCTTATCATCAATTGTGTTGTGTGTTATTAAATGTTTGCACACAATTAACCGAGAACTGGACCTACACGTTTTATGCCGACTCCGAATGGCTAAAGTTCATGATCTCACATGGCATTATTTACTCTCTGAGGTTTGCCATTGTCTGCAAAGAGGTGGTGACCGATCTGAAAAATTTTTTTATTGATAAAACTTTTCGCCGTGACTGGGGATCGAACTCGGGCTCCGAGCGTGCTAAGCCACACACTTAACCTGTACGCCACGGTCACCACGGTCACCATTCATTTTTCTAATCGATTTTAAAGTGTTTTAAAAATATAAAAATTTAAATTAAAAATACAAATTTTAAAAACTACCAGGTTTCAGTTGCTTTCGAAAATTTGTTTCCTCAGTGATCGGAAACTTCTTTAACCTATTTCTTCCCGGCGTTGCTTTAACGCAACACGAAGTTTTACTTCACAAAATGCAGTAAAAAATTAAATCATTTAAAAAAATTTCCATGCACTTATTAAAGGCGCTCACAAGCTTTCAGGCTATGTGCTCATTATCTATATATTAATGCGCAAACAAAAAGTTTTGGGTACACTGCTGCGCCCATACCCAATTATAGTTTAACTTAAAATAACTGAAATCTGCATTTTTTTTTTTAGATTTAAGGTGCATTTATTTTGTATTGACACTAAATTAACAAACTGTCCGTGAGATAAAATAATCAAGGCTCCCCTTATAATTGTTTTGAAAATATTAAATTTTTATTAAATCTTTTCTTTTTCTTAAAAAATAATTAAATTTTAAAATAATTTCTTTAAAGCAATAGATTTATGTCTCCATCAATTAAAAGTAATAGCCTCGAACTTATTTCAACAATCTCGGCAAACTTTGTCGTCCGCTTTGATCTTTTCGTAAAATATAGGGTAAAACTGATTTCTGTTGTAAAAAATAAAAGCTCAAATTTTTATTTTTGATTTTCTTTCAAAACCTTTAGCGCATTTTAGGTGAATTTATTTTGTTTTGCCACCTAATTATTAACTATCCGTGCAAACAAAAAAATCAAGGCTACCCCATAAGATCTCTTTGACAAAATTACATTTTTTTTAAGACGTTGTTTTTGCTAATTTTTAAAAAATTAATAAAATTTAAAATTTCTTTGAAGGAAATAACTTTATATCTCCAATCAATTAAAAGTTATTGCCTCGAACTTATTTTAACCATATCGCTTTGTCTGCATATCTTCTATATATTAATACGCAAACAAAAAGTTTTGGGTACACTTTTCACTGGGATAATGTCAATATATTTACATAATACTTATATCGATGGAAAGGTATTTTTGATTAGAAGTGCAGAATATTTTTATTCGAATTTGATGTCATTACGATAGGTTAATTGAAGGAACCTAAAACCATCTTTTTCCCAATGGGTTTTTGTCAGAAAAAACATAAAAATAAATGCAGACATAGTTCTGTTAAACATCGCTGTTGTAGCCAACACAGGTTGTAGATTGCTGTTGTAAAGAATAACAGAGCTTTGTTGTATTTTTCTGCATATATCATTATATGCAGAACAAAAAATTGGTCGAATTTCGACCACAGGCGATACTAGTATATATTAATGCTCATATGTTATGTATTTATTATCGAATTCGTTGTTGCTTTTCTTGATTATATTTTTTTTTTTTTTTTTTTATTTTTGTTGTTTTAATGTAAAATTTACGTGTTGTATTTAGAAAAAAAAAACAAAGGAATTGTTGTTAGGATTTATCTCATATAATTTACTTTTTTAAGCTAATAATTTAAGTTTAGAAATACTTCATTTTTCTTCATTTTACCGATCTTTTTAAGAATAAGTTTTAGAATTGACATAAGAATTAGCTTTAATTAATTATAAGGTAGTATAAAATATTGTTGCTTTTTTTTATTTTCAAATTATAACACACTTTGCAAATGTTTCACTTATATTATTAGTTTTAAGACATATTCTATTAAAATTTGAAGGCAAAATTTTTTGTTTGTAATTTTTAATGTTATTTTAAAGAAATTATTTTTGTTTGTTTGTTTTTTTTTTTTTTTAATTTACGAGTTTGTTACCCGATCACGGTCGCAAAGCACGAGGTTGAAGATTAACTAAATTATCAACTCGTTGCTTGCAGCTGCTTAGCTCGATCTTGATGGTTGGGCGAATTAAGTGTGGTAGTTGCGGTAGTTCTGACATTAGAGCTCCAATTTCGCTTTGTCAAAGTGTGAGAAGAAAAGCGGGTGCCTCGAAAGCACGTTTAAGAATCCAACTTTTGGATCAAATGGATTTGATGAAGAATTTTATCTAAAAAGCAAAAATATTGCTTTTGTTTAGGCTTGACTCCAGGATTGACAAATTATTTAATATACAAATTATGTACTTACGATTAAATAATGTGAAGACGAAAATTAAAAATCAGTTTACTACTTATGTTGTGTCAAGAAAATATATTTTTGACTGTTTAATTAACTCTTCTCAGATTTTTCTGGTATTTATTAGGATGAAGTCTGCTCTCGTCAAAGTTTAGATAGAAAAGGAAGTTAATAAATTAAGATGGGAGAAGTTAAACCTTACGAAGTTGGCGAGTTTGACAAATGTTCGAAAAGCTGTGTTTAGTTTTTGGATAAAAAAATAAACAGCTTACTAAAATAAATTTGGTAGCATTGGAATGTTACAGTTAGAGCCCGTAAGTCAGAACACTCCGAGCTTATTTTCAAACTTTATTCTCCGAAAAATTTTTGCAAAGGTTTCTAAAGAAAAAGACTCGCCCTGAATTAAATTTAACCCATGATTTTTCATATTGTTTAATTCGTTTTTGGCAACCAAATATAAACTTCTTAGTAAAGTTTTACCACTGCAAAAAAAATTATGACGTAGTGGAGCAAAATGGGATAGAAGCTTTTCTAATACTAGCAACGATATAAGCAAATATTTATATAAAAAATTACATATCAGGAAAAATTTTATGAACTGACATCACGGTTATTTGAACCGTAAATCATCACACAATAGTCGAATACACTAATCTTATCGCTCTCATGCCATTAGTCTGAGGGAATGAACGAAAAAAATCCACACAAAATACATACAAAATACTTTTTCAAATCGTAAAATGGTACGGTGCATCCAACATTTTTATGTTTCCTTTTGCACATTGTCCATAAATTGGAAGGCCGCAGACAATTTAAGAAGTAGAGCTCTTTTGATGTTTATTATGGTAAATTGATGTTGGTAAATTGAAGGGCATCTACAGGATTTCGTAAAGAGGGACCAAAGGTATACATGAAGCGACCCATGTGTATAAGAATGAGTTTTTCTATTTTCTTAGAAATTTCCTAAGTACCAATACTCAAAATACATGAATGGTTGACAAATGTTATTTATATATTTATTCAAAATATTTCTTCAGATACAGTCAAATCCTATTAGGCTACTGATTCTTCGTGCCCCTCCCCCCTTCAAAGTACTTGCATATGAATAGTAAAACGCCTATAAAACCCCACACTTTTCATAAACTGGATGAGCTGCAGTTAAAATCGTGTTTTATGGGCCTCTGAGTTCATGTGAATGTATTAATTTTAATACTGTCATAAAGGTAATATAAAAATTACATCCCCAAAAAAAATATTAGTCGTTAAATCCGATCCGGTCAAAAGTATGGTCGACAGGAGCGAATATCGTTCATTATTTCATTCAGCTCTTATTTAAAATCTTTCGATCTTGCAGATAATTATGTTCTTTTGACAATTAAACACTCCAGTTGTGATGAGTGCTTAATGTAGATATAATTTAAAGAAATAATTTTTCAAATCAAATATTCCTTATGTGATAAATGATTAATTATGTGAATACTTACTTAGATTTTAGATTTTTGTCTTCAATCACATATCCGAAAATCATTCAAATCGAAGACTGTCACCTGGAGACCTTTCCTTGTAAGTCGAAAACCAAACCTGTTTTTTTGTAACGTCACGCCAGTGCATATTTTTCCATATATCTTTTCATTCTTGGAGTTGATTGTTATAATTGTGCTACTTAATAATTACGCAAATATACAAAAAAGTTTTTAAAACTTAGAATTCTTCATTCTTTTTTTAATTTTTTCGTACAAAATGTACATAACGCCAGTTTGGAAATGCCCATATACAGCTGCGGTCAAAATAATAGCAGTGCTCTAAAACTCAGACATGCTTGAATCAATAATACTAGTCTAAAAAAGTAGGATCCGGAAAACCCAAAATAATTTGTATATGACCTTTCAACGCTAATTCCAAATCTGTACTCAATTTTTACTGTTGTGGTAGGATTTTCAAGATACAGGGTGTTTTACACTTTTTACACTCGTCGAGTTTTATTAATCCAGAATTTAAACAACACACCATAAGATAAAAGTTAAATTTTATATTTTAGAGAAAATATGAAACGTTCCAACGGTATATCAACTTTTATTGTCTTATGTGTTGTAGCGGAGCTATAATTATAATAAATAAGCCTCTGTTTAACCTACAGAGCTAAAATTTGGCACATACAGTGAATCAAAAAAGTTTAGGCACAAGCAATGTTTCTGAAACAAAGTGTTACTTAAGTATCTAATAATAACGAATTTGACCAAAGTTTTAATGAAGTGAGTACCATTAGAAATAGTTCTTTCTTAATATCCAAAAAATGTCACGTTACTTCAAACTACTAATCATTAAATTTTGATTTAATGGCGGAAGAAGGAAAATACTTATCAAAAAAGTTTAGGCACACTTTGTGTGTGTCTAATATTGTTTTTAATTTAATAATATCTGTTGGTTTTTTGTCTTTAGTTGTGCGCTTAAGTTATTTATTAAAAGTTTTTACTGAGTGTTGATGTTGGTTTTGGTAAAGATTGAGCGAAATAAGCAATGCAACAGAAATTTCGGTTGACGTTCGTAAAATAATAATAAATGTTTATATACAGAAAAAACCGTATCGCGAAACCGGTAAATTAGTAAAGAGATCATACTCAAGTGTCAGTAACATCATAAATCATTATAAAAATACCGGTAAAGTTAAGCGTAAGAGCCGATCTGGTCGTGTCAAAACATTAACGCTACACCAGGAGTAGATTGTAGTGCCTGCAGTTACTCAAAACCCTAAAATTTAGCTGTTAAATTGTGCCACGAAATACAGCAACGGTTTGAAAAAACTTTGATGCTCGACCACTTCGCGATACACTTAATGAAGCTGGATATTAGGTACGAGTTTCTCGGAGCAAGCTACAAATTTATGCTTCAAATAAAAAAAGAGGTTAGAGTTCCCAAAACCGGCTACGTAAATGAGCCGGATTCATTTTGGGATTGTATTATATTTAGTGATGGATCTTAATACAATTTGTTTGCATAATATGGCGCTCAAAACCGTTTAAGAAAACTGAAAAAAGAGCTGTAGGAAAATAGCATAAAAAAACAGTGAAATACAGTGGCGGAAATCGAATGATTAAGGGCTATGTGGCGGTGTCTGGAGTTAGGAATCTCATTTTTATTGATGAGAAAATGGATAAACACAATTGCTTAAATATTTTAAATGAGTATTTAACACCCAGTGTTGAAAAATTGGGGTTAACTGGTATACAATATAAATTTCAACAAGATAACGACCCAAAAAATTGGTCTTATCTTTTGCTGGAATGGCTTATCTAGCTCTGAAATCACCTAAAAACCCCTTTGCAAGCACCCGATATGAACCCCATTCAGTATATTTGGTACTTACTAGAAAAAATACGAAATCTCAAATAACATACTTCTAAAATGCCCTCAAGGAAGCCATACGCACCGAATGGTCAATAATATCACTAGACAAGACATCAAAATCTGCAAGAATGCGAAGACGTTAGAAACGATAATTTAGGCCAAAGAAGGTCTAGCCAAATATGCAAGGACTTGAAATTTACTCACTCTGATCAAAACATAATCACTTGTGCCTAAACTTTTTTGAGGTCAAAATCATGTTTGTTTTAGTATTGTAACATTTAATATGAATTAAAATTGAAATTAAATTTTTATTTTGGTGTAAATACAAAATAAAATGTTTATTTTTTAAATGCTTATACTTTTCTCTTCTGCAAGTGTACTGGAAAAAGTTGTACTTACAAATTTAAACTCATAACTGCTTTGTGCCTAAACTTTTTTGATTCACTGTATGTTTTTTGTAACAAAACAAAGATGGTTTTGAAAAATGGACGTCATCCGCCTACGGACACGCCTACCTCCCATACAACCCAAAAAGTTTAAAACTCAATAAATAAGGTTATGTTTGTCATAGAGAAATTAAATTTGGTATGCATGTATTTTATACCAAAACTAAGGTGTGTTCAAAAATTGGAAGTAATCCGTCCATGAACACGCCCACCTCCCATAGCGAAAGCACAATAAAGGCATTTACTGTGAGCTACAGGAATAAAACTTGGTATGTGTAAATTTTTCATCAACATTTAAATGCATATAAAATATAGGCTTAAGCCGCCCACGGACACGCCCATTTACAATACAAATTTTTTTTTTTAAAGTGGGTTTTGGGTATTTCATAGTCGGCCTAGACCGACTTTAGACTTTCTTTACTTGTTTTCCAATAAATTTAAATTCATGTGAATATCATGAAAAATACATATGGGCATTTCCATAGTCGCGAATATTCGTACGCCTTTGAGGAGCAAAATAATAAAGAAAACTCAAAACAAATTTTCGTTTTTTTCAAGTTTTAGATAGCATTTTATTAGCACTATATTTAGAAAAAAAGTTAGGTTCTCTAGATTTTATGTTTCCAAAACATTAGCAATAAACATGGCATCGCGAACGCGACAAAAAATGGAACTAGTTTTCGACTAAATCTAGAAAAATGCAAATATCTGCGAGACGTAACATAATATTTTAAAGCGGTTAATTGTAAACTAAATAAGATTAATTAGGCTTTCAAGAAATATTTGTCGTTTTGACATATTTTCATTAGTTTTTTTTTTATAGAGCTTAAGCCTGATCGCGAACGCGACATCTAGCACGCGACATTTTTTCTCATCACGTTTTTAATAAGAATTAGTTAAAGTAATTTCAGCTAAATATTATATTACCTACCAAAAACATCGTAAATATTATTTGTGAGTTTTATATTAGTATCTAATATTTATAAAAAAAAAAAAAATACATAAGCTAGTGAGAAAAAATATTATATTTCTTTGTAACACCACCCGTATGTGGTTATTTACTTTATGAAGACTTTTTTACGCCCACAAAGAGGCGTGGCAGATAGATATAGCCTTTTACTATAAAGTTATAATAATGAAATTCGATATTTAAGCTTATATCGTAAAAATTAAGATCATGTTCGAAAATAATCCCAATAGGATGAAAACCACGTATACCTGCCATACAAATTGACGTTCTCAAATTGGAAAATTTCTTAAAAATCTACTAAAAATCAATTCAATGACTTGAGAATTAGCTCATGAGCTTTAATTTGAACTAGTAACACTTAGCAAAAAATTCAGAAAAAACGAATGAAACCTTTCCATACTTTTCCATACAAAGTGTATTAAAAATACGACGCATGATCGCGAACGCGACACATTTTGATGATCAATATTAAATGTTTAGTATGATTTTTACCTGCAGTAACTTTTTTTTTATAGTAAGGCGACCAAATTTGATTTAAGTTACAATTTTCAGATACTTGCTAAAAACGATGACGAAGTTCTGATAACATATGATGATTTTGGTACAAGAACGCGACATTCGAATAGTAGTTAAAGCAATATAAAAAATTTACCGTAAATCGTGTTTTGTTTGGTATCTTTTTATTTTTTATTTTTTATTTGTAGTGTATAGATGGATTTTATAAGAAAAATGCATACATAACGTTTAATAAATAAACGAAAAATACAAAAAAGTAAAAGGCCTTAAAAGCAGCTAAAAGCAAGAAAAACATATTTCTCAGATATCAGGCCAATTTTCTCAGAATAAAAACTGAAATTAGTTATAAATGCAGTAAATTATAAAAATTCGAGCATTTTTTTTAAATAATAACAAAAAAATTATTTGTTTATTTAACAATTTTTTTTCGGTCCCGGTGGACCTTTCTGTGGAAATGCCCATATTGTACACGTCTTTAAAACAACCTCTTTTCGAAAATGACAAAATATGGATTTTTTGGGGTCTCAATAGAGTTTGTAAGCACAAAAAATTTCCAAAATTTTTTTAGTGTAGGTACCATGAAAATCTTTAGTTTTTGGCTTATCTTGGGTATGCATTCTGAAGAAAAAAGTTTATTATTAAAAAGATTCTGACCACTTGAAGGGTTGTTGGCAATACTTTGATTTGAGTTGTCTTTTCAACTTCTAGCATGGAGGAAACTTGAAATATTTGGAAACAAATTAATTCAAAAGTAAGACATAGTAAAAAAGCCAAAATTTGAGGAAAATCGGTTGAATCACTCGCCACTGAAAAAAATCAAAGAAATTTCCCTTTTAATTGTTATTTTTCGTCCTTTTTTAAAGTCATTTTTTAAACATCGATAACACAAACTCTACAGAATTAAGTTTATAGTGAAGTCATGTGATTCATTATAAAAATAATTCCGATTGGCTTCCGAAAGTGGAGAAAAAAATTTACAATTTACAATTTTCCATCGTTGTTTCCAAAAGCCGTTTCATAAAATTTCTCTAAATTTTTAAATATTATCCGATATTAAGGAATTATGGCTTATAAGGTAAAAATATGTTGGTTTAATTTTTCTTCTGTTCGCCCAGTGACATAATATAGTTATACGCCTTATTCATAATCTTCCATTGGATTTTCAAAATCAGTTTTATGAAAATCCCTCAAAATTGCTCAAATATTAACCAATTTTGGAAAAGTGTAGGAAACACCTATCGTTAAAAATATATTATTTCGATTTCGTCAGCATTTGCGCATTGGACAAGTAATACCAAACGATTTTTTTCAAATTCAGACTCTTTGTTTTTCATCCCAAGGTGTCAGAGTTTTTACTTTCAGAATTGAGCATAATTAGTGCTCACTAAAGGACAAATTTTAAAGCTAGTGCCAGCCAATTGGGTATTTTAACAACGAAGTGATGTATGGATGAAAAATTTCAAAAAATTCACTGCACTCAAATATGTTATAGAGTTTTCTCTAGAGAATGCTTTTCTCTAAATGTGGTACTAAAAAATCCCTAAAAATGATAAAAAGCTTCCATGAAAAAGTGAAATATATAAAAATATATCGTTTTTAGAGAATAAGACTTTTTTATTTTTGAAAAAAGATTGAAAAGATGAAAAGAAAATATTTTCGTACAATGAATTTTTTATCAAAATTTAGTAAAAATTTTTAATTTTTCTCTATAAATGAGAATTTTTTGTGCGAGAAAAATACTTATCATTATTAGAGACATTGAAATATTTTCATTTCCCACAAGTGAAGAAATATTTATTCGAAAATTTTTTTTCTAAATGAATTATCGAAAATAGAGAAATTTTTTATCGGAGAAAGGTAGGTATTTTTTTCTGAATGTGTGGGGAGAAAAATATTGAATTTTCGCTGACCTTATTGGGACTCGAGTAAAAATGAAAATATTTTAGCTCAAGTCTTATAACCTTCGTGCAACTGCCAAATAAGAAAAAATCAATTAAACGGCCTAAAACTGGTGCTTGCAAAATATTTTAGCCGAACAGATCCTAAACAACCTTGAAGCCAGTTTATTTTAAAACGGCCACTACCACTGCTGTTCAACTTCTGTACGGATAGAATGTCCTGACAGTGACCGTTTTAATTAAAAAAAAAAAAAAAAATATGGTGCTGGCCATTAGTGCAAAAATTGAATGCACTACCGCTACAACTCAGCCGATGTAATTACGTAAAATTGTTTTTATATATAAGTTCTACATTTGATAAAACCCCCCCCCCCCAAAAAAAATTCCTGGTTCCGCCCCTGGTATTGACTATTTAATATAAGTATAAAAGTAAGTATTAATGTGTTCAGTAATTCACAAATAAGCTTTCAGTACATAAAGTTTCACACAAAAAACTTGAAGACTGATATCTAAATTACCGAAAAAAATCTACCAAACTTTCGATTTATTTGTACAACTTTAACAAACTTTTTTGCAAAAAAACCAAACTCAAGCTCTGTATAACGCTATTAAGCCTTGTTATCTCACACGCATTCTTGGTCACGCATGTGTTGCTTGTCACTCCCATCTGAAACCAAGGCAACAACCGACTGTAAGTGTTTATCTTGCACTCTTATAAAACTTAAGATTCGCTTGATGTTCGTTTTTTCTTTTTTTTTTTAAAAGTAGCTTGTTTAATACACAAAGCGGCAGCAAAATGCCTTAAACTTTGTTTTGCTTTTGTTTTTACTTTTTTGTCTTTCACACACACACACGAATGATTGTCATGATATTCGTATGTACTTCCGGCGCATAAGACAGGAAGTGACACTGCAGGCTAAACCAAAAACTGGCAAACAGTCATCAGAATAACAATACAAACTACAACAATAACAACAACAACAATAACGAAACACAACAGTAATAACAAAAGCAATAAAAACAATAAGCAAAGCAATAAACATAAAAACAACAGCAACAACAACAACAGCAGCAGCAAAAACTTTACACTTTGCCTACACCATCTTCATGATTTTTGTTTTTTGTTGTTTTTTTTTACTTTTACGCTATTCACAAGTTTTCTTTTCAAATTAACTGAAATTGAAACGCAGCGGAAATGAAACGGTTTTCGTTTTTTTGCAACAGTATTTTGAGTGCTGCTATTTTTTCATACATTTCTCGATGTTTTTGTTGTTGTTGTTGTTGTTGTTGTTGTTGTTATTGTTTGTTTGTTATTTGCACAATTGTTGTAAACAAACGAGTAAATAAAGGCATTTATGTTAAAGTGGCTGACATGAATGTTGTATGCCTGACTGTGTGGAGGTTTATCTCTATGTGTGTTTTGAACAGTTCTGACACAATGTTTACATAAAGTATTTTACCAAGTTAAAGCATTTTAACAGTTTAGTGCTTACTTTGTTGTAGCAAGTTTTGGTAAAAATAATTTTTTTTTTATTTTTTGCTTGTATTAAAAATTCGCATTTTTTACTTGCACAGTTCTAATAATATCTGTCTTGTTTAACATTTCCGACATATGCTCTTAATAAACTGCTGCTATTTGAATTCCTGAAGCTTAAATAACTTGATAGCTTTTTATATCTCCTTTGGTAGCCTCGTTTTTCATCTTATTTGTTGGCCTTAAATATTTATTTAGCCATACAATGAAATTCAATATCTTTGCGCTCTATTCAAATAATAATGAAAATGTTCACCATGAAGTCAGCTGCAGCTGTTGGCACTATCACCAGTGCTGTCACTTGTGTGCTCCAATTTCAAGACCGTTAGCTTAGCTTTGACAATTTCAATAAAACTTCTACAGTTGCACGTTTTCCTTTTGGCCTTAAGCCAAGACAAGCAAAGCTCCAAAATTGGCATAATATTTGGTGGTTATGCTTTTATTAGCGTTGCCAACACTTCTTGCCAACGCTTTAAGAATTGTTATTTAGTTCGTTATTAGTAGCGAAAGTTTTGCCAACATTTATTGGTTACATAATTTCAGCATTAACTTTAGGAGTTTTTACACTTTAGCGTGTTAAAACAAGAAAAGTTTTTTTGACATATTTTTTCTGACAGATATGAGTCAATATTTAAATGGTATACAAGAAACATACACTTACAGAAACATACATAATCTTAAGCTTTTATGTTTCAGATAGTGCGAAGGATTAATTTGTTGATTATTTTTGAGTTTTAGTTGTATCAATATTTAGTCGTCAAATTAACTTCTTAATGAAGCTAACTAAATGAATTCATGCTAAGCGATGTCAATAAACTTGCACGCCTTTAAACATTAATATTTAAGCATACATGCGTGGTGAGTTAATCTCGGTTTAATTTGACTTGAGTTTAAGCCCGCACTGAAAAACTGGCCCTAACTATCATAAAAATTTAAGATTTTTTGTTTGTTAATTATTAATAATTTTGTATTTTTGTAATTTTGTATGCATAAAAAGTAATGTTGTAGTGAAAAAATCATGACAATTACTCAATTGTTTTCTGAGTTATAATCCCAAATACCGCTTTGAACACTCCCACAGCAACAACAGCGCAACCTACCGGGTCAAACTTTATATCGGAACCACCTACAGACCCAGTTGCATGCACACACCAATTTCAAATTGGTTCAGCCGTTTCGGAGGAGTTCAGTGACAAACCCATGTACAGAAGAATTTTATATATACAGATACACACTCGGTTTAAGAGATATTGAACTCAAAACTTCACATTTCTTATCCTCCTAATACCCTTCTCTATATTTAGCCCCTAGTGCACGGATCATTAGAACTTTTGCAATTCAGTACAAAAAAAACTCATCTAATACATACATGTATACATTAGAGTGGGTCGAAAAAAAAAGTTTGAAAAAACCACCCCCTATTTTAAGTATGACCTCGATAGGATGTAACTTAAGCATTACATGTCAGATCTTAAAAAATTTTATGTCGTTGAAAAGAGCTTACTGAGCGCTACATTGTCTTATTATAACATTTTGACTTTTGAGGTCATATTCAACTAGTAAGCCCCGTTAGCCGGATTTACCCCCCTTAAATTTTTTTTTTTTTTCTCATAAGATTGAACTCCTTCAAAGTTGTTTAATTTGTGGTCAAAAAATTATTTATTAAGTTCAAAAACAAGGAAGTTATAATAGCTCAAATATAAGATCTGATGCTTAAGTTATGCAAAAAAGACCATTTTGGCTTTTTTTCCGGCGGTCCAAAAAATTTTTTTTTTGTTTTTGTTTTCGGAATCCTCTCTAGGTCGACTTTAAAGTAGGGGGTGGTTTTTCAAATTTTCTTTTTTTTCTATGAAGGCCGACCCACTCTAGTGTACATATTAGTGTCCGACCGATTATTCGGCTTCGGCTTCGGTAATCGGCATAATCGGCCGATTTTTGGGTCTTCGGCATCGGCTTCGGCTTCAGCCGAAATAACCGATTATTTTTGCCGAATGTTTTTGCTTTGCTAAACAGTTTTTTTTATAAGTTTTTAGCATTTTTTCGAATTATTCAGTGAACTCCGTTCATAACTCCACATTTGGAACATTTTCCATTGTTTGTTTTGTTTTCTCTCCTTTTCTGTTCTTTCATGAGTTGGTGTTCACTCGTTGAAAATTTTATTCAAATGATAAATCATTTGTTATTAATTGGTTCGTTTTTCATACCAAATTTCTTTACATTCGGTCCAGTCGGTCAGGCGTTATTGAGCCATATTTACTTTAAGCGCCCTCTATCGAAAGTTTATAATATGAAAGTTTTCTATGCTTAGCAACACTTTCGGTACCTTCATGCTGAAGAAACAGAAGATACTCAATAACATCGCGATTAGATGGTAGCTTTGTTAAGGTTAATTTTCACGAAGCGCATTTTTTATGAATAGTTTCTTTTTAGTATTGAAAATATTTTGTTCGCTTATGTGTGAGGTTGTGTGCCTTTTCCTTTAGTTGCTGCTTTGCTTATAAGATTTTTTTTATGTAATAATTTGGCTAAACGGTCGACTGGCTAAACGACTGCAACGATTTTGATAAAATTGTACGAAGATTCTTCTGACCTAGTAATACAAGATCGACTTTTAGAAGTTTAAAAACTTTCAATAGAGGGCGCTTAAAGTAATAAAATATATATGGCTTAATAACGCCTGAACGCCTGGCCCGAATGTAAAGAAATTTGGTATGAAAAACGAACCCAAACGAAGATGAACCGAAGGCTAAAGTCCAAAAGCGAAAACGAACTTCACTAAAATTTGGTTCGCTGTAACTTTTTTCCTACGAATGAAATTTATTAATGATTTTTTGTAAACTTTTGTTATATAAAAAAAAAAATAAAGTTTTGGGGGTGCTTGTGTACTAATTGAGACCTATCCAAAGATATACTTCTTTTCACGATCGGGTTAAAACTGGTGAAGTTATACAAAAAAGACCATTTGGGGCAGATTTCGGGTTCACAAAAAAAATTTTTATTGTTCTGAAATCATCTCAACATAAGCTTTCATATTAGGGGCGGTAAATGCAAACTTTTTTCCCCATATGGGGTGACCCACCTTAATACTCATACCTCATGTAATGAAATGAACGAATTTTAAAATGCTATACTTTTTAAATGAACCATAAAAATCACTTTAATTTTTATATCATCAGATTTCTCTTATTAAGTAGTCTATCTTACATTAATTTCAAATTTTTTCACCCGAGCCCATTGGAGATATTTGACCCCAAAGTTGGGGCACATTTGAGATTTCTTATTTTTCAAAGCGATGTAACCCAAAAAGTTTATGATCTAGTCACTTTTAAAAATTTATATTTTAAGTTCTTACTAAGACGTACCTAATACCAAAAAAATAGGTCTGCCACTAACTTCTTTAAATTAAAATTTTTTTTCAAAATTACCAAAAATTACGATTATTTTCGGAAACTTTAACGTTTTTTTTTTAAATTATGTAACATCCCAATTAATTTTTCTGATATATTATAGCCTAATGTTTAATTAATATTATGTTTATTCCTTTATGTGGTGACCGTGGCATGCAGGTTAAGTGTGTGGCCTGGCATGCTCGGAGCCCGGGTTCGATCCCCAGCCGCGGCGAAAAGTTTTTTTCAATAAAAAATTTTTCTGATCGGTCACCACCTCTCTGCAGACAATGGCAAGCCTCAGAGAGTAAACAATGCCATGTAAAGCTTCTTGAGAACATAAACTTTAGCCGTTCGGAGTCGGCATAAAACATGTAGGTCCAGTTCTCGGTCAATTGTGTGCAAACATTTAATAACACACACAACACAATTGATCATAAGAAGCTCGGTCAAAAGTCCTTTCAAGGGCTGAAATGGCCAATTTTGTTTGTTTGTTGTTTATTCCTTTATTACTGTATGTTTAACAGGAGCTGAGATATGATCATTACCGCAAACTCTATAAAATACGGAAATCGCTCGTGGTTGCATGAAAAACATGGTCGCCATTTTGTAAATACAACAAAAAAATTTTTTTGAAGCAGTTCTAAAGTGCCGAAACATTAAAAAATTAATGGTAAAAAAAATTATTTAAAATGGTTGACCGACCGAATTTGCTATTTTGTGATCAATCTCGGCGGAATGATCCAGTTAGTATCAGTTAGTAGCTTTTCTCAACTGGGTCTAAAATTTATAACATTTTTTTCTACGTTATCCTGACGTCAATAAATCAATTACAGAAACATCCGAATTTTGTAGAAAAACTCTTACATTTAATTAGAATTTTATGATTTCATTAGGTTTTTTGTACTGAAATTGTAAATGAATATATAACAAAAGCAAAGAATAAATTCTTATAATTTTTTTGACTTTAAAACATTTGTTTGTTATTCGGCTTCGGCTTCGGCCTTCGGCCGATTATTTACATTTTGCCGAAGAATCGGCTTCGGCTTCGGCTTCGGCAAAAATTCACATTCGGTCGGACACTAGTACATATGTACATCTGATATTAAATATTGCCCCCTTAATAATGGAGACAAATTTTAACCATCGTGAGCGACTTTGAGTCATTCAATGAATTTCTAGCCAAGTGCAACGGGATTGATATTCCGCATGAGTCAAACGAATCCATGTCATACGTGGGCGACATCTACGCCGAGACTCCAAGACTCTTCCACTTTCTTCCACTTTCCAAGACCACAATCTTTGAAATTTTGTTGTATTCTTTGCGTAGGGTGTGACCGATCTACCGCCATTTGCGGTTTTTGATTTCAACGACTATTGTATTGCTGGTCAAAATAGTTAAAAGGTCTGAGTTTGTGATAGTGTGTATTTTGCGTTGTTGTCAGAAGGATCTAAAGAGGCGTAACATTGTGCCACTGTGATGTTACGGAACCGTGAACTAAAGCGTGCGGTAATGATTTGTACTGAGATGAGATTGAAGTTTTCGAGGCAGTTTTTGAAATTAAATTTAAGTTTTTGGAAAATTTTAAATTCTTCTGCACTCACGAATTTTTTGTTTCATTTAATATTTCTACAAGTATAGAATATGTATTGAAAATAAACATAGAATATTAGTTAATTTATTTAAGTCTGAAATTGCACTGAGGTGACTGGGATACGATCACAGGTCTACTCGTACTTCGGTCAGATATAAGTTCAGCTGGGCCGTTTAAATATATTCTTAAATGAAGTATTTTATTCGTATCAAATCACTCTGGAGATATCTTCGTTAAGATGTTCGTTCACAAAAATTTTGAACTACAATCACAAGTATCGTCGAAGTAATATCGGGGGAGAACTATACATTCGCTCACAGGTGAAGCAAGGTTTCTCTCCTGAGCTTCACGTCGCAAGTGCTTATGACTTTCTTAAAATTCAACGCAACATCTATGGATGCTTTGAAAAACTTATTATTAAGTTGCTTCAAGTGAAGAATAATATTATCAACAAATTAAATTTGCCTTTCCATTTTCTTATTTTATGGCTATAATTAAGATATGGTATGTTTATTTATAACATAGTGTGCAAATATAAATAAATTAATTTTCTGCTTAAAATATATTTTAGTTTTTGAGTATCAACTTGTATTACCTAAATATATATAAAAAACATGCATATATTTTTGTTGTACATAGCTCATACTGCCGATAGTTTATATTTAACAGTGTTGCCATATATTTGAATAAAACAGTCATTTTAAAATGTTTGTCAATTTTGTGGTAAATAAATAAAATATGTTTTAATAGAAATAAATATAATAAAACATTAAACTGCTTATTTTTAATTAACTTTAATTTGGCTAAATATTTAAATAAAACATAATCAAATCCGATAAAAAACTTAAAGGATTTTTAAAAACAAAATCTAAACAATTAAAAAACTAACACTGCATACGAATAGAAAAAGCATGTTTTGCACAAACACAGCATTTTTAGCAAACAAATTTTTCTAGCTAACACAAATTAGTTGAAATGACAAATATTTTTAGTAGAAATTTATAAAAAAAGTAATAAAAACATTTAGCTTTATATATTCACTAGCTGCAACTCTCACTTCTCACCCTTTAGCTTTGATTAAAAAAACCTTATATAAACAACCTTTAAACATTACGTATTATAAATCTAAAGTATATCTCTTTTTTTATGTTTCTCTCAAATATATATCTTCTTTTTTTTTATTTTTCCCTCCCAAATGCTATCTACAAATAATTTCAATAAAATAATAAATCACCTTTACAAAATGAAAACAAAAAAATATGCACGTGTGTAAATTTGCTGCAACTTCTCAACTGTGCGCAACTGCTACTACTTAACTTTGAACTGCTATCTCTACTACTACTATTTAAACTACTTCTTGCTACTTTCTCCAACGCTATATCTTCAAACTTACTCTTTACTTTCAATTCTAACACATTAAACTTTACTTATTCAACCTTTAAATTAACTCTTCTACTTTTCACAACAAATTCTCTATATTTTCTACTTCTCATTTTCATTTCTACTACTTTCCTACCATGCAATTTATACTTTTTTATTTGCCTTAAATACGCTTTTATTTTCCACACACAAAAACAACACTGAAAACGTAAACAATGAAAACTGTTAATGCCACAACTTATACTATAACCACTTCTGCTACTCAACAATTACAACTACTACTACAACAACAACAAAAACTACAACAACCACTACTTTTTCACAATTTTAACATTAAAGGAGGGCATCGAAGTAAGTATTAATTAAAATAAAAGTAAATAAGTAACTAAGTAACCCGTAAAAGTTGACATTTTGCCAGTTGCGAATATTTATTAGGTTTTCAAGTTTTTGTTGTTATTTTTATTACATTCTTAAAATGGTTATTATAAAAAATTCTGTTGTAACTCTGTTGTTATTCTAAATATATATTTTGATAATTTGTTAATTTATATCTTTTTGTAGACTTGACTACAGTTTTTTAATATTGAATTTAAAAGTTAATTTGTTTTTATATAGTACTTAGTTCAATGTTTTTGATAATATTTTACTTTGTTACTTTATAAATATAAGTTTGTTTTTTTTTAATTAAATGGTAGTAAAACTGTTTTGACAGCTATTATTGTTGTGAGCAAAATAATTGTATTGTTTTCATAATATTTATTGTTAATTGAGTTATCTTATATATTAATACGTGAACATTAAAGTTTGTCGTACGCTTTTTTGGTATTAATAAAAACTCAAAACAATTGAAACTTATATCATTTGAAAGGTTTTGTTGTCCAGATGTGCAGAATGTTTATATAAATTATATATCTGATAGAGGGGGTTCCCAACCTTCTTAGAGAGAAATTAAATTTTTGAGAAAAAATCTGCTCTTTGATTGATATGAAATTTGGTTGGAGGAGAGTTCTTAAGTTGCTCGAATTTGAATTTTTTTCAAAAGTAACAATTTCTTAAAAAAATGTAGTTTTATGCATTCGTCAATTGTAAAATTTGTAAAAAACTGTGTTTTGAATTCAAAAATTTGACTTTCCATGTGAATATCTTGGTCGGATTTTAACGGTTTTTCAATTTTTTTCATTTTTTCTAAAATTTTGTTCAATTTTCTTTTAAATGTGTTAAAAATTACAGCAAAGTTCTAACCAAAAGTATTTTTAATGAATTTTCTTAATATTGTCGTTAGTTATTTAGCGTGTGTTGCAACCAAATGCTAAGAGAGAGAAAAAAATTGTCTCAAATTGAATGGTCTAAATTGGGAAGCCAATATCTCCGCCATCTGTGCATAGATTTTATTTATTTCTTTTTTGTATTTAAGTCTTATCAGTTAACTTAAAAAATATTTTGAAAATAATACAGTTTTTTGTTTGTTTATATTTAAATTATTCCTTTTAAAAAATACCATAAAATTTGATTTATTCTTAAAATATGGGGTAAAAATGATTTTTGTTGTAAAAAAACAAAAACTCAAAATTGCATTTTTGATTTTCTTTCAAAGTCTATACCGAATTTCAGGTGAATTTATTTTGTCTTGACACTAAATTAATAAACTGTCCGTGCCATCAAAAAATCAAGGCTACCCCCTATGATTTTTTTGACAAAATTAAATTTTTTTAAAATGTTGTTTTTCTGTTTTTGAAAGTAATAATTAAATAAATAAATAATTTTTCAGAAGAAAATAGCTTAATATCTCCAATGAATGAAAAGTTATAGCCTCGAACTTATTTTGATCATCTCGCATATATTTATAAATAGGCAATCAATAAATTGGTCGAATTTCGACCCCAGGTGATACTAGTATTTATAAATAGGCAATCAATAAATTGGTCGAATTTTGACCCCAGGCGATACTAGTTATTATAAATACTACAATTTTTTGATTTTTTTTTTATATTTATCAAAGAAGTTTTCTTTAAAATTATTTCTTCTTTTAATCATTTAAAAGTTTTTGTGACTTAAACAAATATTTATGTTCAAGGATTTAAAATTTTTCAGAGAATGTAAGAAAACAGATTTTAGCGACTCAACACGAAAATACAAAATTTTTAGCTTATTTAGATGAACATTACAAATTTATTTAAGCCGTAGAATCCGAGGTGCAACGCATTTCCACTAGAATAACTATAATAGAACATGATGTATATTTTTATCATGTTTATTTCAGAGGGTTTTTGGGAATGTTTAACATGATTCTTATATTATTTTTTGTTAAATTTAAAAAGACGGATTCAATATAAATTTTAAGTTTGCAATCCAAACCGGCCTTCCTTAGGTTTTTTGAAACACTAAACATACATTTAATCCTCAAGAACCGCTGTTTTAATATGTAGTTTTATCTTTCTGTTGAAATTTTTTAGACGAATAGAAAACTTGCATGAAAACCTTTGCCGTCGCGTGGTCTATAAAAGGCTCTTCCAAACTTTTTTTAAGGATTTTTTGCACAAACATGCAACTTTTTAATGCAAAGAAACCGAAGGCACAAAGGTCAAAAAGCTATTAGAAAGCTTTTTTAAGCTTTGAAGCAAAAATTTCAGATGTCAAACCTGTTCAGTCAAGTCTGCCTTGTTTCAGAAATGGGGAGTTAAGTGGAAGAGAAAGGAACACCAAGTGATACGGACTTGGTAATATCAACACACGAATTTGAATCTGAGGCAAGTGTTATGCATTTACCTCAGTCAATTCAAGTTATGGGGCAATTTCATTCCAAAAACATCTCTACCAACTTTGAAAATCGTTTATATTGATGAATTTTTTATTAATAATTATGTATTAATGAGGGACAAATTGACGAAAGGTAAAAGTGTAGGACCATGGCCTGAATGCGACTCGAACCCACAACTTCTGGATTCGCAGTCAAACACACTTACCAATCGACTACCGAAGCCACATCTGTAGACACTGAAACTCAGCAGCTCCCAGACACTTATGTACGTGGACCGTTGTAAGCAGTTTCAAAGTTTTCAAAGTCTTCAAAGTTTTACTTCCTCCTGAAGAACATTATGAAGTTTTAAATAGGATGTACGATAAGGTTTTGCAGATTACAGTAGCTACCGCTTTATCCAGTATTATTTGCGTTTCTGCCCAGAAAGCAGAAGACCACACTGTTCTCAGGATCTAATAAAGCTGTCAGTAGAGTCTAGAATATTTTTATACCCCCCCGCGTACTGCGTAAGGGGTATATTAATTTTTTCACGACGTGTGTAACGTACATAAGGAGGCGTGATAGGTATAGAAAAGTATATATATTCTTGATGAGCATCACCACCTGAGTTGATTTAGACATGTCCGTCTGTTTGTCTATCTGCCTGTCTGTCTGTCAGTCTGTCCGTCTGTCTGTCTGTCTGTCTGTCCGTCTGTCTGTCTATCTGTCAGACTGTCTGTCTGTCCGTCTTTCTGTGAACACGATTACAGCCGTAATTGTGAAGCTTTCGTGCTGAAACTCGATATTTAAGCTTTTTTTATAGAACTAAGATCAAGTTCGAGAATGAGCTAAATCGGATGAAAACCACGCCTACCTCCCATACAACCCAAATAATGAAAACTCTATAAAGAAGCAAATATTTATGCTACAAAATTCGGTATTTGTGTAGTCTATAACAAAACTCAAGTGTGTTAGAAAAATGGGCGTCATCCACCCACTTACACGCCGACCTCCCATACAACCCTAATATTGAAACCTATATATTGAGGCTTGTGTCGAAACTACAAAAATAAAATTAGATTTTTATTATTTCCATACAAAAATTAAGACGTCAGAGAAAAATGGACGTAGTCCACCCACGAACACGACCACCTCCCATACAACCCCAAAATTGAAAACTATATAAATAGGCTTCTGTCGAAGCTACAAAAGTAATATTAGGTATTCATTATTTTCATCATTTTATATAAAAATTACAATGTGTTAGAAAAATAGGCGTCATCCACCCACGAACACGCCCAACTCCCATACAACTCATAATATTGAAATCTCTATATATAGGCTAATATTTAAACTAAAGACCTGAAATTGGATACTTGTGTATATTATATCAAAATTGAGGCGTGTTCGAAAAATTGGCATCAACTACTCAAGAGCGCGCCCACCTCCCATACATACCCTAATTGAAACTTTATTAAAAGGCTTGTCTTTACTTTGCAAGCAAACAATTTGATATAAATGTATTTTAGACGTGATCAAAATAGTAAAATTTTTTGAAGTCTCATATAAAAAGAGCTGTAATTTAATATTTTGTACCATTACGAATCGCCCGTGGGGGTATTTTAACTTCGGCCAAGTCGAAGATATACCTCACTAGTTCTTATTATCTTCAACTTTCTAAAATATTAAACTAGTAGTATTGAATTTTGTACGAAGTACGGATAACATTTGATTCAGAAGTTGTAGGCCATAACTTAAATGGCAAGCAGCGTCACCTTGCTGAAACCTGAGTTCATCCCTCTTCAATTCTTCAATGTGCTGTCAAAAAAAAAAGATGTGTGCATGTCTCTGTAATAGTCAACTTTGGCCATAACTTTGCTGCTGTCTACATCTTCTATGAAATATGTACCAATAGTGTGAAGAATTATTGCCATGTGCATTATTGCCAAGAAATTTGTTATGGTAATAATTAACATTAAGTAGAGGATGAACGCCATGTGAATAATTGCCATAAAATGATCTATGGCAATAATTCACACGACAAAAGGTATTAATGCCAAATGAGTTATTGCCATAAAGAAACTCTGGCAATAATTCACACATAATGTGCATTAGTGTCATAAATTGGCAGAAATAATTCATATGGCAATAATGCACATGGCGTTAATTCCTTGTGTTGTCTTTAACTATCTTTATGGCAATAATTCACATGGCGTTCAATCTCTACCTAATGCGAATTGTTGCCATTACCAATTTTGCTGACAATAATTCACAAGGTGTGAATCATTTTTCTTGTGTGAATTATTGCCACGACTGATTTTGTGGCAATAATGCACAAAGCGTACTCCGCTACCTTATGTGCGTTATTGCCACAAGTCATAATAAATCCCGAAACGTAAATGCGCAGCCCTGAAACTGCATAATATTATTTTTGCTAAGTGAATTGGCAATAATACACACAGCTATGTGCATTATTGCCACAAGTATTATTTTTCTTTAATTTTTTTTTAATTTACTTAGCGTTAATACCTTCTGTCGTGTGAATTATAACCATAAAGAATTTTATGGCAATAATTCGCATGGCATTAATTCTCTATTTAATGTGAATCATTGCCATAACTAATTTACTGGCAATAATGCACATGGCAATAATTCTCAACCTATTGGCAATAATACACATGGCATTAATACACAGCGCTATACCAAGAACTCCTTACTTACTACTTACATACTTGGGTGGCAATGACATCCGTGGTTGGGTAACGATAGATTTCATCAGCTCTCGCCCGGGGCTTCTGTTTCGTCCGTGCTTTCTCCAATTTTTTTCAAGAAGAGTGCTTAGGGCTTCCTCAGCCTGACATCGGTCAATCCATTGGATGTATGGTCTTTCTCTTCATGGTCGACTCTCAATTTTCACTTCAAACACCTTCTTCTCTAAAGCTTATCATCCATACGATAGATATGAGCCAGCTAAGTAGCTGATTTGTTTTACTCTGAACTAATGGCGTTTTCGTTTCTACCAAAAAATGTTGCCCTGTCGCAGTGCAAAATGTTTTCAATGTTGCCCGCAACCCTGTAAAAGTGCATGTTTTTGTCTACTCGAAAAATGTCAACTTAAATAAACGAATGTAACCATCCTTGTCTAACGTACGCATGTCATAATATTGTCGTTTTAAAAACAGCTGATATGCAGGGCAATCATCTACCCTGAGAAAGTTTTCAGGGCAGAAAATGCGCCTTTTTTACCCTCTGTGAGTGTGACATTTTAAGAAACGAACACAGAATTTACTCACCCGTTTGCACTTATTTTAGAATCGAACACAAAAAAAGGCAAGGGCAATGAAAAGGCAACATTTTTTGGTAGAAACGAAAACGCCATAAATCAATATCGCCGTAGAGCTGCTACAGTTCGTGGTTCATTCAAATGCGATAGTCGTCGCCAACTCTAACAGGACCAAAGATTTTGCGAAGAACTTTCCTCTCGAACACCCCAAGAGCGGCTGCATCCAGGGACCGAAAATAACTGTTATTTTACAATTTTAGAATGAAAAAGACACAATGAAACAATTATGAAAAATTATGATACAAATGGCCTCAACTTCACGAATATTTAGAGCCTTTTAAATTTTCGACTGATTCTATAAAAGTTAAAAATGAACTGTTATTTTGTCAGACAAAAATAACGGTTACCTTTGACTTTTATTTTATCGGTCAAAAATAACAGTTATTTTGTGACTTATTTTTTCGGTCAAAAATATCTGGCACTTTGTGTTTTTTTAAAGGCCGCTTTTCCGATTAAAAAACTATTGATACCATATGAAAAACGTGATCACCGATGAGACCAAAATAATGGTATCGATAGTTTTTTAGTCAATTAAATGGCCTTTGAAAAAACACAAATTGCTTGATATTTTTGACCGAAAAAATAAAAGGCAGAAAATAATTGTTATTTTTGACTGATTAAATAAAAGTCAAAAGTAACTGTTTTGTTTGCCCGAAAAAATATAAGGCACAAAATAACTTTTATTTTTGACGGAAAAAATTAAAGTTAAAAAAATAACTGTTATTATTTGACTTCTTTGATAAAAACCATAACCGGTATGGTCCCTGGCTGCATCTGTTTGCGCTACCACTCATGCCTCAGCGTTATAGAGAAATTTTGCTGAAATAAGGTGGTTACATTGAAAACTTTTTTAACAGAGTACGTTAAGGTCCACTAGTGTAGTTTACTTTGGTAGACGGTCGTGCACCTTTAATTTGGTCTCATTAACACGAGCCAAATTTCCAAAGCAATAGTGCTTCCTCGCGTACCAGAATGCTTGCGAGGGAGTACCAATTATTAGGCATGTTTTGGGAGTAAACTTGTCTGAAACCTCGCTTGGATCGAACGGATTTTTGTAGCTTAAATATTAGCTACTTTGTAGAGTTTTGACTATTCAATGGGAGGTGGTCGTGTTCATGGGCCAATGACGCTTACTGTTCTTAAACGGTTAAGTTTTGATGTTAAAGCCTAGTACTATGCTCGATTGCGTGAAATTTCACTGGCAACAGCCATTTATTTGTTGCGTGAAAATTTTGACAGATATTTTGTTGCGAACGAACAGCTGATGAGCAGCGTACAAATTTCGACAAGATGTAAATAAACAGCCACAATTTATTAGAGGAAAAGCAGAAAATCGTTTAAGTTCTTAAATTTTCATATTTGTGATTATATAAATACAAAATAAATATTTATTATGCATGTCCTTTGTTGTGAAGCAGAACAAGTCATTAGTTTATGGCAGCCTGCAAGCTGCGAAGTTTTGCGACCACCAACACCGCGGAAAGGTGCATCTGTATTTACAACTTCCAACAACTGCAATTATTAATTGCAAAACTTTAGAAATAGTAAAAATGTCATTTCAATTAGAAACATTGTTCTTTTGCTTGCACTTTTTTCTTAAATAAAATGACAATGTCACTTTTCACGGCAAAATAAATGGTCGGTTCAATTAAATTGCCGTGAAAAAAATGATGCTAGACGCATGTTGCGAAATATAGTAATAGATTTTCCGCAGCGAAGCATAGTACAGCTTTGACGAAAAAGTTGTGAAATTTTCACGGTTGTTTCACAGCTGTCATTTTTTGTATGGAGATTTGAGTGGAATTTCACGTGAAGCCGAACAGAGTACTATGCTTAAATACAAACGAACCAATTTTTTTTTTCTGTACCTTAAAGAGAATTCTCTTTATGGAGATTTAAATTTTGGGGTTATATAGGAGGTGGACATGTTCGTGAGTGGACTGCCAAATACTAATAGGTTATTACAAGACTGCATTTCCTTATCTAATTTGGTTAGAAAACTAACCTTAATTAGTCAAGCTTACAACATTTTTCATATGATATTATGATCGAACACAAGATTATTATGTGTTCCATTTTTCTGGAATAAAATTTTAAAATTTAAAGTTTCAAAGGATCTAATTTGATATAATTAGTTTATGTGGTTTTTTTCTCATTTTCTTTTTGTCACTTCTCAGCTCCAACTTTATTAATGTTTACAGCGAAATATAATTAATGAATTGTTAGTCTACAATGCGTTCTAAATAATTGTACAAATCTTAAAATAATGTCAAGTACATTTATCGAATATCAAAATTCAAGACAGTGTAGAATAAGTTAACATAGGTACGAAAAACAAAACCAAATCTTAATAATAGTTTTCAAGAAATTTTTAAGAAATTAAGTAAAATATTTTTTTTTAAATACCAAACAAACATACTCTCTATACTTTCTTTCATTTTTGAAAATTTTTATGTTAAGAAATTTCAAATTTGAAAAATACAACAAATACAGCACACTTTTTACACATAACTATTTTCAATTTTCTTCTGCTTCTATTAGTTTTTTTATTATTGCACTTCTTTGCACCATTCGTAAAATTGTATAGAATGGCATGAAGCATGAAATATTAACTACACTAACATATAAGCAATGTAGTACAATGTTGATATTTAATCTTATTTATTTAAAAAAAAAATGGTTTAAATAGTTTTGTTACATTTAATATCAATTTTAATAATAATTGAAAAATACTGAAAACATATCAACGACTTACATTTGAATGTAATAATCAGAGTTGGAATACTTTTCACATTCTGTGCTACTATAAAACTAATATAAAAATATAAAATGCACATTCCTCATATCTTAGTAGTATTAGCAGATATCGGTTGTATCGATTGTTTGTTTTAAAAATTTTAACAATTTTTTAAACTAGATACTATTTTTAAATAAAGTATTTGAATGCCTCTACTTATGCCTCAAATTGATTTTTTCTTATATAATATTAGTAAAAAATAAGCCCACGTAATCTTCAAGACATCAATTCTGAAATAAATGCAATTTTTTCAAGTCCTTTCCTGCTCATAAAATTGCTGTCATAAAAAAAAACGAGACTACAAAAGAGTGCAAATAAACTGCTCTAAATTGCATACGACTAGTACAAGAAAAAAAAACAAAAAAAACATATTTCTTTTTTACGTACGTAACAGCACGTAGCTCAATTTTTCATAGTTAGGCAACATATTTACGCTACGTTGCGCAGCTACAATTACAAGTACAACAAGGACACACATGTTATCAGCACACATGTATGTGTTTTAAAGCCTGCAACCAAAATAAAAATATTACAAGAAAAACAATAAGAAAAAAAATCAAGACAAACAACAAATGATAAATATAAGAAAAACAACCAAAATTAAACCAATAAACTAAGCAGGTTATGAGGTAATTTTATTTGTCATAAGCACCAAAGTAAAGAGTCGTTGCACAGTGGAACGTGTAGTGTGCAAAAATGAAACAATATGGATATCGTTGTAAAGAAAATACTTCAAATTAAATGCATCAAAAAAATAATCAATACAAAAAATTAATATTTGCGGACTTTAAAGCACTTTATCAATACTTTTGGACAATTTGATTGTTGTAGATTTTATGTTTTTGAGTGTCTAAGAATATTTTTGTCATCATATATTTTCAAAAAACCAAAATAATTTTAGTTAGTTATATACATATTTATTAAATATTATCAAAAAATAAAACATAGTTCTTGTAAGAAAAATATGAAGTTGTACTTTTGTACAAGATTTTCAAAATGAGCTGATGCCACACTAATGAGCAACAGAAAAATTAATCCTAAAATGCATTCAATTAAAGTAATGTTTGGTTCTCACATTAAAATAAAATCGGAAGTTACTCCTGTTGCAATATTTTACATATGTATATATATATTTTACACATTTTTAGTTTTGATGCTTTTTTATGTTTTTTGACAATTTAAAAAAATAAACTTCAAGTTGAAAAATTTCAAATATTTTGTTTAGATTAAAAATGTTGAAAACAGTCATCTATTGATATACATTTGAAAAAAAAAATTAGGTTAGCAATGTTAAAAAAATAACAATATTCTCTAAGAATAGTTTGATATTTAAACAAATATTAAATATGAGTGTTTTTTTATTTGTCTTTGTCACTAGCCATGGTAAAGGTGTCGTGGTCAGTTTAAAGCTGTAACCAAGGGTCAACTGACAATCCCATAAAATATGGTTGTCAGGTGACAATAAGAACTCGTCGGGACTTCTTTAAATGCTTGGAAAACCCCAAAAATCTAACCGAAATTTTTATTTTGGTCTAAGAGAACTGGTACAGTTGAATAATATTCAGATGTCAAAATGGCAAAATAAATTAGATATTCCAAACTACATCGGAGTCACTATTTTTTGTTCATAAATCACCTTAATATGAATTACAAATTCTTAGCGAATAACGTTTAAAATCCCTACCTTTATTAATTTAAAGCAGAAATTCATGCAATTTTCATTCTAATTTTTTTTTTAATTTTTAATAATAAATCTGTGGGTTGTTTTTGCTGTCAAAAATATATGAGTATTATTTTATCTATTAATTATACCCTAAACCTGAAAGGTCAGGGTATATTAACTTTGTGCAAACGTTTGTAACGCATAGAACGAAGCGAGTCCGGTATAGAAAAGTATATATATTTTTGATCAGCGTCACCACGTGAGTCGAGCTATTCATGTCCGTCCGTCCGTCCGTCCGTCCGTCCGTCCGTCTGTCCGTCTGTGTGTTGTCCGTATACACAGGATAAGAAGAAGGAGTTGAGATAATTGAATGCAACTTGGTACACATAGTCACAAGGACCCAAGGATCTGCACTATTGAATATTTTTGGAATCCGCCCACGGACACGCCTACCTCCCATACAACGCAAAAATTGAAAACTGCATAACTCAGCTCATAATAAGCCTACAACAATAAAATTTGGTATGTATGTGTTTTGTATCAACACAAAGATGTTTTTTAAAAAATGGGTGTCATCCACTCACGGACACGCCCACCTCCCATACAACCCAAAAATTGAAAACGCAATAAATAAGCCTCTGTTTAAGCTACAGAACTAAAATTTAACACATATATTTTTTATAACAAAAGAAAGATGGTTTTGAAAAATGGACATCATCCGCCCACGGACAAGCCTACCTCCCATACAAAGCGAAAATTGAAAACTGCATAACTCAGCTCATATTTGGTCTACAACAATAAAATTTGATATGTATGTGTTTTATACAAGACAAAGATAATTTCGAAAAATGGACGTCATCCGTTCACGGACACGCCCACCTCCCATACAACCCAAAAATTGAAAACGCAATAAATAACCCTCTGTTTAACCTACAGAGCTAAAATTTGGCACATATGTTTTTTATGACAAGACAAAGATATTTATGAAAAATGGACGTCATCCGCATACGGACACGCCTACCTCCCATACAACCCAAAAAGTTTAAAACTCAATAAATAAGGTTATGTTTGTCATAGAGGAATTAAATTTGCTATGTATGTATTTTATACCAAAACTAATGTGTGTTCAAAAATTGGGAGTAATCCGTCCATGAACACGCCCACCTCCCATAGCGAAAGCACAATAAAGGCATTAACTGTGAGCTACAGGAATAAAACTTGGTATGTGTAAATTTTTCATCACCATATAAATGCAATTAAAATATAGGCTTCATCCGCCCACGGAGACGCCCATTTGCAATAAAAATTTTTTTATTTTTTAAAAGTGGGTTTAGGGTATTTCATAGTCGGCCTAGACCGACTTTAGACTTTCTTTACTTGTTTTTTTTATATTTTATCCCATTAAATGCATACTCGACACACACGTCCCATTTTAAGATTAAAAATAATGGTAATTGTCATTTGTCCAAAATATTTTTCATGAGTATTAAAAAAATCAAAAATATATTAAATTTTATTATATGTATGTCAAAAATTATCTCATTATTGCCGATGGACTGAACTTCAATGCTAAGCTCAGAATTTTTAGTTTTTAAACATGCGCTCATCACACCCGCGCGAGGTATTTAAGTGACTGTAACTAGTTATTAAACTAGTATAAATAATTAGATTATGTTTAAGCATTTTGAATTCTTGGAACATCTAGTAATGGCCGCTATACTAAATTGCTTAAATTTTAACCGGTTAATATAATTTTTAATACGATACAGAAGTCAAAATGTCACAGCCGTCTCTATGGAATGAGACGAATGGTCAAATATGTAGAAAACTTAAAAAATTCAATTGAAGCAGTCAAAAAGATCAGCGGTTCATAAAGAGTTTTTCCGTTTTTAACCTTTTTTAGCCCTCTTATATTTATAACTCTCTTTTGTCTAGCATTTTGGCCGCTGTAAATTACTATTATAGGTCCAAGGGCAGAATCTATAAGATCTTACCAGCTTTATAAGTACCGATTTCTACCATTTTTTAGTACACATCCATTACTTCATATTTTTAATTTTCTGACACAGTTTCGTTAAGATCGTTAAACTTTTATATGGACCTTCCATATTCAATCATGTTACTCATTATTATAGGTCAAAGCGAAGCTCGCAAATGGTTCAATCGATTTCGACCATTTTTTGTTGGTATACATCTTTTAATCCATATTTTTATTTTTCTGACATAGTTTCGTTAAGATAGGTTAATTTGTGTGTACATTTCCTTTAAAAATCATGTGAACTTAAGATTTTTCTCGTGTGAATTTTACGAAAAGCTTTTTCTAGCTTTTCTTTTGCACTAGATGTGCTACACTTTTTTATTTCATACAATTCAAAAAGCTCTTGCTTTTGACAGTTAGTTTAAAGTTGTTTAACACTAAACATGTAGTGAGAGCGGTCTTCATATTTCTTTTTGTTGCTGAATAATTAAAAAGTGAAAATCAAAATTAAAAATGGTCACCCGGGTGGTTATTTGTAATCCTAAGGTTAAGTCAAAGGTAGATATCCCTTGCGCTGAATCGATTTGGATCTTATTTAGTACACATCTATAACAATATTTTTCTCTTATTATGACCAAATTTTTTTTGGATGGGTCAACTTTTGTATGAACCTTCCACATAGAATATTGTAAATCATTAGTATCCGACCATTTAAGGTACACACCTAGTATACTAGTTTTTTAGGATCAGCCAACTTTTTATCAGTGGGCTTGTACCTCCCATTGTACCTAATTTTTAATACAAAATTAATATACAATTTTTAGTATTCTGACCGAGTTTCGTTAAGATCAAGATCTTTTTTTACTTGTACCTCTCATTTAGAATCATTAAAATCATTATTATAAGTCCAAGGAGTGTACATATATGGTCCAACCGATTTCGATTAATTTTAGAACACACTTAGTACACTATTTTTTCATCATTCAGACCAAGTTTCGTTAAGATCAAACCAATTTGTGGACATATATTTTTCAAATAGAGTCAAGTAAATCATTATTATAGGTGCGAAGGTAGACCTAAAGGGCCCAACCGATTTCGTCTATTTTTAGTACTATTTTTATTCAATTTTAGTATTACTCAATTCATCAATTACTCAATTTTTTCTAGTATTCTGATATAATTTTGTTAAGATAGGTCAACTTTTGTATGGCCCTTCCATATAGAATCATGTAAATCATTATTAAAGGTCAAATAGGAGTACCCATAGGATCGAACCGATTTTCATAATTTTTAGTACACACCAAATAAACTATTTTAATACCCTAAACCTGAAAGGTCAGGGTATATTAACTTTGTGCAAACGTTTGTAACGCATAGAACGAAGCGAGTCCGGTATAGAAAAGTATATATATTCTTGATCAGCATCACCACCTGAGTCGAGCTATCCATGTCCGTCCGTCCGTCCGTCCGTCCGTCCGTCCATCCGTCTGTCCGTCTGTGTGTTGTCCGTATACACAGGATACGAAGAAAGAGTTGAGATAATTTATGAAACTTGGTACACATGGTCACATGAACCCAAGGATCTGTACTATTGAATATTTTTGGTATCCGCCTACGGACACGCCTACCTTCCATACAACGCAAAAATTTAAAACTGCATAAATAAGCTCATAATTAACCTACAGCAATAAAATTTGGTGTGTATGTGTTTTGTATCAACACAAAGATGTGTTCGAAAAATAGACGTCATTTGCTCACAGACACGCCCACCTCCCATACAATCCACAACTTGAAAACGCAATAAATAAGCCTCTGTTTAACTTACAGAGCTAAAATTTGGCACATATGTGTTTTATAACAAGACAAAGATAATTTTGAAAAATGGACATCATCTGCCCACGGACACGCCTACCTTCCATACAACGCAAAAATTGAAAACTGCATAAATAACATATAAAACTGTTTTGGAAGTTCAAGTTAAACTGAGTGTGGTGACGTCCGAGTCTAGTACTCAATGACCGACAAGAACACCGAAGTATTTCATCATATAAAATAATTTTTTTTGTATAAAAAATTAAATGTGGCTCATTCCATACAGACGAGTGTGACGTTTTGACTACTTTATCGTGCTGAAAATGGTATTAACCGGTTAAAATTTTAGCAATTTACTATAGGGTATTTTAGAAGATGCCCCAAGGTTTCAAAATGCTGAAACATAATGCAATTATTTATACTAGTTTAATAGTTACATTCGCTTAAACACCTGGGACGGGTGTGACGAGCACAAGTTTAAAAACTAAAAATTCTGAGTTTAATATTGAAATTCAGTCCATCTGCCACAATGAGATCATTTTTGACTTACATATAGACAAACTTAATATATTTTCTGTTGAATACCAGTGAAAAATATTTTGAAAAAATGGCGATAACCATTCTTTTTTAAACTTTTAAATGGGACGGGTGTGACATAAGATTGTCCCGGGTGTGACGAGTGCGAATGATGTGGGAATTAAATATAAGAACTTAATGGGTATAATAACTTTTACATAATTTTGACACTTAAATCAAAAAAATATGTTTTTAATTAATGTACTTATTTAAAAAAAAAATATTTTTTTGCAAAAAATTTTTGCATGAATTTTTTATCAAATTAATACCTATACAAATAATTTCATGTTTTTAATATATTTTAAAAAAAAAAATATTTTTCGGCAAAAAATTTTTAGCATGAATTTTTGATCAAATTAATACCTAAACAAATGATTTCGCTATACATGAATTTACAAAGCTTGTTTTAATCAAAGAATTTATTCATATACTTGCAAGAATTTCATTATTAGAAAAAAATTTTAAAAACCGTTCCGGGTGTGACCAACTTCTTGTAACGGAAATGAAGAATAAAAATAATTTATTGAATGAAAAAAGTAAACAAATTTATGTAAAACATCAACATCCTTACTTTAGGAAAGTTACATTCTTATCATAAGCCCATGTTGCTTCTTAGGAAAACTATAGCCTTTTTTGGGACGGGTGTGACACAGAAAAAACACTCAGTTTAAATATTTTGTACTTTGAAAACGCAGTAACCAATCATTATTACAAACTATTTTAACACAACATGAATATCTTTTTTAATATTACTAACCTTATTTTTTTTAAAGTTGTACCAAAGATGACTGATTTCAAGGTTTAAATGAAATCAAAATTTTCAAAAATTTTTTTCAACTCGAAGTTTGTTTAGTTAAATTCTCAAAATAATATAAAAAAGCATTTAATTTAAAAATATTTTTGCAGCAGGACTAACTTAAGATTCCACTTCAATTCGAAAACCAAAAATTACTTCAAATACATGCATTTTAGAATTCATGTTTCCGTTCCTCATTTCTGTGGAATGAGCCATGTACAATTTCTCTTTATTAAAATAAACTTATTTTGAAGGTTATTTTTGACCAACCAGTTAATGAAATGGAATTAGAATTTCAATTACTACATTAAAAATGTAAATTTTGACAAACATAGCCAGGATACTAATCCACGTCCTCCGCATGAAAGTCTAGCACAATTCGACTGAGATATTTTATATAATCAATTTTTAATTCATGCTATTTATATAATCAATTTTAACTCAGTTTTATGACAAACGAAATTTATTTCTTTCAACTAACAACGCGTTTCCCGCAAATGACTTTTATTATGACAACTGTTCAAACGTTTTCAAAAAAAAAATATTAAGCACGACAAACGAAGTTTGTTTGTTGTTTGTCTTTTCGTGTAGCATTCTTTCTATTTTTGTACAGCTTTTGTATGTGTTTAGCCCAGTGTGCGTCATCTTAGCTGTTGTTTCCTCAGACTGACTGTCTGTCAGTTTGCTTAAGACTTCATTTGAGCTTGTGTTTTATGAAAAAACATTTTGTGTTTTTGTGTGTTTATTTTTTATTAATATTTCAATTTTATTTATACTTTTAATTTATTTATCAGCAAAGCAATTTATACACACATTATTTCACTTGAATTTTTTGAATTTTTTTTAAAGCAGATTTAGATATTTTAATTTGCTTATTTTTTCAAATTCAGTCATACATTATTTTGAAAGCACACCTGCCGCAGTTCACAAACATGGGTTTTTCGAAACTTTAAGTAAGGAGAAAATTCACGGTTTCCTAAATCGGTAATTAATATTAAATTTCAGTTATGTTTTACTGTCTTATGGACACATAATAATATTCCGATAACATTTAATTAATTTAATGGGCGTAAAAAAACGCATGTGAAATTATTGCTGATGACAGTTTAAAGCATAACTTTAAAATTACGCAGTAATTTTATAATATGCATTAGTTCAACTGAAATATATAGTTAAAAAATGTAGCTCTTCATGTTTTTGATATTCTACATAATAGTTGTCACTGTATAGTTAGATTTTAAATGTTAACAGTTTGAACTAATTGAGTTTCGGATATAATAAAATTTTGAAGAGAAACATGAACACAAGTTATTTGAACACAAGTATATTTCAATATTGGCAAAAGTATGCTTGTCATTTAAGAATTAATATGACTTAAGTTTGATGATTTTTTCAGAAATCAAAACTGGATTGAGTTGTTATTCTAATTAGTTGATTGAATCACATAATGTACCGATAAGATGAGTTGATATAGCTAGCAACGAAACATGCGTCAATATCGTAGAGAACATCAGCTTTTCAGTGCGTAATTTTCTGACACAAACACATTAAATAATGGTCATACTTTGATATGCACTCTTCCACTCTTTTGCGCAGTTTTATATAAAGGTAGTCAGAGATTTCAATTCAAAGATTATGACAGAAGTTAACAAAAAAAAACAAAAAAACCTTTCCAATAAATGTCACCTATAAGAGTGAAGTGGCCTCATTCTGGCCTCACTTCAATTTATTTTGGTTTATACATATTTACATTCGACTTTTAATCTACATATGTTAATTCAGTTCATGTTATTTACATTTCATCATTTCGTTTCATCGTCTTTACTAAAGTAAACACATATTTGAACCAAGAACGAAGTAAATATCAAAATAAAATACTGTAATTTTTATACCCTAAACCTGAAAGGTCAGGGTATATTAACTCTGTGCAAACGTTTGTAACGCATAGAACGAAGCGAGTCCGGTATAGAAAAGTATATATATTCTTGATCAGCGTCACCACGTGAGTCGAGCTATCCATGTCCGTCCGTCCGTCCGTCCGTCCATCCGTCTGTGTGTTGTCCGTATACACAGGATACGAAGAAAGAGTTGAGATAATTTATGAAACTTGGTACACATGGTCACATGAACCCAAGGATCTGTACTATTGAATATTTTTGGTATCCGCCTACGGACACGCCTACTTTCTATACAACGCAAAAATTGGAAACTGCATAAATAAGCTCATAATTAACCTACAACAATAAAATTTGGTGTGTATGTGTTTTGTATCAACACAAAGATGTGTTCGAAAAATAGACGTCATTTGCTCACAGACACGCCCACCTCCCATACAATCCAAAACTTGAAAACGCAATAAATAAGCCTCTGTTTAACCTACAGAGCTACAATTTGGCACGTATGTGTTTTATAACAAGACAAAGACAATTTTGAAAAATGGACATCATCTGCCTACGGCCACGCCTACCTCCCATACAACGCAAAAATTGAAAACTGCATAACTCAGCTCATAATTAGCTTACAACAATTAAATTTGATATGTGTGTGTTTTATATCAACACAAAGATGTCTTTGAAAAATGGACGTCATCCGCTCACGGACACGCCCACCTCCCATACAACCCAAAAATTGAAAACGCAATAAATAAGCCTCTGTTTAACCTACAGAGCTAAAATTTGGCACGTATGTTTTTTATGACAAGACAAAGATGGTTTTGAAAAATGGACGTCATCCGCCTTCGGATACGCCTACCTCCCATACAACCCAAAAAGTTTAAAACTCAATAAATAAGGTTATGTTTGTCATAGAGAAATTAAATTTGGTATGTATGTATTTTATGCCAAAACTAAGGTGTGCTTATAAATTGGGAGTAATCCGTCCATGAACACGCCTACCTCCCATAGCGAAAGCACAATAAAGGCATTAACTGTGAGCTACAGGAATAAAACTTGTTAAACTGAGGGAAAAATGTGTTAACATTAAATGAAATTGTGTTCATATCTAACGAATTTGTTTTTGAAATAGAGCTTGAAACAAATTCATTAAAATTAAACACAACTGTATTTAAATTTAAATTCAAAACAAAAGTTTTTGTTTTTAAAACAATGTTTTTGTTACGAAAAACAAATTTAAAACAAAAATTTTAAAATCTAAAACAAATTTTTTAAAGCATATTTTCGATGCCATTTTTTTAGCTTTACCGAGTTTTAAGCATCAGATGTACAGACAGCTACCCTCGGGACCTCCGAATGTTAACTCCATTCGAAGAATTTTGCATTTGATATATTTAAATATTTAATTAATTAGTTTTTATTTTATCGTATGTTCGATATTTTTCCAACCAATTCAAAAAATTCAAAAATTTTCTTGTATTCAATTTTTTGTTTGTTTTTTCAAAGAAATAATGAGAGAAAATAAAAGAAGAAAGTAGTTTATTGGTAGTTGAAAATTAAACACACTTGTTTTAATTTTTGTTTTGTAGAAACGCAAAGGCGTTAAATTTCTATTTCAAAATTTTTTGTTTAATTTTAAAGTATGTTTTTTTCTCAGTGTATGTTTAATTTTTTCATCAGCATTTAAATGCATATAAAATATAGCATTCATCCCCCCACGGACACGCCCATTTACAATAAAATTTTTTTGTTTTTGGGTTTAGGGTATTTCATAGTCGGCCTAGACTGACTTTAGACTTTCTTTACTTGTTTGAAATTAGAATATCATTATCCTGTTTTATTAAATTATTGTCAATCAAAATTAACAGCGAGCTCTATTTAAGCAAAATTCTTGGTATAATCTTAATTAAGCAATTCATATACGCATAATTAATTCTTTTAATGAACAACATTGTATCATGTCTGCTATATATGAAGTTGTTTTTAGTTTTGGAGGCCTTTAGTAATTGCTCTATTCTTGAAGTTCGTCCTTATTATGGTTATTATTTATTAATATAGACAAGCAGCATTTCAATACAAATTAACGTTAATTGAAAAGTTTCTTGGATACAAATTAAGGAGCAGCACAAAGCATATCCTAAATATTGCTTTCTTTGGAATATGTATCTTTGATTTGTAGTTGTATTGATTTATTCATTACTTGAACTTGCGCATGTGTGCTCGTACATCCTCGATTACTGCTAATTAAAAGCAATTAACAGTTTTATCATTTTCCATTTTTGGTTTTTTCTTTTTGTTTTGTTGTTTTTCTGTTCTAGATCCGATGCTCTTGTGGCTCAGAGCAAGAAAGTTTTTAAAAGCAAAGCTAAAGAACAAAGCCAAAACATATAGCAATAAAATTGAAAACTACGAGTGACTAAAACCGTTTCTGTGGAAAGTGCTGAATCTTTAACAGACAGAGACAAAGCAAATGGCAAGAAAGTATTCATGCAAAAGTAAAGGTTTTCAAATTGCTGCAATCAGCAGAATTAAGTGAAATGCAAAAATTAACCTTATAAGATTGATATCAGTTCCATACGTAAGGTTGCTTTATGGTGGCAATAAAAAAAAAAAACAAAAATTGCAGAAAATGTGCTGAATTAAATATGAAGAGTAGAGTTCAAAGCATAAAAATAATTCAAGACAATTTTAAAGGAGATTATGTGTAGCCCAAGTCTTACAATTGATATATATGAATTTATTTAAGGGGGGACATTGGCCTTTTTTAACGATAATTTTGTAATTTAGTAAATATTCTTAAGATTCTAAGAAAAAAAATTTAATGGAAAAATTTTTACTAATTCAAAAGTTACAGCCCGATTAGTCAGAACGCCTTTTTTATTTTTCTTTGCATTTTTCTTTGTTTACAAGCTTTGAACGCGTTGATCTCGAAACCACGTTTTTCGTACTGGTTGCGGCACTAGCATTTTTTTTCATTTTTGTTCTTATTATTTGTTCTATTCTCTATTAAAAAATTAAAGACTTCGATCAACGAATATGAGTAGCAAGATACAAACATAATTTACATTTATATTGGAGTTTTTTTAGTCAATTGTTAAAAAAAGATTAATTAAAAGATAGTTTTATGAAATTAAGCTTAATATTTTAAGTCGGATAAGAAGCTTAAAAATCAATTTGCTATTGAAACGATAGAGTACGCTTCAGGCGCGGATACAAGGGGGGGGTAAAGGGGGTAATTACCCCCCCCAAGAACTTTCAAATACTTCTTTTTTAATACTTTATTTGGAGAAAATAATTATTCCCACAGCTTAAGGGTACTTTTATGTATACATAAGCGATTCTGAAGGCGTGTTTTGAAAGAATACTAAAAAAAAATGGTCAGAGACATTGTTTAACTCTAGTTTTTTTATTGATTTCAACAATTATTAAAGTATATAAAAAAAATTTTTTTATTTTTGTTTTGTGGCGTCATTTGCGCGTAGATGACGTTTTTATGAAGCGATGCGAGAAGAGTATGACCATTTTGCTTGTAACCTTTGCTTGTATGACAAACCAAAATATAATTATATGTAAAGCAAACACTTACGTCAAGGTAGTAACTTCGCTTTTTTTTAAAATGAGCTGGAAAATAAAGTAACAGATCGTTATGTTCTCAAATTTACAGCAATTTTTTAAACAATCAACTTTAAAGACGCGTTATTACTTACAAATAAAAAACTTGAAGTCACTACCTCAGCGTAAGTGTTTGCTTTATAATAATTATATTTTTGCAAAATAGTAACGATTAGTTTAAAAATGCCATTTATATGAAATCATTGAACAAGCAACATTGATTTTGATTTTTTATGAGCGCAATTAAGATTTGGCTATGCAGACCAAAGTTGCCACTTAAAATATTTTATTCTTCTAAATTTTTACTGAAAACCTGCCAAACTTTTTTGCAACCTATGTGCCAACGAATTTTACCATAAAAAACAATACGTGCTTGTACTTTCAGTTTTCACTTTACAAATTTTCAAAAAAATTTCAAACAATGTAAAATCCAATAGTTTTTTTTACTTCAATTATTTCATCATCAGTTAAATTATTTCTTAGAAATATTTCAGCTATATTCAGTACTTATGAAAATATTATATTCATCTGTAATACTTTTTGACATATAATGATATAAAGGGTGTTTTTTTATGAGGTTTTTTTTTTCAATATGGATTACTCTATTGTCTGACAGTTGTTTTGACAGTTTGACAGTTAAATACGTCTCTACTCAGTATTGTTTGGCAAATCATCATGAATAGGTTAACTCCAGAACAACGCTTCCAAATCGTGGAAATTTATTTTCAAAAACAGTGTTCAATTAAAAATGTTTATAGAGCACTTCGCGAATTTTATGGTGAACATAATCGTACGTCTGAGACCACCATAAAGAACGTAATTACCAAATTTCGGTCTACATTCACTCTTTTGGATTCCAAGCCACCGAGAAGAATGAGAAGAGTGCGTACAGAAGAAAATATTGCTGTCGTTGAGGCCAGTGTCGAAGAAAACGTTAATTTATCGATTTGTCTCTGAAAATGAGGAAGGACGACGCGTAACCGTGGATAGAAATCGATACAGAACCATGATCAATGAATTTTTGTTGCTAAATCTTCAAGATATGGATGTTGAAATACGCCCTCAAAGACTTTTGGGTCGCAAAGTGGACCTCCAGAATGCCCTTTGTGCAAAATATTCGTGGTGGCCATATGCCCGAAATTATATTTAAATGTTAAATGCCAAGAAATGATCTACCAAATAAAATTTTTTTGGCTATTTCATAATTTGGCATGTGTTTTATTTAAATTTTAAATCAGCAAGCTCTTAAAAAAACACCCTTTATAACAGGGTTGTTTTGAAGTGAATTAATGTTAGGTTAAAGTTGCTAAAATTGTATCAACTGCGCAAATAATTTGTTGTATACAATTATTTTTGTTTGAGTTAATTCTAAATTGTTTGGAATTCTGAAATTTTTCAAGCCTACTTTAACTTCATTTGTATATAAATAGGCGTAGGGAAAACGGTAAAGAACCATTTTCTCCCGTGTTTTTCAACCGATTTTGATAATTCTGTTTTAAATGAATTAGAGTGCGGAGAAGGAGTGCACCGACTATTTTATACAACTATAAATAAACAAACAAAAATTGGTCGATTTGCGACCCCAGGGCGGTACTAAAAAAAAAAAAAAACAAATTGGCCTTTTCAGCCCTTGAAAGGACTTTGACCGAGCTTCTTATGATCAATTGTGTTGTGTGTGTTATTAAATGTTTGCACACAATTGACCGAGAACTGGACCTACATGTTTTATGCCGACTCCGAACGGCTCATGTTCTCAAGAAGCTTTACATGGCATTATTTACTCTCTGAGGTTTGCCATTGTCTGCAGAGAGGTGGTGACCGATCAGAAAAATTTTTTTTTTGAAAAAAACTTTTCGCCGCGGCTGGGGATCGAACCCGGGCTCCAAGCATGCTAAGCCACACACTTAACCTGCATGCCACGGTCACCACCCAGGGCGGTACTAGTAATTCTAATTACAACAAACTAACCAAATTACCACAACCGACTTTCATGAAATAAAACTGCCACTTTTAGTCCACTTTTAGTAAGGAACTAATTCAAATTCAATTATTTCATGAACTTAAAATTTGGCAGTTTAAATAAGAGAGCGAAACTAATGTTAATGATATTAACGCCGTTTTTACTCTTTGTAATAATGACATTTTTCCACTAATTTCTATAACGTTTGCTATCTTTGCCACGCTTCCTATCAGTGTAGAAACAGCTGAGCGAAGTTTTTCTACACTGCGACGATTAAAAATAGGTTCCATTCGAATTGAGAACGATTGAATGGACTCGCATTATTGCATATTCTTAGAGAATTTTAAATAAATATTAACGAAATTATTGATAATTTTGCGATGATTTTGTCAGTAACAAAATTAAGATTTATGAAAGGTGCAGAGATCTCGATAAACAATCCCGAATGAATTTTGGCTGCTGATATCAAATATGTACTCCATTTTTCTCCATCAGTTCGAGTTTTTGAGTTTTAGGCAAAAACATGATAATCAGTTTTTTTTCTGATAATATTGCTATATCTATTATATTGATCTACCGATTTGTTTTACTATGACTGATTTCAATGAAGAAATACTAGACCTTTCAATTTTTGCACATTCAATAACAATATATTCGACAGTTACGAAGATATCGACGTTCAAAGACGAACAAATTTCACAATTTTACGTGGGCTGCTCTGGTTAGATTTAGAGTTTTTATTTACTTTTCGCTGAGATATTATTCCAGAAAAAGGGAGTAATAAATTAATACGGAAATGTACGTGTATGGATCTGGGAAAAATGCTTCTTAAACAATTCAATAATTTCAATTCAAAAAAGTACAATTTATCAATTTGAAAAAAGGCAAAATTTTCTCAAATCGAAAATGTGTCTTTGATAATTTACCCCCCCCAAGATTTTTTCCAGATCCGCCCCTGGTACGCTTAGGTTTCATGCTGGTTCCTCTAGAATGCATTCTTCCTACCATATTGTGCATAGAAGCTTGTAAATGCATTTAAGGGCGGGGTAAGGTTTGTTAACTCTTTGTTTTAACCATTTTTTATATGAATGCACAACATCTCAAGAATATTGTGTCCAAATTTGAAGTCGATCCGAGTAAAATTAACGCAGATATGAATTTTTAAGTAGGTGTTTCTCGTACATGCAAACGTACGTGTACAAAATTTTAAAGCGATTTTCCCACAAGTTGTGTTTTCAAAGTTCGTGTTTACTGCCATTTTCAAACTACTTGACCGATTCATTTTATGCTTGGTACACATTTTCTACTTATAAAATACCTCCCCCAACTTTTAGTTAAATTTTTTTTTACATCAAAGGGGGTTTCCCACCTACAAAATATCGAAATTTTTTGTGAAAAATAGCGGTTTGCACATTTGATGCAAAATGTTTTTAAATGAAAAAAAATAATAAAATAAAAAATAAAAAAAAATAATTATAAAAATAATTGTAATCAAAGAACATTGAGTGGGAGGATTTGACAATACTTTGCCTTACTTTTAATGGTTTTTCATTTCAGATAATTTCCCACCGAGATATAGTAAACACCGCAAATTGCTTTTTTTCTAAGACGTTCTGGGAAAAGTTCCGGCTTGTTTTTCAATATTTCCGAATGAAAAAATTGCAAAATATTGTTAAAAGTTCACTTAATAATATACTCTTCAAACAAAAATTCACAAAATTTTTCGAAACACTTACCCCCTCTTGAAGCAGAGCTTCTCCTGCGAATTAAAACAGCTCAGCCAAAAGGCCATCGGCTCCTGCGGCTTTGTTGTTTTTAATTTGAGCTATAGCTGTAATTTTGGAATATAGCCTCGTTATATTCGGGCAGCAGAACACCATCGCTGTCATCCACAATTGAGGTTTCATGGATATCAACTCTATTGGCGTGATTGTTGTCAGTTATGTCTATTAAGAAGACCAACATAATTCCTCCATTTGTATGGTATTCCCTCCGTTATATCAGTATACTGTGGATTTTCATTTTCGGGTCTCATACCAGTCGCCATGCATCTCAATTTTCTCGTACTTGTATAGGCATCTCTCTTCCCTTCCCTTTTCTCGATATCGTTCCAGGGATGATATTTGTAGTGGATATCCACTTTTTTACCTCCTTTCGATTTTCAGATGTCCCCAATTCCTTTTAGCCCAAAAAAGTACTTTCGGATACATTTACCTTCAAAACAAGTAAGCAACACACATGAGTAACACACATGATTAAGATTTTGTTCTCAATATTGAGACCGAAAAAATTGTTCTCTTAAAATACATTCACAAAGAAAAGTTTAACAGTATTTATTTCGGTTATCCGATCAAAAAATTTGCAGATGGATTTTCAGATGGACAAATCGTCTGACGATGTACAAAGCAAGATGATAGAAGTTATAGAGGAAGATAATGTCGTTGATGTCAACGAAGAAGACGAGGAAGATGATAGCGAGAATATCAGTAGCAATGAAAATCAAGTACGTGCACGTTCAGTAAAGATTGTTGGCTTAAAAGTGTAAAAGGTGCTTAAAGGTGTAAAAAAGGTGCAATTGGCATCGGAGAAAGCGTATCAGGAATTACAAAAAGTTTTGAGCCATAACGTCATTCCTGAAATAGCAACATTTTTCGCACGCTTCGAATTTTCAACTGATTTGATTGCTATCGATCCAGAAACCTGGACTGATCTCGAGGATAACCTACAAGCGCAAGAAATATTGCGTAATCCACACGTTGTCAACGACTTCACCAAAAGAGGCGTAATTTAGGAAAAAATATTTCTACTTCAAGTCGTCGCCGAAAATCGAACGAAATACATATCCATCACATGACAAAAAGAAATTAATTTGATTCAAATTGTCTTACAATTATAATTACAAAATTTCTTATTTCTTATTTACGATAGGTATGCTCGATACAAATTTAGAAAAGAAAAGTTAATGTGAGTCGGTCTCTGATTTCAGCCTTTTGGAAGGCACCCTGGGAGCGATGGAAGCCGATTTTAGAAAAAATTTTAAAAAGACATGTATAGGTGCTCCTTTAAGGGTTGGAAATATAGGGTAGGTATGTTACGATAAGATGTTGGACAAAAAAACCAATTGTGGTCAAGCACATATTTTACCCTACTAGGCACACCCTTCAAGCGGTGGGGTCAACTTTCCTAAAAATATCAATTTTGTTTGGGCACCCCCTTAGGGGGTGGGTGGAGATTATGGCAGGTTTGTTCCTGAAAAATTTCGGGAAAAAAATTTATTGGGGTCGTTCGAACATTTCACCACTCTAGGGGCAACACTTGGGTAGTTATGGAGGTTTTCGTCTAAGTTTTCCACGTCCCACTAACCTTTAACACCGATGCGGTACAACTTAACCACACGCCACTTCGAATTTGTTCAAAAGCAATTTTTTGTCGAACCACACAAAATTTAAGGTTTCTGGGTATCAAAATTGCATTACAAAAGAAATCCATGTATCACTGTTCCACGCCTAGTGCCTCAGCAACAAAACAAAAGTGGTTGAGAAAGACGGAAGAAAATTGTTCTTAACTGTTTTCCCTACGTCTATTTATATATAGATTGACAAAAAGTACTCTCGAATCCGAAAAAATACTTTCAGAAGAGAAAAAAAAGTCCCCTCCAAAATTATCAAAAATCATCACTGCTACGCGGTAGCTTTGTGAGCGGCGCACATTGGTTGAGGTTCATAGAACCAGCGGCTAAAAATAGAAGAAGTAGTCGAAGGACAATGAAACTTGGCACATATGCAGTTTATGTTTGAATCAAGAAAAACATTGAAAAATTAATATGATCCACCCACTTTTACGCCCACCTCCCATACAAAGTGAAAATTAAATTTTGACTTACTGCATAGTTTTTTGGCACATAGAATGTTAAACACTCAGAATCGTTTCTGTGAAATTTGAAAAATATCCGCCCACTTTAACGCCCACTTCCCATACAACTTGTACTAAAAAGTGGCTAATTCCCTTGATTTTTGATGTATCAACACAATTTTCACAAAAAAATAAATATTATAATTGTAGAATGGGCTCTTGAAAATATAAACCTGATCCGCCCACTTTTACGCCCACCTCCCATAGAAACTACTAATAGAAAAACGTGAATAAGTAATTTAAGCATAGTCTTATAATAATTTTTTAACATCATTATAGTACTCTTTTTTTCCGAAAGGAGCAGTTAGGAGCAGCTGAATTTTTTTTTAACTTTTAGCTGAGACTTCAAGCTGTAATTTGACATCTTTCGTTAAACAGCGCTCCACAGCGCTAAAAAGATGCAGTTCACGGAAGTTGATGAACATTGAAATTTTGATGTTGTTTATATTTTGTTATACGAAATTTTTTATATGGCACTTTCTCCAATTTTTTTTAATGCAAATCTCATCTATGACAATTGTCATTTACGAAAATATACATCAAAGTCAAATGATAAGTTTACTGTGACTGTACAAAGAGATTGAATATACAGTAAATTTGCATACCATTTTAAGCAAGCGAACATATATGAACTTCGAGCATGTCTGTCCAAGTAAATAAAAAATATATCGGCCTAATTTACCAAAACAAAACAAAATACCAAAACATTATCCAAATCGGTGAACATGAAAAAAATTAATTTCGGCCACTCTTCAACCAATGTGCGGCGTCCTTCTCGTCAGTGGCGTCATGACACTCCTGGTCGGTCCACTGGTTTCATAGAGGATGGTGATAGCCTATCGCCTTTTTGGCCTTTGGCAGCCGTAACCATAGTGTTGGAAATGTGCGGTCACTGCGCGCAGATATCGTTGATCGGAAGAGTCTTTTCTTGAAGTTGGAGTGCACGGAGAGGAATTTGAGCTGAAAACAGTCCCAAACCAATTAATTTTGGTAGTGATTCTGAGCTAAGCCATAATGTTCTTGATATCAAGCCTTAATGTAATTGCTTATCAAAAAATCAACACGCCAATTCGTGCATAATTACGTGATGGTTGGATCATTTATCAAAAACTTAATATACTCACTTGTGCCCAATTTAAGTCATTTTGGTATTGTTTATAAAAAAAACATGCTCATTAGTGTCCAATGCATGCCACTTATGGATTGATAGTGCCACTTTCGTCTTTGTCCTATGTATAGTATACGAGCTACACTCGCTAGTGCTAGTGGGATATGGGATCCAAATTAATTTGCATTTAAAACAAAAATTAAAATTTACGCCATCTATTGGGCAAAAGCATAAAACGAAATATGATCCAACTCTTTTTTTTTCATATGAATTAAATCTAACCGGATCACAGACCTATTTCGTTAAGTTTGACAGTTTGAGTTCATTGACTGAGTTCAAAAGAGGTTGTGATTGAAATTTTGTGTTCAAAATCGAGCACTCATTTCTAAGTGGTACATAAAAGAACCCAATAAAGAGGTAGTACATACAAGAACCCAACGAAGAAGCCTGCGAATCAGTTCGTATAAAACAAAAAGAATACAAGCAAAAACAACGAAACAAAAACAAAGCAAGCAGCAGGCGCAACATAAGCAGCTGATGATTAATTTTCTTATTTAAACACATGCATTTTTCTTCTTATATTTTACTCTTTTGTGACTTTTATGTAATAGTTACGAAATCCAAAATTAGATATTCATTCAGCGCAGGATATATCTGATATTTTAGTATATATATTATCTTTGCACGATGAGTATTAAAGGCTGTAGGTATACCCTAAAGTATTCGTCAAAAAAGTTTCATGGCCTTGAAAAAATCTGTTAAAACGTCTTCATACAAACTGCGCTGTAAGACGTACTTCTACGTCAAAAATTGTGCAACGTAAACTTCTCAGTTCAAGTTTTGATAATCTTAAATGCTTGCAATTGTTGGTGGAAATGAAACGAGATCAACTGCTGGTGTGTGTGTACTTGCTAATAACAGAAAAGCTTTTTCATGGTTTCTGAAATAGTCCGAACTTGCCCAAAGATTTTTTAATTTTATTTTTAATTTTTCGCATAATAAAAGGTACTGCATATTTTAGAACTTTCGTTAAAGATCAACGAAATTAAATGCAGTTTGGTATTGGTCTTACTGGTAAGACCCATGTGTTTATGGGTAATAAACCGTTTTATTAGTTTATATTAATTATATTTAATATTTATGAAGATTAATTTTCGTAATCATCATGGACACTGTTTAAGGGCAAACATACAATTTTTACAAAAATATTTCATATATTTTACATTTTTTTTTTTTCTGAGTATGTTTAGCCTTATAACAAAAATTTTGGAATGTGCATTTTATGAATTTGATTAAATAAAAAAGCAAACCTTACAAAAATTACAACAAGCAATAGCCAAATACATATATAATTGTTGTGTTTTCTAATGAAAACGCCAAATCTGACGACATATTATTTACACAAGAATAAGAACACATACAAGCACATAAATACGCAAAACCTCACTTTTAAAAATGCACAGCGATTATTTTAATTATTCAGTGTTGAAATAAAAATATAAATTAATAATAGAACATCTTAAGTAAATGCTTGAATATAAGAAAAAGCTATGAAAATTAGTTTTTGAAAGCAAGTTATATAATTATAATGCAACTTTCTTTTAGGCTGAAGCTCAAAAGCTTGTTTTGCGCTTAAGTAAAATAAAATAAGCTTTTAGCTGAGTTAAAAGAGCTTTCTTATATATTTGTGTATTTTTTCAAACAAAACAATGTGAATGTTCAAAAAGCATGCAGCAATTAGTGTAAATAATAAAATTTTAAATTTATTTTTTAATATTAATAAAATTCCAGCTTCAAGCAAATATTGTACTAATATTTGTACTGCATTTATAAATACTGTAAATAATAAAAATTTAAATTTAATTTTTAATATTAATAACATTCAAGCTTTAAACAAATAATGGTGCATTAATTTATGCTTAATAAAATTTAAGTATGATTGAAATTCTATTCCGTACATAAACACGAACAAACACACACACACACACACACACATAAAGGCATGTCAAGTGTCATTTATGCTACAACTAACGCTTAGTCAACCACTATAAACGACAAACAGGGTTGAACTTGAAAAAAGCTCAAGCGTTAAGTTCATGCAAGTTGAAGATATTAAATTCTTTTTTAAACGTTTTTATTCAATAAGATAAACATAATTTTTTTATGTACGCTTATAACTTAACATAAACATCTTTTTTCTGCTTCCTTTTCTTCTTCTTCTTCTTATTCTTGTTCCACTTCTTCTGCTTGACATACTTCAGGGAGCTGCTAGATTGACAAAGGAAGACATTGAAAAAGTGTTCTCACTTTACGATCGGGTAAGTTTTACAAAATTGTTGTTGTCTTCTTTTATGTTTGATGTTTTATTTGATTAAATTTTTTTGTGTGTTTTTATGTATAGCCTCTTGAATAAGAAATTGCAAATTGGTGGAAACTTAAAGCTTTGACTGTTGAAATTTATAAAAATTTTTAAAAATTTGCTAAATTTCTTAAAAAGCTTTGCAAACTTTTAAATAAAGAAATTTTAAAATCTCCCAATGTAGCTAAAGGGAGCATTAATAAGACCGGTTATGGGCCTCCCTCATATTTGGCAAGAAAAAAAAATAGTTTTAAACTGTCTTTGGTGACTTTATAATCGATTCAACTACAAGTGAAACCAACCCCACCCTCTCTTAGGGTAATTTCAAGGTCAAATTATAAAAAATTTGTGAAAAAATTCACCTTTTCAGAATGAATAGGCTTGTTCTGGAACTTTGATTTTAATAAAAACACATAGATTTTTTGATCGCTGATTTCAAATTCGATTTCCGTTTGTCAACAATAAGGTTATTTCAAGGTCAAAATTAAAAAAAAACAGAGATACAATATCCAACATGCTGATATAAAAGTTTTTTTTTGGCTTATGATAATGAATTTGAGAAAAATTTGTTTGTATAAAGGTTATTTCCAGGTCATTCAAAGGTCAAAATGAAGAAAAAACAGAAATACGATATCCAAATTCTAAATATATAGGTTTTTTGGGTGACTGATTCCTAATTCAAGGTCAATTTGACTATACACTGGTCATTTGAAGGTCACTCGAAGATCAAAATGACACAAAAACATACACATATTGTTCAACTTCCTGATATATAGGGTTTTTGGGTACACTGAGAAAAAAACACATACCTTGCTCCGGTAAAAAATTTCTCTATTTTTGATAATAGCAATTTTCTCTTTTTCAAATAAAATTTTCTTCAATTAGAATAAATTTTCACATTTTCGAAGAAACATTTCTTTACTTCTAGGAAATGGAAACATTTCAATGTCTCTAATAATGATAAGTATTTTTCTCGCACAAAAAATTTCTCATTTATAGAGAAATTTTATTGAAAATGAAAAACTTTTCTTATATTTTGATAAAAAATTCACTATGAGAAGTATTTTCTTCAATAAAAACAAATATTTTCTCAAAAAAAAAAGTATTTTTCTCTAAAAATTATATATTTTTGTATTTCATGGTAGCTTTTTATCATTTTTAGAGAATTTTTAGTATCGCAATTAGAGAATAGCATTCTCTGGAGCAAAGTCTATACCATTTTTCTCTAAATATGATGCCTTTTTTATCACATTCCGAGACACTTTTTTCTGAGTGTAGCTGATTCCGAAAACGAGGTTTATTTGACTGTGTACAGGTCATTTCAAGGTTACGCCAAGGTCAAAATGATAAGAAAACAGAGATTCGATGTGCAACATCCTGATATATAAGTTTATTGGGTGGGTGATTGCGAATTCAAGGTCAACTTGACTGTATAAAGGTCATTTAAAGATATTTCCAAGGTCACAATAGGAAAAATACGATGTCCAACTTCCTGATACACAGGTTTTCGAGTCGCCGATTCTTAGATCAAAATAACAAAAAACAGAAATAAGATGTCCAAATTCCTGATATATAGGTTTTTTGGTCACTGATTCTGAATCCGAGGTCAATTTGATAAAATAAAGGTCATAGCAAGGTCCTTCCAAAGCCAAAATAGCAAAAAAAAAAAATACTATATCCCAATATATGAATTTTTTGAGTCGCCGATTCCAAATGCAAGATCAGTTTGCCTGTTAAAAGGATATTTCAAGATCATAACAAGACCACAACGACAAAAAACGGATATACAATGTCCACCTTGCAGATATACAAGTTTTTTAAGTCACCGATTTTGAATCCGATGTCAATTTGACTATATACAGGTCACTTCAAGTTCATTCCAAGGTCAAAATGGGAACAAAAAGAGATTCGATGTGCAACTGTCTGTTAACTATAGGTTTTTGGGTTGTTATACCCTAAACCTGAAAGGTCAGGGTATATTAACATTGTGCAAACGTTTGTAACGCATAGAACGAAGCGAGTCCGGTATAGAAAAGTACATATATTCTTAATCAGCGTCTCCACATGAGTCGAGCTATCCATATCCGTCCGTCCGTCCGTCCGCCCGTCCGTCTGTCCGTCCGTCTGTCCGTCTGTGTGTTGTCCGTGTACACAGAATAAGAAGAAGGAGTTGAGATAATTGGATGAAAGTCACATGAGTCCAAGGATCTGCACTGTTGAATATTTTTGAAATCCACCTACGGACACGCCTACCTCCCATACAACGCAAAAATTGAAAACTGCATAACTCAGCTCATAATAAGCTTACAACAATAAAATTTGGTACGTATGTGTTTTGTATCAAAATAAACATGTTTTCGACAAATGGGTGTCATCCTTCTACGGACACGCCCACCTCCCATACAACCCAAAAATTGAAAACACAATAAATAAGCCTCTGTTTAACTTACAGAGATAAAATTTGACGCATATACTTTTTATAACAAAAAAAAAGATGGTTTTGAAGAATGGACATCGTCCGCCCACGGACACGCCTACCTCCCATACAAATCAAAAATTGAAAACTGCATAACTCAGCTCATAATTAGCCTACAATAATAAAATTTTATATGTATGTGTTTTATATCAATACAAAGATGTCTTCGAGAAATGAACGTCATCCGCTTACGGACACGCCCACCTCCTATACAACCCAAAAATTGAAAACGCAATAAATAAGCCTCTGTTTAACCCACAGAGCTAAAATTTGGCACGTATGTTTTTTATGACAAGATAAAGATGGTTTTGAAAAATGGACGTCATTCGCCTGCAGACACGTCTACCTCCCATACAACCCAAAAAGTTTAAAACTCAATAAATAAGGTTATGTTTGTCATAGAGAAATTAAATTTGGTATGTATGTTTTTTATACCAAAACTAAGGTGAGTTCAAAAATTGGGAGTAATCCGTCCATAAACACGCCCACCTCCCATAGGGAAAGCACAATAAAGGCATTAACTGTGAGCTACAGGAATAAAACTTGGTATGTGTTAATTTTTCATCATCATTTAAATGCATATAAAATATAGACTACATCCGCCCATGGACACGCCCATTCACAATAAAAATTTGTATGTTTTTGAAAAGTGGGTTTAGGGTATTTTATAGTCGGTCTAGACCGACTTTAGGATTTCTTTACTTGTTTTAAGATAATTTTAATCTATGTTGATGGTCATTTTATGTTTTTCTTTTAGATATATAATTCTTCTTCTATTATTTGAAGCCGTTAAAACAAGGTATTGAAAAAAGTGGAAAATTAAAAGCTTAAATTCTTAAAATTATAAGAATTATTTAAAAATTGGGAAAATTTCTTAAAACATGGAAAAACATTTAAAATAAAAAAACTCTTCAAAAACGTGAAAATATTATGTTAAATAAAAAACTCTTAAAAATACTTTTGAATTATATAGTCACATTCCCAGTATTTTTCTCAATTTAATTGAGTTGTAAAATGACTGCACATAAGCGTTTTAGTAAAGAGAAGTTCTTGTTGAAGACTGTTTTCTAACAAACTTCATAAATTTGTGTTTTCGTTTGGTAATTTTTTAAATTTTGTTTTAATGCTTTCCTTTCCCAGAACAACATTTTTTTTTTTTTATTTCTGATATATATACATATCTGAGTCATTTAATAATACAAGCTTTAGTGAAATTTAATAAGAATCAAGTTATTGATGCGGCTGTGTTTCACCCATAAAGCTCTGTATACGAGTAGAAACAAAATCAAGAGTTTTCTAGTCAAAGCCTTATTCTAGTCAAAGTTATGACATTTAAACCGAAGATATGGAACTGATATGGCAACTAAACACTTTAAAGCATTATAACTGGAAACCTTAAAATTTGCCCTAAGAAAATATTATGAAACAACACAGATGTATGTTTTAATTAATTAAACTTATTGCAAGTTCTACGCCAAACTTTAATTAATGTTGCTCATACGCCCTGTTGTACTCATTCAACAGTGAACTGTTTTATGACCTGAAAACTTTTAATACAAAACACCTGTTTAAGTTTTTTTTTTTTTTGCACAATTTTTTTATCCAAATTATAAACAACATCTCACATTTGCATTCATAACTTTAGATACTTTCGTTTAACTCATTTATGCTCACTGCAAGCAAAGCACTACATATGCAAAGCTATATGCTCTGCACAATCTGCCAACAAAAACATATAACATATTAACATATTTTTGCAATTCAACGTCACGGGTTTTTTGCATAATTTTAGGTGTTTTAATATATACTATTTAAGAAAAAAAAAATAAAAAATATAAAAACAACCAAGCAATGTTGGCTATATCTGCATAGAATAGCAATAAATCAAGGTATTGAATAATTGAATAAATTCAATGCCTACAATTTGCATAACGACGCATAAAAACTTCAAAGTATACTTTTAGGCAGTTCTCTTTAGACTAAGAAGAATAAGCAAAAAACCAAAAAATTCCGGCATACCTACAATAAATTCTAAACTGAACTCTTATTTATATATCGCTGGGTATCAAAAGGTGGGGAAAAAAATTGAAATGTATTCCTGGATAGAGACATCAAATTTTGTTTTTTAATGCATTTCTTTCAATTTGCTTTCTGGCAGCCTGGCTCGTTCCACGCAAATCTAAGCATAATTATTTTTTTATTATTGCAAATATTGGAATTGTAGGAGCTAGCAATAATTTGCATTTTTTTAAAATTTCTTGTTTATTTTTTGCTATTTTACTTTTATTTTCGTTTTTTTTTTATTTCTTTGTACTCTTAGTAACTTTTTTCTGCATGTTTTTTTTTATGTTATAAAATATTTTTAATATTTGTCTTCTCTTGTAGGATAACAGTGGCACAATAGAAAATGAGGAATTAAAAGGATTTCTCAAGGACTTACTGGAGTTAGTTAAGAAGGTAAGCATCATCAATATTTATGTACACTGAGAAAAAAACACATACCTTGCTCCGGTAAAAAATTTCTCTATTTTCGATATAGAAATTTTCTCTTTTTCAAATAAAATTTTCTTAAATTAGAATAAATTTTCACATTTTCGAAGAAATATTTCTTTATTTCTAGGAAATGGAAATATTTCAATGTCTCTTATAATGATAAGTATTTTTCACAAAAATTTCTCATTTATAGAGAAAAATTTATTGAAAATGAAAAACTTTTCTTATATTTTGATAAAAAATTCACTAAGACAAGTATTTTCTTCAATAAAAACAATTCTTTTCTCAAAAATAAAAAGTTTTTTCTCAAAAAACGATATATTTTTCTTTTTCATGGAATCTTTTTATCATTTTTAGAGAATTTTTAGTATCGAAATTAGAGAATAGCATTCTCTGGAGCAAAGTCTATACCATTTTTCTCTAAATATGGTGCCTTTTTTATCATATTCCGATAAGCTTTTTTCTGAGTGTAGATAACTTTTTTTCAATAATTAGCAAGATCAATTATAAATGATGTAGCAACCAACATAGTTTAAAATTGAAGCAAAATTGCGTAGAAGATTTTACATTTCTCGTTAAGACTTCTGAGAAGCATATTCGCAGCTCGTTTTGAACACTTAAGTGGTTCACTTGATATTGCTTTCGATATTGCTTCTCCCACAAGTACTAAAGAAGCTGCTTTGAAATTGACTGAGTTTCGATAAGATGCTTCGTTATTGCCTTAACGTACTCATATAAGCAGTTTAATCCTCTCCAATAAAAAAGCTGTTTTAAAGCTTCGTCAACATGTTCGCTCACCACTATGTTAAACTTTCATTGCCAAGAACTTCCAAAGACTTTTAGAGGAAGAGTAACACCATCCCCCCAAGCTAAGCGAGGTTCAAACGTCTCAATAAAAAGCTTCACAAAAGCTATCAAAGACTACCGAAGCTTTCTCAACAAAATGTGAAACTTTCATTCACAAGTTATTTTGAAGTATTATCTTAATTATCAAAGTGTTAATATCATTAATTAAACAAACCCGTTAAGCTGTTTGCTGTTAATCTGTACAGATCAGTTTATTTGTTGGTTATTTAACAGCACAGATCATTTTAGCTGTTATCTGTTTAACACTATAGACCAGTTTATCAGTTGATTGTTGCGCATAACAGACAGTTTAGCTGTTACATACAGTACATACAGTACATACCAGTTTGCTGTTAACCTTACAGATTAGTTAAGCTGTTTAACAGTAAAGATTAGTTTATCTGTTTGCTATTTTACAGTGCACACAATTTTAGCTGTGGACTGTTTACCAATAGAGACCACTTTATATATAGCTTTTTAACAGTACAGATAACAGCTTGTTGCTTAACAGTCTTACCTGTTTTACAGAACAGATCAGTTTAGCCGTTGACCCATACAGAACAATGAAGATATTATCTGTATTGCAAATACAGCTTACTTTAGCTGTTATCCGTTTAAAAGTATAAATCAGTTTAGCAGTTGATTTTTTTAACAAAACAGACCAGTTTAGCTGTTACCTGTTTTACAGTACAGATCAGTTAGCTGTTAGGTGTTAGCAGTTAGCTTTTAGGTGTTAAAACAAAAATACTATACAAAGCTTTATACAGAAAAACTAGTACTTCCCACAACCACAGCTAAATGGCGCTGACACCCAAAACAAAATTCAAGACACAAACCAATAAAAACAAGTACTTCCAACAACCACAGTTAGATGGCACTGGCTTCGGCAACTCTGCTCGTTCGTGCGCCAGAACCGGCATATCCTAACTACTTGCGTGATTTTGGTTTATCAAATGATTTTTTAAAATATCTTAAGTTTTTTTGCAACAATTTTTCTCAATTAAGTTCAGTCAATTTAATCCAACTAAAATTTTTTCGGTTGAACTCTTAAAATTTATGTGAGAAAATTTATTTAATGTTGCTCTACATTCATTCGTTGCATTCAAGGCTTTTTTTTAAGATCTTACGTATTTGAAACCATCAATTTTCAATACCTTCTAATGATGGCTTAAAATCACTTTCGAGAAGCTAAATCTTTTTATTTGGACATCTAATAACTTGCCTTTAACCAGATTTTTTTGTAGCATATTACAAAATATTTAAATTATGCTTCCCTGACATGCTGTTACATGATGTGTAAATTTGATGCTACCGTTAAAAAAGAAAATAAAAAGATACAAACTTCTTTTTCTTGCTGATTTTCATTCTGGACAAAAATCTAGCTCATAGAATACATTTTGCTGAGAATTTTTACCCTTCATGCTTTATTACCTTTCAAATTGCTTTCACGCCGAGCGTACCTTTGATTCATTTTATTTTGTATTCTGCAGCTCGTCGTTGTTAATACAAAGTAAGATTTTTTTGTGGTCAGCGTTTGCAAATAATCTTGATTTAATCATTCCACATCAATTGAAAATGAAAATAAAAATTGATGTTGTAATTTGACAAGAAACGAAAAGAGCCAAATTAAAGCAAGACATTAAAGCAATCAAAGAAAAAATGTTTAAACACAATAGCAATTGTTCATCAGTTTGGTAAGCCTGACAGTTTCTTAAGACTTACCTGCAATCCTTATTCGAATGATATAAAATCAAGCTTAAGGCAGTAAATTTTTTGTGGTTTTTTAAAATGCAATAAAAAATATTTTTAAAAATAGAATACCTAGTTTTTAAAAAACCATATTTATTGATATTTTAAAAATACAAAATAAAAAAGTATAAACAAATTTTAGAATTTAAAGGCTGTATTCAAAAAAATTAATGAGCCTCTTTTAAAGCCTTTAAAGAACAATATCAAAAATATTATTCATAAATGGCCAATAATGACAAAAACCTATTATAAATGCTTTATAAATGAGAAACCTTCAATAAGGTTTTGATAAAGCAGTAAGGTTTTTGCAATAAGGTTTTTGATAAACTCTCATCTGAGCCCGGATTCTGAAACGCGCTAAAGTTAAATCTCCATCGCTAAGGCTAAATTTGTAGTTTTTAGCGATAGCTGCGATTCTAAAAGACTCAATTGCTTATTTTCATGCCAAAAAAATTAGAGACTGAACGAACCTTTAACATAGAATGAAATTTAAGCTGTCATCGCTTATATTTTAGCGAACATCTGAAAAACAAAAACGTCATTTTAATCAACATCAAAACCACTGTGGAATGAACTGGAAAAAAATTTTGGTCGAAAAATAACAAATACTTTTTTCGAAAATGGCCAATTTTTTTGGTCAAAAACTCAAAAATTATATTACCAATCTCTCTCTACGTAATTCATTTTATGCATTAACAAGTGTAAAACTACATATTAAAATTACAGAACGATCGGTCGAGTAGTTCTTATTTTATCACACTCGCCAAGATTTTTGAATGTTTTTTTTTTAAAAAGAATCAGTTTCGATAGTATCGTAAGTGTAGACGTAGAATTACGTTTAAGTTGTAACCTCTTCTACTTTGTCAATTTGGTCCGATTGTTTTGTCCATTTTGCACGTACTTTTATTGATCTTCCGAAAATTAACAAATAAATTAATAACACTCAATTATGAACTACTTATCGAGGCCAAAACAAAAAAGAAGTTAGCATAATAAACTGATCAAGCAAAAAGAAACAAGCAAAATTTCAAATTTTTTCGATCATTTTGTTAAGTTTGACAGGTTGAGTTCATTGACTTAGTTGAAAAGAAGGCGAAGCAAATGCACTTTCCATTGGTGTCACTTTCGTCTCTGCCCGATATATAGTTTGCGAGCTACAGTCAGTTTAACTACTAATTTCAAATTAAAATTAAGATCTCGATTTTTAAAAAATCGTATGGTTACTATATTTCACGCTGAGCACATGTCCTTTCCTCTCGTCTCTGTCTGATATTTAGTTTGCTAGCTACACTTTCTGTTCGATGTATAGTTTGCAAACTACACTCGCTAGTGCTAGTGGGATGTGGAATCCAAATTAATTTGCATTAAAAACAAAAATTTAAATTTTACGCCATCTATTGGGTAAAAGCAAAAAAAAATATGTTCCAACTCGTTTTTTTCATAAGAGTTAAATCTAACCGGATCACAGACCCATTTCGTTAAATTTGACAGATTAAGTTCATTGACTGAGTTGAAAAGAGGTTCATGAACTCTGGTTTCAAAATGGTTTACTAGAACAGTAGTGCATACATAAACTCAATGCAAACTAATGCTTACAATGCTGCCAAAGCGAACCAATCAGTTCGTGCAAAACCAAAGCATACAAGCATAAACAACGAAAGAAAACCAAAGAAAGCAGCAGGCATATAAGCAGCTGATGATTGATTTTCTTATCTAAAAACATGCATTTTTCTTCTTATATTTTACTATTTTGTGACTTTAATATAATAGTGACAAAACCCAAAGTTAGATATTCATTCAGCGCAGGATATATCTGATATTTGAGTATATATATTATCTTTGAACGAAGAGTATTAAAGGCTGTAGGTATACCCTGAAGTATTCGCCAAAAACGTTGCCTAATGATCTTGAAAAAATCTGTTAAAACGACCCCATACAAACCGCGCTGTAAGACGTAATTCTACGTCAAAACCATTCATTATATCAGGGTCAACACAACAGTCAACTACTTGTTTGTTACCAATTCCAAGATTTTGAAGATTTTTCCAAAGTTCTTTAGGAGGAAGCGTCGTTTTCAGCATCTTAGAGCAGTATCTTGTTTTTGATTGCCTGTAAATATAAACTGATGCATTTCTTGCCACTCTAAATTCTTCCCAAAAATTCCTGGTTAAACATGAACAAAGTGCAGTTTATCTGGAATTAAACGTTTTTTTATATTTCGTCGACATCGAGCTATGGTGAATTATGGATCATGTTAGCTTCTTGTTGGTAAAATTCTTTTTAAGAGGATAAGTGACCTCTCTTTCACAAGAAGAACCAGAACAGTGAATAAGATAAGTGACAAACATGCATGAATCTCATGTACATATAGAAAGCAACGTGAACTACTTTATGAATCCAGTTACAAAAATTCTTATAATCCATGTACAAATACAAGACATACTAATGAAAGAGCGTAAAGTACTTTACGCATTTAGAGACCAAAATTCATACATCCTATAAATATTACGATGGGTAGGTCTTCGTACAAGAAAACACTATCAAATTGGGTAAAAATATTTCTTGTCTCATTTCGGGATGCCGTATTACTTATGCATTACCTCCTTGTTCTCGCTGAAGTTTTTTTTGACGTTATAATTGTTTAACATTCAGCTACATGTCCGCACTAGAGTCAATGCGATAATACTAGGGGGCCTCGGTAGTCGACTGGTTAACGTGCTTGACTGCCAACCCAGAGGTACCGGATTCAAATTCCGGAAATAAATTTATTTTTTTTATGTTGCTGAAAAGGTTTACTAAACATTCTTGAAAAATTGAAAATATTTCTTTCTGTTTATCATGATGAATGTTTATCAATATTATACCAATTTTAAGCCTTTACAAACTACAAAACAGCTTCATTGCTTTTTGAATTTTATTACAATAATTTTTGTTGATTTTCCTTACAGGATGACTATGATGCTCAGGATCTAAGTGCATTCGAGGAGACAATTCTGCGAGGAGTTGGTTATGACAAGGAAGGCAAGATCTCACGCAAAGAGCTCACAATGATTCTGTTGACCTTGGCCAAGATGCCACCAGAGGATGATCAATAAATTAAAAACAACCATAAAAAAACTATTAAAAAAAACTTTGGTAGTCGATAAGTAAAAAATAACAACAATAAAAATAGAACAAAAAAAAATTAATAAAAAAAAATTGTGTAAAACTATAAATTTTGTAAAGAAATAACATATACAAGCATACATACATATATAGAAAATAACACTAAAAAACAAAAAACACTGCAAAAAAAATTGTGTAACTGAATTACTTTAAAGCAGCAAAATTTGCGATTCTCATAAACTATCTAAATAAATCTAAACTAAAAGCAGAAAAATTCGTCTATTAGAAAATTATAACAAAACAAAACTGCAAATACTCTTGAAAACTTGTAACTTTAAAGAAAATAAAACAAAACAAAATGAAACAATTTGAATGGAAAATACTTAAAAGCAAACATATTTTTTAATGCTACTAATTTTCAGCGACTTTCTTGCGCAAAATAAAAAAAAAAAAACATTTTTATGTTAGTATGTAAATGTGTTATTCTAATACAATTCACTAAATAAACTAACACATTAAACAGTCAAACAACAGTTTCAAGTAAGAAAATGAACATCGATTTTTTTTTTAACAGTGTAAAAGCTTGCCTCTTTTGAGTACTTAAGCAAACAACAACAAAATTATTTACACTGAAAATATAAAGAGAATAGTTTAAATTTGTAGTTAAATATTTTTAACTAATACATATATATATATATTTATATATATGTTTAGCTAATATTTTGCACCTTATAAGAATGAATTTATACGTACATGCATGCATATATATAGAAATATCTCTATATATATATGTTTGTGTGCCAATGTGTTTTTTGACAAATCGATTTTTTTTTTTATATATAGCATAATAATTTTTGCATAAATTAAACATTTTTAACAGAATTTACATAACAAACAAATGATTTACATGCATAACAAAAATTATATATATATAATGTTAGGTAAATATTTAAATATCTTTTAAATTAAATTAATGTTGAAACGAAAAATTAATGAAATTGCAAATAATTCAAAATGAGAAAATTTTGAAAATATAACAAAAACTCTTCAGTTTTTCAGTGTTTTTATTTAATTTTGTTTCTTCAGTTTTTTCCTACCTAAAAAAAAGTAAACACAAAAAGATTTTTATGTTATTTACATGAAGAGAGAACAATTCACATAGCGCTGTTATAATAGCATGTTGCTGTTTAAATTGAATTAACAGCAGGTTGAGAGTTTACACTGTTAAAGCAAATTAATGAGAGAAAATGTAAGAATATCATTGGCGCACTGTGGGCTGAAAATCAATTTGTTGAAAGAAAACCAAATATTGTAAAAAATGTTATTCACAATTTAATAAGTAGATTATTCCATACTTTCATGTTCATGTAATTATAAAATGAACAAATTGGGTGGTACCAACTACAATTATCCGAAATGTGAGTAAATAGGATACGGTTAAAGAATTTAATAAATTTGTAAACTTCACTATTAACGAACTTAAGAATTAGAAAAGAATATTGAGTGATGGATCATTGGTCATACCTCGTAGCAAGCTACTACCAGTTGAGGACATTTATCGCTCCGGACTGGTGGTCAAAAACTCCTGGCCAAACCGAACATTTTTCAAATGAGTTTTATGTAGACACCTGCCCTGAAATCTTAGTTCTACGGTGCTCTTAACACTGGACCGACACATTGCTTCGGCCGGCGCCCGAAGCTACTACCAGTTGAGGACATTTATCGCTCCGGACTGGTGGTCAAAAACTCCTGGCCGTACCGAAAATTTTTCAAATGAGTTTTATGTAGACACCTGCCGTGAAGGCTTAATTCTACGGTGCTCTTAACACTGGACCGTCACATTGCTTCGGCCGGCGCCCCTTTAATATTTTAAAGGCACCAATTAGAAAATGTTGTGATGACAATTCGCAACCCTTGGTTTTGGGTGGAGGCCTTTCTAAAACCTCATTTAATACCTCTTCTGTACAGTTCCCAGTAGGAAAATGCAACTTCACATCCGACCAAAAGCTCTACCCACGATTTGGGTATAAACCAAAACCACCACGAAGCTCCCCGCAGACCCAGCCCAACAAGTCAGCCTGGCAACAGGCAGGGGCCGCTTACTTTCCGTGTTACCAGTTTTAAAGTCCTTGGTCAGACCTTGTAGCAAAGCTACTACCAGTTGAGCTTATCACAGCTCAGGACTGGTGACCAGAAAGGAATATGAATAGTTATAAATAACCATTCAGCTATCACTAGCCAACAGCCAACAGACGCCAACATACGCTCTTTTAATTTCTCTAGGTGTACCAAGAAATTCATCCTTTCTCTCATCGGAATCCCCAAAGGCTTGACTCCAGTTACAAACCTGAGGCCCACACCTTTCAGGCTGACAAAAGGAGGTCGGCCTCATGAGAATTTGCTCTTGAGCAACGTCATCACTGTCTTGTCCCTTGCCACGCCAACCCCTACCTGTGCAGCTCAAGCACTAATGGCAGACATCCAGGTCGTATATTACATAAGTAATATGTTTATAGTAGACAGCTACCTTTCGGCTTTAGTACTACTTGCCCCATGGCGAAGAGTCATGGACTTTCGGACTCAGCACCTAATATATTTCTCACCAACAGTCTTATAAATTGGCAGTGCAATATCTTGGACCAATACTTTTCTTGGGAGTTGTTTTCTCAAATCTAATGGTTTTTGCACCCAGGATTCTTCTGAGCAACCCTTCTTTTCAATCATTTCATGCAGAATTCAATCGCTATTATCGCCATATAAAATTAATTATTTACCAGAAATGACAAGTGCTTATTATGGCAAGGTGCCGTTTACCAGTTCTGGTATAAACACTTTACTCATCCAATGATTCCCTAGTACCAATTTGTGAACATTTAATTTGAGGTTACATTCAATTCACCTCCATTGGTAAGGAGGGAGACTGACGTAAAATCTCTTGCATAAAGGATATGACATCCTGGTTGTACTGAGACGTACCGCCACGCCGACTCGTTGTCTAGCTTGCGACATTAAGCTTACCGCAGCCGGCGCGAAGCTCCCCGAAGGGCCAGCCCACGATAGTCCCTGTCTTTAAAGAAAACTGGACATGAATTGATAGTTTTAAGCACACATGACTTGATAAGCAAGCTTATCTTAGTATCCTGGTATAAAAAACAGATAGATACTCGTCGGATATTTGCTATAACTTCAAAATATCTAATCAAAAATTACACCAAATCGAGATATAGTGTATTACCAGTGTTACCTAAGGTGTTACCAGTAAAGACAGCACTGTTGAACACTTGTTTAGGGTATTCCAAAACTGACCGCCTTATCTAAATCAAATTAGAAAACTTGGTCAACCAGCATACAACATTTCCAGGATGATAGCATGCCCGAACACAGAATCGTATTCAGCTCCTTGACCATACTCCTTGACAATACGCCTTGACCTCCTTGACCATACTCCTTGACCAATTTTTCCTAGTGGCTTACGATCATCGCCACTAAGCGGAGTTATCCTGGTCGTACAATTGGTTCCGAGGTTATGGTTTCCGGAAGCAATGACTTACGCAGATTCAGAGCGCATGGAGTAGGATATGTGCGGCAAGCGGCCAGCGTCATCACATCCAGAGAACTATGGGAAATTTGGCCCTATTTTTAGGTCAAAAGTAAATTTTTCAACTTGTTTGAAACTTTCTCTTTAAGGTCTTATCTTACACGGAATACTACAAAGCATATTAACTAAAATGAACAATGTTTTTTAGATAAAAAAGAGTTTTTAACCGCTGCTATGGCACCTCATGTTGTTTCAAAATGAGCTAAATATATATGTATATTTTTTTTATTTAGTTTTTTATATCGTGTTTAATTTTTTCTTACGTAAATTACAACATTTACTGAACTCTTTACCGACCACCTGTAGGTCGTGGCAAGTCAATTTTTGTATTGGAAGCTTACTAATTCGAACCCAAGTGCTGGATCAAGACTGAAGTTTATAATTCAACTTTGTACCTTCCACGTATGTAAAAAGTGGGCGTGGCAAGTCTATTTTGGTTTGGCAAGTTTACTACTTATAACTTTGTTTGGACCAAGTTGGACCAAGCTTTAAGTCAATACTTTAACTTACTTCAACATTTCGGCCACAAAATAGGAAGTGATCTCTCTTTTTGGGCAAGAACTGATTTTAATTTTTAAATATTTCTCATCAATTTCCCCTTCACAACGTCGAGCCAAATTTGATGACAGAAAAATTGTGTTCCAGGCCACAATGGAGCAAGCGTATTAAAAACTCAGGAAAAAGTGAATAGTAATCGTTTTGTTTTCTTGAAAAATGATTAGCCACATTTCAAAAAATGTTTTTGGCTAGTTTTTAGTTCTATTTAAACCAGTGTTGGAGAATTATCGAAGATGAAGTAAAAAAAATGGCACACTATCGATGGTATCGACTATCGATACTTCTTCTGATTAAATTTCTAATCAAATTTATTATCTAATTAATTCTTGTTTAAATTTCCACTTTTCACGGCACCAAATCACGAAAAAGTAAACACAAGACAGCTGATATGCAGTTTTCAAGCATTCACAATCGAAAAATTCACAATCAATGATCTAACCGGCAGTCATATGGTCTGTTCGAGTACTGATAATTTGTGATAATTTTCACTAGCCGGACATTGATAATTTTCACAAATTATCAGCTTTTGGCGGAAACGAAATTGCATTTTTAGCTATCGTACGGTTAGCTATCTGCTGGTTAAGGGCTAGACTAGCCGGATATTGTGAAAACGGCCCTTATTCTAAAACCAACGAATAATCCCACGAATATTTTTCTTGAATTTTCTGATCACTATTTAAATTAAATTTCATAAAATTTCTTTAGTGGCTTTGGCTAACTCAAAAGAAACTTTGATTTAAGTGAACGAATTGCCTTGATTAGACAGAATTTATGCCCAAATTAATTGTTTGCACAATCAAGCTTTTGCCAAAATTTATTCATACTCATTAGAGCTTTCTAAACAAAAGAAAAGAAAATCAAACGTATAAATTTGCATATATTTCTTAAAAATAAAATATATTCAAGTCAACACAGAAGAGATAACCTTGTAACAAGACAAACAATAAAGTGGAACAAAGCTTTTCAGGCAACAAAAATAAACTCATAAATCAATATTTTCGTTATTAAAGCGTTAAAATGGTTAAAGCGTTGAAACGAATTAATCACAATTGTTACAAATAAGCAAATTACTGACTTCTGAAATCAGTATCGTAATAAGATATATGATCAATTACTTGAGCATTATTTTGCTTTAGCAACTAATTGTTTTAACTAAATATTTATCAACTCAATCTAGCGTAGTTGTACTCTAAATAATGTCATTTCCGCTGACTATATCGGAGCAAACTCATTATCATCATCATCATCATCATCATCATCATCATCATCATCATCATCATCATTCACCTTTCAGAGCTCCTACCAAAAACCATGCCAGTCAACAGAATTATTTTTCATTACTTCTCTGACGTTACTTTTTCTTATTCTTACACATTGTCTGCTTTCAAGTTGTGAAAACCTCTACATAAATTATTTAACACCAACTGAAATTTTCTTGTAATTTATATTCAAGTGAAATATTATTCATATTTTACTTCCCAATTGCGTCTTTTTCACAATTTTCGTTCTTTTTTCAACGATATTTCTTCGAGGCAGTTATGACTGTGATTCACAGTCTGAAAACTATTGAGCTCAATTAAGTTCAATAAAAGATGTCCTGTACTCTCTTGAAGGATATTACGCAAAAGGATTGGTACAAGACATGGCGCGCTGTATAGCTGTAGCAGTAAATGGCATTTTAAGTGTTGAACTGTTGAAATTCATTCAACAAGTCGTGTAGAAGTAAACGATGCTGAGAAGCAAACAAGAATATCCGTTTCATCAGGATATTTAATTAGCTCTTAGATTTCATTGTATTTCCAGTGAAAGGGTTTTTGATTCTTCCTAATGGCTATTGATTCACTTTTAATTTGTTGTTAAGTGGGTGGAAATTTTCAAAGCTTGTTTGCACTGGCGGAAAATGTAACAATTGAAGAAGAAGAAGTAACGGATTCGTGCTAAATTTGTGCGAAGATGTTTTTCATAAGCAGTATTTAGTTGTAGTGCACACATTAGCAAAACGATATTAAAAAATTAAAAGAGACTCAACGCGTCCTCTCTAGTACTTACAGAGATTATAAGAAACTAGCATAAAAGTCTGTCCTATGATGGCTCACATTCAAAATAATTAAGTAGCAGGCAAAATAACATTTTTACCTTACCTTATTTTACCTTTAATGTTGTTATGTTGCAGTTGTCGTCGATGAGTTGTTACAGATAAGTGTCACATACATACTTTCAGGCTGAGGATTTTTTCGTATAACTAATAAAAGTACTGTAGTAGCAATAATGAACAGTTTGAGCGATACAAGGTGCGAAGCGTGAAACTTGCTTTTTATATGATATATTAACATAAGAACACAAGAAGATGTATTATTTAAGACGACAGATGTATTAAACACTTTTTCTGTGAAACATTGAAGAATTTTATCTTTTCAATTGATTTTTAAGATTTTTTTCAATATATTCAAGAAATTCAGTTTTAACTTTTTTTGACAATTGCCGGTCAATTTATTCAATTAACATTGATTACATTAGAAATGTTTGTACTGTTTTGTTCTCATAATCCTTGATCCCTCGATTTTAATAAAATCTTCTCATACCGTCTCAGTTTTCAGAGGGAAAAACCGAAATTGGATTACAATTTTTCCATGTATTATGGCTTTATTAGTAGAAGCTAACATTTTCATTATTTATGAAACTCAACGTCGTTCAAGTGGCTGCCTTGGCTGACTTCGCAGCAGCGCATTCTGCCGCTCCACTTTTTCAAGACCTTGTTGATGGTTTCGGGCTGTAACTCACGGGTTGCTTAGATGATATTGGCCCTAGTTGCTTGAATCGTTTCCAAATTGTTGGCATAACATCGGCTTTTCACGGTTCCACACAAAAAAGAAGTCCAAAGGGGTCAAATCGCAGCTCAGAGGCAGCCAATTGTCATTGCCAAGACGACTGATAACACGATTTGGAAATTTGATGCGGAAAAGATCGATTTTGGCATGGGCTGAGGTTATCCAAATCAAGAGGTTATCCAAATTCATGTTTCCAATTACAGCAAAAAAGAAGTCTGTTAATATGGCTCTTTAACGCGTACCGTTGACAGAAAAATGGTCCAATGATGGCACCACTCCACAATCCACACCAAGCTGTCAATGACTGTGGATGTATCGGATTTTCGACAATAAGAGCGGTTTCTGATGTGACAATTTTATTTGTTAACGTAGCCGCCAAGATGAAAATGTGCCACGTAATCACGTCAGAAAATATGATTTTTCGCCCCAATCGTTGTCCAACTGAAGAGTGCTCTATGGCCCAAGCTGCGAAGCGATGACATAGCGAATGATCGTGTTTCCTCAATTGCTGAGTTAATTTGACCTTGTAAGCGAATAGTCCAAGATCTTTGTGCAGAACTATCTTCAGGTTAGCATGTATGAAAGAATACAGGGTTACGCCATCAACGTCATTGGAACGAATTGAATGTTGGCATCTCTATGTAGCTATCCTATTGCCATTCTTTTTTAGCTAATAGAAAGAGTTTGCTCCGATTACGTCATATAACGGTTAAACTTCAGGACGGCGTAGTCTTGTATTCTTTTATTCATGTCAGGCTAGTGCGTGAAATGTTCAGCTGTTGAGATCGATGGCAAGTTGATGTTCGTGAATTGAGTCGGCTACAGCAGTCACATTCTCTTCTGAGCGCCCTTATGACGAAAGGGACCACGAGTGTTGTCCACTAGCATACCAGTCTCACGAACTTTTTACAAAAACTTGCGTGCAGAAGGCATAGTGTGTGCTTCACTTTTCTCGTTTAGAGCGGTTTTATTTTATTTCCTAACAACGTACTGTTTTCGAGATTTAAAAAAAAATTTATAAATTATTCAATAAACTGACAAAAGAAACACGCGATGATAGAAAATAGATCGCGTTTGTTTCACCACTTCCTTCCATAAGATGTCCTTGCGAATAGTTTCACTGTTTAAATCGCCTCTAAACATTCGTTTTTTGAGACCCCTTTTCCACACGGTAATTTTTCTTGCTGGCAAGTCGAGCTTGTTGGTATCGGAACGTGACGAGAGGGGACGAGTACATACTTGCTCGTACCGGATATTTTTCATTTGTGCTGCTCTTTCTTTAAAGTTTCGCTTTAGTTTTATTCAGAATTGCCCAAGAAAACTTGCTGAGTGGAAACGCAAATGGCAAGTTCAAAAGAGAATTGAAAACTTGCTGGCAAACATGGTGGAATAACAAGGTGAACGTGACGTTTAAAAAATTTCCCCAGTTTTCCTTGGATTGTCAAAAATTTGCGAGCGAAAGAGAGGAACAGGCGATAAGTGTCGAATCAAGTGTTTTTTTCTGGTTGTACAGCAGCAAATGAAAACAAAGATTGAAAATATAAACGAGTGCAAGTGGTGTAACATAAATAAATTATTTATATTATAAATAATATAATGAATTTAACACAAAATCGAACAATGACTGTTATTATTAATTTATAAACAACACAACAAAAAGGTTCCAACAAAAAGATAGAGTTGTTTTATGCATGATACACAGTCAGTGTTCGTCCATTTATCTGCTTAGCCATGGTGATCTGCATTAATTTTTCCACAATGCACATCATTTAAGTGATTTATTATCACCAAATTACGTTCACATAATCGCTTGCACTTCATAATAGTTTTTTGTTATTAAATAAATACCACTCATTAACTGTTTTGCAACTTTCGCTTACAATCTGCAATCAGCTGTTTTTGACAGCGCAAGCGAAAAATTATTTTTTCCCCAAAGAGAGAGGTGTAAAAAATCACGCTCACCTTATTATTCCACCATGCTGGCAATAAAACTTGCCGTGTGGGGACTAATTTGAAAAGCTATTTTGCAATGAACGCTCAATGCAATTGTGAATGGGTCGGAATGGACATTTACAATTGTCAGATAAAGTTTGTTTGCTTGAACGCTAGTTAAAATTTACGCAGCAGCTACACGTTCAAGAAATTACTCTCAAGTTGATCATACATTGTGCTTGTCAAATTCATTTGAAGTTATGAAGTTAAGTTATAGTTTAATACATCGTTTTATTGCAGTACAACCTTTGCAAAACTATAAACGTGAATTTATTTGAAGAACTGTGAACATCTGATTAACTTGACTATCAAGTTGACTCAGGACTTGAAAGGCAAAATGGATATTAAGTTGTTAGTCAAGTTCGAAAAGTTTGAGTTTGTTAGTAAAAAAGTGTGGGTGCTGCAACTTGAGTGAATGATTTAAAATTAAATCAAAAGTTCAACTTAATTTTGTTTTTAACTTTGACTGAATAACTGAACAAAAAAATTTATCAAAAAGAAACTTTTTATATTACTGTATAACTTCAACTCATTCATGCCTGAATAAGAAGATCATAATTACTGTTACTTAAACTATGAAAGCTTGTTAGTAACGTTTACGTATTCTTTCCAAAATTATATTTGTGACTATTTTGGAGTATGTTCTGTTGTTATATGTCATTCGATTTTAAAAAATTCGAACATTGAAAGTTTTCTAGAATTTAAACCATTATAGAGATAATGGTTTTTTGACGTTTGTTTATACAAACATCTTCATTTTTTTTAACTTGTGCCAGCTTACCAAATTTTTCAATATATAATTGTTATAAAACTAAGAACTGCGCTTGAAGTGACATTTCAAAATGGTTTTTCAGATATGGTTGCTCAAAGATGCATAACTGTCTGATGAATTGAGGGTTCAACTGAGGTCGAAAAAAGTTTTATACAAGAAAAAAAGTTCACTCAGTCATTAAAAATGACAAAGGAAACTTATATAAAAATAGTGTGGCTTCCATTAAAAGCTTCGGTAAACTTCATTGGACATTTAACAGAGGTTGAAATATTAGCTAGGTTTCGAGAATTATAAAAATAAGAAATATCAACATTCAATAAAAAAAAAATTTGAAGATAGTATTCAATTTACAGCACAGTCCACATATTTTATTAAAAAAAATCAATATGTTACATTTTTGTTATAATTTTTGTAGTTTTTTATAAAAAATAATTAAAAACTATAAATAATACAAAAATTTAATATGCATAAAGGAAATTCTTTAAAGAAAATTCTAATTTTAAGAAAATTTATTTGTTAGCCTTCCTTTATCCTTTATCCTTTATGGGTATGTGTTACAAACCCAAAAAAAAATTTAATTGATATGAATTTTTTTTTAACTTCCTAAATATTGGCAATAGTTTCATATTAATACATTTTAACATTTTAGAAGTGGGGTAGATGCAAATCTTACAAAAGATATTTTTGCTGTGTAAGATGTGTCACGGCCATTAAATTAAAGTATTGTATTGTTATTTTTGAATTTTAGAGCTTTTAAAAAATATCAAAATAACAATAACATCTAATTGTGGAATTGAAATAATGTGAAATGGAATATGAAGTAATAGAAATAATAAAGTCCTTCAAACTTTTCGTAAATATATGACAAGAGTATTCAGAAGATCACAAATATGTTGTCATCTCATTACACAAATAAATGCTTCCTCAGTTGATTACATTTGTAATTTACTTAACTCAAACCACAGCCAACCAGTCGTATATAACTGAGAGATAGCTACCTTAACTAGATATTCAATTATAAAATTTGTTTGTGGGTTTTTAGGAAAATTTTCAAAACCCACAAAGATACACTAATAAATGATGTAATGAAATTTTTATTTAAAACACTGAAATTTCTTATATAACAATTTTAATAAATGTTAAATCTAAAAAATGGACAAGAATAAAATCCCGTTCTTTAAAAAGTTCTCTAAAAATGCAAAAAAAAAAACATAACTTACACATATAAATGTCATCATAATTTAAAAACAAAAACTTTATATTGTAGTTTAGTTATCTAAGCATTGAAAGAAAAACTTTACTTATACTTAAAAAACGCTAAATATATTATATACATATAAACTTTACATACAAAATTCTTAACCTATCTATAGGCGCCTTCAATTTAATAAAAAATAACGTAAATTTACTTAATCTTATTTATATTCATGGCTTGACAGAATATAGATGAAATTATTATTTTTTCCGAATACATTTTTAAGTTTCTATTTTACTCTGTGAACTGTATTTACTGTTCACTATTAAAGTAAAAGCTTTAAAAGTTATTAGTTGTTTTCATTTATGTACATTTCTTTTATTTCTTCTTTTTATAAATTTTTTAGTAAAACAAAGTCCAAATAGAATTTAAAAAAAAAAACATATAACTCTAACTTAATGCTTTTAACCGCTTCTTCCTAATCATATCACTAAATCAAACTTTTTATGTATTTAACAAGTTACTTAATATCTAACTACTGAAAATGCTAAGCTTTACTTTAACTAAACTTAAATAAATGACTTAAGTGAATTCTAGTTCATTGCTAATGATAGTTAAGAAACTCAATGAAAAAATGCTGCAAATAAAATGCATACTTAATAGAGTGCGATTAAGTGCGATAAATAAAGCTTTCAAATTACAAAAATCTTTATCAATTTGATAATTACGCTTTTTAATCAACCAAATATCGTCAAATATGATTTAGTTAATTGATTATTCATCGAAAACATTAAAAACTATGTTTAAAAATATGTCCTTATTACAAATTTTTATTAATTTTGTTTATTTTACACGTTTTTAACGAACTTTCGATGTTTTACTCCTACTCAAATTTTATTTTCTACTCAGACTCTGACTGTAACCCAGAAACTCTGACTTTCTTTTTGACTCTGACTTATACTTACTTGTAGTTAACCCTTCATGTAGACGAGGATTGAGTTGAGTTTCGTTAAACCCAAGAAAACTCCACGAAACTTGTTGGATTTATCTGAGTTCTGTCTGTCAAAATGCTTTATGGTATTTATCATATGGCGGCTGCAAGAGTCTTTTGGAGTGCTGTTAACAATTTGCTCTAAATTAAATTTACAAATCTAACTGAACTCTACGTTTTGCATGTAAATAGCATCGAGCTAGCGTCGTCATGTTTTTAACTAAATGAAAATCTTATCCCCGAGTTCACCTTCATGTAAACACAGTATAAGGCTCGGACTCTGACTGCTGCTCTGGTTCTGACGCTGACGATAACGCTGACTCTGACTCTCAGGCCGCGTGCATAGTAAACAATGATTCAGACAGGCAGGCTGAAATCTGTGGGAACAAACGAAATACATATAGCTATCTATCTCGCTTGTTCACACTGCCTGTCTGAATCAACGTTCACTATGAACACGACCTTACTTACTTACCCATGAACACGACCTTACTCTGATTCTAAATATGTATATGAATCTGAATCTGACTGTGACTCTGACTCTTCCTCTGCCTCTGCCTCTGCCTCTGCCTCTGACTTCGTCCTTATCTCTGTATCTTATTCCGACCCTCAAAAATATTCTTTTATTATTTTTCTACCAAACCAAATCGTATTTATCAATTAATCGCACCGCTCCTAAACTACTTTATATGAAAAACAATACAATAATTAAAAAATGTTTAATATATATATATATTTATTATAATAAGCTATAAAAATATTTAAAAATGTTATAACTTCACACCAATTTTTGGAAAAAACGAACATTAAAAAATTTCAATGCCACAGAATAAAATTCTTTACTGATCCAATAAAGGAAATTTAGATATGTATGATGAATATTTATTTAATCCCTGAATAAGAGCAGCTTATATGCTGAAACTTATACAAATTTTATGATATATGTTATATATAAATAAATTTAATGTATTGAAAACTAAGGAAAAAATTTAAAAGAAACAATAAAGTGAAAGAAAAACAACATGTTTTTGTTTTAATTAATATTTTCGCAACAATTATATCAAAGTGTGTCTATTAATAAAAAATGCGAGCTTTATTGAAATGACCTAGTGCAGGTAGTAGGTGTGGTTGGGTACAGCAAACGAAAGAGCATAAACGTATTGTCTAAGGGCACATTTATAGTGGCGGCTGGAGCATTTTCAGTTACTGCTCAGTTGCTATGCAGTAACTAGCACAGCAACTGAGCCGAGCAGATTGAATGCGGGCTGACATATATGGTCAGTTCAACAAAAAAAGGTGTCACAAGTTTCTCGTAGATAATTTTGGTGTCGTTAATAAATTCTCAAACGATGTTGAAAGACGAAAAACGTATTAGTTTTGCAAGGAATAACCAATTCAAACATGGTGGAATCAAGGTGACTCCTTATTGAACTGTCGAAGGCGGCATTCTAATCGACAAAAAGATGGTGTGTGACGATTTGTTTCTCTAGGATCTTCTTCAAGATTTGTCATAGGGTAAATATTTGGTCGACGGTAGACTTTTCAGATCTGAAGCCACACTGATAAGGTTCAATCAGTTGGTTGACGGTGGGCTTCTGTCTTTCACATAATATGCTCAACAGAACCTTAAAGAGGCTTATCCCACGGTAGTTGTCACAAATGGTGTGTTCGCCTAACTTGAGAATTGGACAGACCACACTGAGGTTCAAATTGTCTGGAATGCATTGTTGTTTTTAAGCCGAGCTTTAGCAGTTAAGACCTCGTTATAGTCAACCAGCCGAACTTCAATGCAGTCATAATTTGAGTTTCCGGGATATCATCTCTCTTGGAGGGGATTGTTATCAGCATCGCAATTTAAAAGACTAGATAAGTGTTACCGTTTTTTTATCAGGGAACGACCAGGTGTCTTATGAATTTTGAGATGCATGAACTTACGGCCATATGAAGTCAACTCATGCCAACATTTATGCAGTCAACACCATGTAGCACGGGGCACAGCACTGGATGGTACCAACAAACAGTCGAAATAGTATTTTTACCATAACTTTGTTATTTGGTAACAAAACGCGGCTAGCGTTTTTTAAAGCAGTCTGAATGATTGCGACATCACTGCAAATCAATCAAGACTCAGTCAAAACACATCTAACGACTTGAACAAAGAAAAATATCTACACATTAAATGCGTTTATTGAATATTTTGGCAAAGTTTACTATTACCACGTTTATCCGACGCTTCAAATCGGTATGAACGAAGAACCTTATATATAAACCATTAAATAAAATTAACTTCAAACCGTCTTCAAAATTTCAAAGGGATTCAATGGGTGCGTTTCTACAACTAAAGTAGCGGAAAGTGAAAGTAGTTTTGAAAACGCACACAATAATACCTCATTTTAAATCGGTTCTTAAAATTTGAAGTCGCTCCGAAAGTACACATAAACAATTTCTTATTTCTTATCAACTTACTGAAGCTTGCTTATTTTTTTGCACTGTTCTAAACTTTGTTGAGCCCAGTGACAAAAACTACATTGAGTTGTCAACTTTCAAAATGCTTCTACAATCGCTTTCATTGAAATTGACTCAGTATTTGAGTAAAAACATACTACTTTAAACCGTACTAGGACACAACGATATCAATGAATGTGCTTTAACGTGCCGGATAAACGTGGTATATAAATTTGACAATATTTGCTTTTCCAAGCCAAATTTTCTTTTTCTAGCAAACAAGTGAATACTTTTGAAGAAGTGCTTAAGAGTAATTTATATACTTTAATCTCTGTACTTTAAATTTTAACCTCTTCTGTCTGTAGGTTTCATTTTAAATTGGGTGATCAAAATTTTGCTTTTTCTTTTGAGGTCAAAATTATCAGAAAACTACATGATTAAAAAACTTATCAAATCTGCAAGTTATTTCCACACAATAAAATAATGCAGCTATTATATCTTATATCCTATGGATTTCATAAAAAATCTTACACTCTATTCAAACTTGTGATATGTGGCTGTTAATACTAATTTGAAAATTTGAATTATATTCGACATATAAGTCGAATTTCTTTTTGCAAATATGTGTCAATTTGAAACATGATAAACATGAAACCGGCATCAAAATTCCAATTTGTGAGTATTCTGATCATCTTTGCACCTTATTTTCAATATTATCCACTAGACCAATTTTTATATGGTATGACCGTCTAAACAGTGTTATACATGTTCTCACAACACTCTGAATTACGTTATACGGTCTTTGAATTACGATTGTAAATTACCCCGTTCTCACTACGCAATCGTTATTCAGTTTGACAGGATTAGCTGCAAGGATGCCGGATATATAACCACATACTGGAGCATAGATGCCAACTTCGTGTGATAACTCACTTTTCGTGATTTTTTGAGAGCTGTGTGACAATGTGTGATTTTTGAAATGAAGCGAGTGATTTTTCACTCATGCGTGATTTTTTTAATCACTCACTTTATTGTTGAAGAGTGCGATCAAGTAAATTCGAAAACACGAATATTAACCAAAAAGCCCAACACTGTAATTGAAATTTGCTAACGCAGGTATAAAGTTTAAAATTTTAAAAAGTTGATATTAAGTTTATATCGCAAATTCAGACAATTTAAATTAGGTCCACTGATATATATTATATCGAACTAGCCAAAATTTTCATATCTAAATTTTGATCTAGCAAATAAGATATTAATAAACTAACAGAACAAATAATAGAAAATATCTCATTATTTGTAAAATTGTATTGCATTAAATACTCTTTTATGCTGTAAAATTGGAATTGCTTTTGAGTGATTTTCTGTTCTGTGTGTAATTTTTGCGTGATTTTTTGTTCTGTGTGTGGTTTTGCGTGATTTTTTTTCTATGTGCGTGATTTTTTTGCTGTCAGTGTCACACGAGTGAATTTTATATATATGTTGTGTGATTTAGTGATTTCGTGTGTGAATTTTGGTTGGCATCTATGTACTGGGGGAAATGGTGGCAGATTTGCAGAAGTAAGGTTTTTATATTAAGGGTATTCATGCAAAGAGGCAAGAATATAATTTGGGCAATTAGTTATTTTTATCAAGCAGGTTGCATGAGCATCCCTTTAAAGTCGATTGAGCATTTGCATCATATATCAGCTGTTTGCAAGTTCAGGGTTTGCTTTCTGCAAATGAAGTATATAAATATTTTTTAATTCCTTCAATTCAGAAAATTTCCATTTTTACCTCTTCCATGTTATTTAATTAGTTTAACAATTTTGAATATATCTTCTCCTGCTTCTAATTTTTTTCTTTTGCTTTAATAAAATAAATCAGCTGATTGATGTTATAAGTTTGCCTGTTCGTTTGCTCAGCTAAATTGTTGAGCAAAGATATCTGGTTTGTGCAAAAGCTTCTTCATACAAACTTTGACAGTTCATTTATAAGGAGAATAAACTTATACGGTTTAAACCGTTTATAAGGGTTTTGCCCAGTTGCATGAATACCCTTATTGTTTTTTTTTTTATTCACCTGTATAATTAATATTACTAAGTTATATCAATTAATTTTTCAAGCAAAAAAAAAAAAATACTTTCACTGCTGACAGTTATATGTCTTGTTGTGTTTGTTTTTTTTTCTCTCCAAGTGCTGTTTCCGACAAATTTACGATAAAGATTAGAGATGAAACCTATTTATACGTAATTCGGATAGTAATACAAACTGAATTAGTAATTCAGCTTGTTAAATTTTGTATGGCGAATTACGTTGCTCGGAACCAAGGTTTATTTATATAAGGTTGAATACATTTTTGACGTTTTCTCATTTCGGCACCCTTATTTTGAAATGAGAGCAAAAGAGCGTAGTCATTTGGGTAAAGAACTGACACGGTTGCCTGAATATAATACTATTGGTAGTTTTTTGGAGTACTCGAAACTTTCATTGCATTGGACAACGGTGATCGTAAAAACCACTTTTACTTCCAATTTTGACAAAAATCAAAATTTTAACACATCTTGACTTGGTGTGTACACAATAAAACAGAAAACTGCACAAAACTCTGAAAAATACTTTTTTTTCTCGAGCAGCACAAAACCCTACTCTGCAAACGTCAAAATATTTGTGTTTACATAAAATAAAGATGCGTCAAAAAATGTACGCAACCTTAAATAAATCAACCTTGGCTCGGAACATAATTGAGCTTGGAATTACGAATGAGTGCCGAATTACGTGCAGTGAGAATATGCTGTTATGTTGTTCGTGTGAAGATACCTTTTCCTGCTGTAATTGTGAACGAGTATTTCAAGCATTCATTGTGAATACGTGTGCATTTTGTGACAAACAGCTGAGAATTTTACAAATTTATTTTCCTTCAAACAAATAGTTGTTTTAGAAAACTTGTTGACACAATTAATATTATTCATAATAACAAAAAAACCTTCATACATTTAAAAGCAATTTTTTAAATAAACGGCAATGCCTAATACCAGCAGAAGTCCAACAAAACGCAATAACAATGACTCGACGCAGAAAAGCAACTTGAGTAGAAGTGGTTCTTCCAGCCGCAGTAGCGGCAGAAGCAGAGCGCGAAAAAGGTGATTAAATTTTAAAATATTAATATTTTGTATAAAATTCAATAATTATTCATATATAAAAAAAGGAAACTATGTGAGGTTTCCAATTGCAGTGAAGATGAGCTGGAGTCCGAATTAGAAGACTGTAACATGGAAGATGCCATAGCCATAGAGAAGAAGCTGCGTAAAATAGCTCGTTCCAATGCATTAAGCGATGATGAAATGCGCAAGTTGCTGCAGGTAGGCATTAATGGCAAAGTCTGAAAGATATAGTTAAACAATTTGTTATTTTTTAGAAATTTGTCAAAAACGAACACATATTGGCTTTTGTTACGCTGAAAGCAGAAGACGAGTTGGCACGGGAGCAACGTGAAGCTGAGCAGCGCGCTGTCATCATAACCGATACACCTTCTGTACCGAAATTGACGCGTGCCAAGGCCAAGGAACTCAATCGCACACCTGCCATAGCCTTGCCCTCACTAACCGACTCTGGTTCCACAGAAATTGCATCGCTTATAGTAGATGAGCTGCACTCTGATGAGGATGACGAAGAGTACACATTTCAGGAAGATGATTTTATTGTATGTAGTTGCTGACATATCACTTAAAAGAGTGCCCATAAATTCTTGATGAACTTTTTTTTCTTTTTATCAAGTCTGATGATGATCCTAATACCACTATCTCTGATATGGACTCAAATCCACGCACACCTGGTACTCCACTGACACAAACCGAATACGAAGATTCGCCTGTAAAGTTCAGTGCAGATGGTTGCTTTAAGGTACCCTTCGACAAACAGGCCAATCTGCGCATAGCAACACGAACGCGTTCCAAATTCTGTCTGCAACAGACTACAATTGAAGACTTGCAATCTGAGTTCGTGCCGCCCGATGTAGAACACTTTGACGTGCAGGAAGCGGCAGAGTTAGCGGCAAATGATGAAGATTGGATGCAATTCTTAAATGATTTCTCCAAGCCGTTAAGTGAGTTGCGAATGGTTCACGAATGGTCAAATATAGTCACTATATTTTTTCTTTAAACAGACAACACTTTTATGGGCGATGATGATGATCCAGTAAATGATCCGGAATATGTGGCTGCAGAAAAAATTCCAGGTAATTTGAAAAAACCTTGACTTAACCAAAAATAATTTACGCTACATTCTTGTAAGTTGATGCCGAGGAGCTGCGCGATGTGAACATATCTAAGAAAGAGCTCACCGAGTTGGTCGCAGAACTTTTTGAGGGTTTACTAAATGAAGGCATTTCACTGGAGAGCGTCGAACTAGAAACGCCACAAAAATTTCTACATAATAGCACTGTTAACGACAAGCAGCAAACACCAGCTACACCTGTAACGCCCGTCTTGCCATTACAGGAACGTGATGTGGTCTCGCGGCAGATTGACTTCGATGCACAGCAACAGTCAATGTTGATGACGAACGCGCCCACACTCAATAGTTGCGTCTCCGATGCAACCATCTCCTCGACTAACTTGATACAAAATGAATATGCATTTCAGCCGAATGTCATGTCCACACCATCAACCAGTCTTTGTTTAGAACCTACCACAATGATACCTATTGCCAATATACCAAACCATCATATAGTTTCACAAATGATAACTCTGCCTGAGGCGGCGGTAAGAACAGAACCTGAACTAATTGCTGTGCGTGTGGCAGGTCAACCGAATTGCTTTCAACTAGCAAAGGTTGTGTCAACAACAGATGCTATAGAGCAAAGTCAAATAGTAAATACTACTGATACTCGTTATACCACACCTTATGATACCAACTACACTTGGAAGTATATTTCCATCAAAAAGCACGTTTATTCAGAATATATGCAAAAGTTTGAAAATTTAAGAAATACCAAAATGCTGCAACCAGTGGATAATTTGCCAAGCACTACTATTGGTTTTACGCAACAACAGCATGATATGTTGCAACAACAATTGCGCATACATGTGCAGCTATTGACACAAAATATCCTACAAACTTACAGTCATCCGGATCTCTGGGAATATGCCAACAAGCCATGTCAAATGTTAAACGATTTAAAGGAGCATGCTCAGCAGGATGCCTCATTTAATGCCTGGAATCTAAATGCAGCAGTCGAATTAATAGCGGATTGGAAAGAGAAATGTGCCGAAGATAGCACAGAAAATCGCGAGATGATGAAGTGAGTATTTTAAGAGCAATTCTTTCGTTTCTTCTTTTTACGTTTATTTTTTCTTCTACAGATTTCTTAACAATGAGGTGGAAAAAACGTTAGTTTAAATGATATAATTTTAACTGCTTAACTTTAAAGTTTTATCCTTATCCTTTCATTTACAGTAATAAAAATACGCGTCAAATAGCGCGCTTTCCCCCGCTCATTATGGAAAAGATGCTTAACAGCACAGTTTTTATGTATCCTGAATTTTTACCGCGTGTTCCTTTCACACTGAGAAACAAAGATAAAAGGTATGAAGTATTCGCTCCTGCCGAATCACATCTGCTTGCCATGGGCTTGGAAAAACATATGAAGCACGGACGTAATATCAATAATAAACCAATTTCGTTACGCCGTGCTTGTGAGCGCATCAGCAAGGATACTATCTTTGGCAAAACGCCACGTCGTATTTGGGATCGCATCAAAATTCTGCGCACTGCCGATTATTATAATCCTGTTAAGGTAAGCTTTTTCGTTTTGACATTAAAATACTTTTTATTCTGTATAATTTGTTTGTGCTCTCTTTAGTTTTTCTTTGAACATGGTCTGCCACCGCCTATTGAGTTTCAAATTTATACATTCCCAAACAATACTGTGTTACCACCAATTGAGCGAGCACCTGAATTACCGTTAGCTTGGCAAAAATACCTTAAAGAGGTGAGCTTAAATATATTTTAGTTGAGTTTTTTTATATAACTATCACTTATTGCAATTGCGATCTTGAGATTGTCTCGAAAAAAATGAAACCTACTCAAGATATCAAGTGGTGACCGTGGCATGTAGGTTAAGTGTGTGGCTTAACATGCTCGGAGCCCGAGTTCGATCCCCAGCCGCGGCGAAGTTTTTCAATAAAAAAATTTTTCTGATCAGTCACCACCACTGCAGAAAATGACAAACCTAAGAGTAAATAATGCCATATAAAGCTTCTTGGGAACATGAACTTTAGCCGTACTGAGTCAGCATAAAACATGTAGGTTCAGTTCTCAGTCAATATATGCAAACATTTAATAACACACACACAACACAATTGATCATAAGAATCTCGGTCAAAGTCCTTTCAAGGGCTGAAATGGCCAATTTATTTTTTTTTTACTCAAGATATTCTTGCCACTATACCATATGGGAAACTGATTGTTATTAATGCTGCTCAAAAATTGTATGTCGGTAAAGTACTTATTTAGATTAAAATAATAGTTGCGTGGTTCCAAACATATCTCCAAAGTGACAATCCGCCATTTCATTAATTATTTTTCACACGGAGTTGAAAAATATGGTTTTCATTTTTAAGATGACTGTTGATGATCAAATTTGCATTTAAAATTTGTAAAGTTCCTCTGCAATTCCAGGTATTCAATTAATTTCAAAATCAATTAATTTATAATGACCAACACTTTGTAATGAGTAACGTCTGTTATAATTAGCGCGTAGACCCAAAAAATCGTTCGCAAGTTATTCCACGTGATTTTTATTTGTAATTATATTAGCCAAAATGTTTTGGTTAGCAATTCTCCACTAAATGTAATTTCTTTAAACTCTTCATCGATTCTTTAGCACGATTTAATATAAAATAATCTTACTCAAATTACAAGAAAATGTAAAAAATTAATTTAAATCCACCGCTCGATCAACATCTCGCTCCAACACGATCGCGTGGTATCAAACGCAATTCCGAACCATGCTTCAAGAAAACATTGCCAGCCGTTTGTGCTGGGCTAATGCCAATACCATCGTCTGTAATGATTGCACTGGTTTCTGCAGGCACCTTAAATTCCTCAGCTGCAAACTTCAGAACAGCTGTAAAGGGTGTCTCCTCTGGTACATTCAATACCTTGAAAGGTAATTTTGGATCGGATGTCAGCGTTATTTTAAATGTTACTTTGGAGCTCATTTTTGTTTATGGAATGAATTTTCTAAAGTTTAAAGAGTGGTTTGACAGGAAATTGGTCTAGTGACGTGTTAACTTTTTTCTGCAAGATTCTCCAAGACACTGCTGCTTTTGGTGTCGTGGTTATAACCTCGAAAGAATTAACTGAAATAAATTTATGCGTATAGTTTTATAGTTGTTAAAAGTTTCATTGCATTTCTACTTTTTATTTTTATTAAAATACTTAAAATAATAAATAACATTTACCTCGGTGCTGGCCAAAGAAGTAAAATATAAGGAAATGGTGTTCTTCTCACATACAGTGTACGTGTGATGCGGCATGTGATGAGCGAGACGAAGGGTGTTTTTGACAGTTCAGTATCCACTGTTGGGATATCGAATTGTCAAAGTACAAACATTTCTCCATAGGTGCATTCATTTTCCATAATTTCACACAATTTTAGGGCGCGTTTTTTAAATGAATGAATGATTGAATATAAACCAAGTGTATAAACAATTTTTTTTTTTTTTGAAAATTAATAACTTTTTATATTATTTGCTAATTTTATTCTCCACTTTAGAGTGAAACCGAACCGAACGGGGACCGAACAATCAAAAAAAAACGGTAACGCACCAAATTGTGTACCTCAAGGGTGGTGTAGAAATAGTAAAGTAGTACAATATAGCATTTTAATGAACAAAACAAATAAGATAGCGATTGCTTTAAACTTGATCACATATTGAACAGTCGCGTTGTTCAAGTTTCCGAAATCCGAAACTTTGGCCCTTTTTTAACGATGCCACCCAATACGGCCCTTGTGGATGTTAATGTATTTTTGAGAACCAACACAAATATGAGAGGTGCCGCACTTTTGTTCAACTACAGCACTTCCTTATATTTTACTTCTTTGGTGCTGGCTGCTTCTGGCCAATAAATCTCTACTGTTGTCAGTTCATTGTGAATTATCTAAATAAATTAGAGCTGCCATATAATAAACTTACAATGACCGAGTGTAGGAATGTCACATTGTTGTTATCTGAGTATGACGATAATTTTATGATATTGCTGCCCTTGTTCACCAAGCTCAATAAATAACTCCTTATTTTAAAAATTTCATTAAGGAGGGACATTACATTCGCGACAGAGAAAACTTAAATATTTTTCCAAATTTTTTTTGTTATTGAAGAGAATTGAACAAATGACAAGAAAAAAAAAATTGAAAAAAAAAAATATTTTTCACACCAACATGGCTTTATTAAGCTTCAAAGAGTCGCAAAAATTGTCCGATCTGAAAAAATAAATAAAAATAACTTCAATCTTAACAAACTTGGTAACCGTATGACGAGCTTTTTTTCAATTTTTTTTTTTCAATTTTTGGTGATGTTCCAAATTTGAGTGTTTTTTTCGAAGAAAATATTGACTTTAAAAATTCATAAAAAATCGAAAAAAAATTTAAAAAAGTTCGTGTCATACGGTAGTGAATAAAGTTTTTTTAAAAAAAAAAAACAAAATTTCGTCAAATAAGTCCGGTAGTGCCGCAACCAGTACGAAAAACATGGTTTCGAGATAAACGCGTTCAAAGTTTGTACGTAGGTACATCTGTCGTTCGTAGGTAGCGCGAAAATTAAAAATGCGCTCTCACTAATCCGGCTGTAACTTTTGAACCCGTAGGAATTTATCCAAGAAATTTGTTTTCTTAGAATCTTAAGAATATTTACTAATATACAAAATTATAAACTCGATTTAAAGAAACGGCCAATGTCATGTGCTGAATATAAAAAAGGTAAAAATAGAACGCTAAAAAAAGGAGTAAGGTTGGTAAAAACGGGCGTAAATATAGGATGTTTATAGTCATTAAATAGTTTAAATATAGTCATTTGGAATGACTTTCTGTTACTGTATTCAATTCGTGCGTTCCAGATTATCCATTTTCTCTGCTTTCGTCCATGTACTTGAGGTTAGAGAAAGATTCTTTGCTGTAAAAAAATAGCGCTGTCACCTACAAAAAATAATTGTATTACAATATTAACCGCCACTAAAGAAATATTATGACTAAGTAACATAGTTGCTTTTTATTTAAACAAATTCATCAACTGATCAACAACACATACTACATATTTATTCTTTCTGTTCCAATGTTGTTTCTTTATTCGTTCTATTTTCGAGAAACAACATTCTATTGCATTCGTTATGTTCTTAATCTGTAATGATTTCAGAAACACAGCCATAAAAAATAAGTACTACAAAAACTAATATTTTGACATTTAGTCAAAATGGAATCATTGGTCGATCACGTAATGTCAAATGATAATAGAGAAAGTTCGCATTTACTATAGCCGCATCTAACAGATAAAAGTCGAAACGATTGCTTCTCTTATTCTTCTTTGATGAGTTCAAATTTGTTCTGCAATGTGATCTGGTTGATTAAAAAAATAAAAATAAAAAGACCATAGGAAAAACGTTTACTCAACTGCAGTTGCCTGCCTTTTAACGTCTATTCGATAGAACATAGGTTTATCTACTTTCGAATTTTTGCTCTGATTTCGCGGTAAACGGCCTATTTCAAAACAAGCTCAAAATTTCAGTAAGCTAATGTTACTGATTAGTTTTATACTATATTTTGCTTGATAACAGTTTTGAAGTTCATCTCTTAAGGCAGTATTCTAGTCTAGGAGTACAAATTTTGGGTATTTTTAAAGAAAAAATAATTTTTGTAAAATTTAAAAAAACAAACAATATTTTTACCAACAATTTTTCTGCACTCTCCCAAAATTATTGTTAAAATTCAACAATTACAATTGTTAATAAATTTAACAATTTCCATGATAAAAGTTTCCCTTGCTTTTGAGTTTTAATTTTTTATTTTCAAAGATTGACAATTTTTATTGTAGTATTGTTAAATTTATTGTTGTTTTTTTTATTGTTGAATTCAACAATTCAATTGTTTGTTGGAAAAAAAAATTGAAACTTCAATTCAAACAAAAAAAAAACAAAAAGCTTTAAATTTTTTTTTGTTTTATTTTAAAACTTCAATTAATATATAAATGCAGAATATAATTCAGATATAAATTTTGTATCGTGCTTGCAAAAGTAACAAATTATTAACGATATAAAGGTAAATATTGTAATTATATCGCACACTAAATACAAAACAGTCACAACTCGAAAAACATGACTTTTCAGGAGAAGCGAAAAATAAAACGCTTTGGTTGATACTGCAGAAGAAAAGCCATTTTCATTTAAACACACACACTTCATTCTTCCAGTTAATGAAGAAAATAATGAAAAAGATACTGAGATATATGTTTTGTGAATTGATTTATAACAAAAAGTTGGTATAAAAAAATTTTGAGTTGTGACTGTTTTGTATTTAGTGTGCGATATATTATTTCATTAAGCTAAAATATTTTATGGTGTCCATTCATGTTTCATGTTCGGTGATTTGGTGTTTAACCATGACTTTGAATCCAAACGATTCTTTGGGGATTCTACAGACGTCGTTCTGGCCTTTTGCACATTTTAAAGACTTTTCCATGCAAATATATTGGCTTCAAAGCAGAGAAGACAGAAAACGTGAATATAACAAAGCTATAGGCTTGTAAATTGTATTTGTTAAAAGCTTGTTAAATATTGTTTAATAAAATTTTTACAACAGGCGTTGTAAAGATGTTAAATTTTTTGAGAGTTTATTTTTTGACAGATAATTTTTTCAATTTTTTGACTTTTAAATTTTGACATTTAGTTTTTGACTTTTAAATTTTGACATTCAATTTTTGACGTTTAAATTTCGACATTTTAACTTTCATAAATGACAAGACAACCATCAAAATTTCATTTCGAAAATATACAATTTTGATTGTTATTTCTAACAAGAAATCAACAATTGCTATTGTCAATGCTATTTTAACCAAGATAATTGTTATTTTATTGTTAGAATTAACAATTTTTTTTTGAGAGTGTATAAAAAAGTTATGCATATTTTAGCAATTCAAAAAATTGACAATTGAAAAGTTACAGGCTGGTTAAGTGAGAGAGTGAGGAAAAAGGTGCGTCCTTGTTGACATGATTCCATGCCTCATGCTGATCTGAAAAAAAAGAAAAACAAATTCTTAAAAATTAAAAATATCGATATGGTCTGAACGATGGCGGCTGTTTGAAAAAAACAAGTGATTTTTTAAACTGTTTTAAAGTTTTCAATTTTTTTTCATAGTAAAAACCAACATATTTACATAATCATAGTTCCAACGATAGAGATATATTAAGAAGGTACACACCAAATTTCAAATTTATCAGTTCATTAGAACTTGAGAAATAATGTCAACCGTATAAGAAAAAGGTAGTAGTAGAGAATAACGCGTTTAAAGATTAAAATTTTAACAATTTCTTAAATTCGTTTTTTATTGTTTAATTATCAATATATTTCTTATAAAAAGTTAGTCAAATTTTTTTTTATATAATCGAATTTTAACAAACCATAACAACTTTGTGTCTAGACCAGAGAAGGGCACGAATTAAATTTCCTATCCCATGGGATTGGAAGCAAAATGCTGCTTGCGCGACGTTGACACATGAACAGTGTAAGCTACTTCGTGTGGCTTAAGGGCTAACTATAATAGCCACATGCTGGCAGACTGAATTGTCAAAATGAAAGCGAGCCTATATAAATATATGAGTATACCCATAATTGGAATAGCCACACTTTCGTTAAGTTTCGTTGACTTTCATTGGCTTATTGGAGAGCGATTCAAATCGCTCACAGCATAGGCAAGTGTCAAAAACAAATTGAAAATAAAAATTTCATACAGTTCAAGCAAAGCAACAAGGGTTGTTTTTGTTAATTTATTTTTTTTATATCATTTTATATATTTTTTTTCAAAAAAACTGACAAATAATCTTAGACAAAACAAAATAATTTTGTGACACTTCTCAAAGCCAACGTTGGGCAATTATGGGCATTCTTCGATTTTGACAACAGCCGGCTTGCTTTCCGTTCAGTTCTTGACATAAACGTATGCCAGCATGTGGCTATTATAGTTAGCCCTTAACGATCGTGTGCATTCGGCTGATGCTTTGTTTTTATTTTGGCAGTAAATCAAGTCAGTTTCTTTTCAACATTTGTTGAAATAACATCTCTGCTCAATTTTTTTAAAATATAGCGAGAAAATACGTAAAATTAATCTTCGTTTTTCTCTGCTTTACACACAATCAAAGAATGTTATAGTATGTGTGTGCCCATTGCTGATCTAGACTATAGGTCTGTTCCCGTACTCTAAAGTTTTAGTCCAATTTACCAGTTTTTACCAGTTTAAGTCCGAGAAGCGTTCCCGTACTCAAGAAAATGGTAAAAGAGAGTGCAATCGAGAGAGTTTAACATTTCCCCTCCTTGTCAAAAGTTGCAAGTTTTAGTCCGAGAAATTTCTTCGGGTAAAAATGGTAAAAGTGTCAAACAGCTTAAAATCAGCTGTTTACAAGTCAGCAAAGAAATTGCGATACATCAAAACTTCTATGAAACTATTAAAATGGAAACTAGAAACATGGGAAAATGTGTAAAAACTAATATAAATGCTAAACATCTGAATTAATTTCAATATTATTGAAAATCTCAAGCATTTCGCTTGCACTGCCGATGTTCCATATCAAGCCAACGCTGGACAAACATTCTTATTTGACAGTTTTTACAATTTTAGTCCGAAAAGCGTTCCCGTACTTTTTTGTGTTTTTCTCTATTTTCGAGAGATATTTTCTTACTCTCAGACTTTTGACAGTTTTACCATTTTTAGTCCAAAAAGTACGGGAACAGACCTTATATTAACTGATTTAATGGGTTAAAGTCTGAATTGGAAGTGTAGTTAAAATTTGCAACTATGGCGGCACCATTGTGAATACAAGTAATCATATATGTTCACAATTATTTTTTATTTTTATTAAAGGTTGGTCTATTTGCAAATTTAACAATTAGCCAAATATTTTGATTTTATAAATGTTAGTTCATGTGAAGCATAAAGAATAGTACCGGTAAATGAATTAGTATTTTCTTAATCTTGAAATCCGCTTGTGTGTTAAAAATAATCACTTTCATGCGCTTAAAATACCTTTTTATTTATTATATTTAACCATAGAAATCGCAAGCTGATCCAGAATCTACTACTTCGCCAAATATATGTGCATCCAATGAGGCTAGTGCATCTTATTTGAAGTTTGTGCGTGAAGCAGTTGGCGAGGACGTTTATCTGCCGGATAGTTTTATGGTTGCAGCTGAGCCGGAGATATACGGTACGAGTGCTCCTCCCACAGCAGCTATAGTAACAGCCACTCATGAAGTATCACAAGGACAGCAATCCAAAAACAAAAATAAAGGAAAAAAATCAGGAAAACTTAACAAAAAACAAACGTTGACAATCAATGTTAACTACGTTTTTGGAGCTGACGCAGCAACGAGCTTCCTAAACAACAGCAATAATAGCAACACTAGTGCTCCAGCTATACTCGATTTGAGCCACGCTGAAACAAGTGAAACTGTTTTGGTCAATGAAAGCTCCTGCACTACTTTCCCACCATTGCCAGAATTTAGCAGAGCACAAAATAAAACTGCATCTGTAAACGAAACAAAACAACCACCAGTTGTTGCCTATAACTATGATGTTGCTCAAAACACTTGGCAACCTGTTCTAGCAACTCTGCCCATATCGCCATCACCAGTGGATAGAACACAGAAAAAGCTAACAGATTACTTCACTATTCAGCAGGTTGGTCAAAGCAGTTGTTGGGAAGATTTGGAAAGTGAAGACAAGTCGAGTGAAGCAAAGAAAAATCGTTGCAGAATCAGTCAGAAAAAGCTATACAAGCCGCGTACTTCATTCAATATTTCAAAACGTTTACGCAACGTTTCGTTAAAACATCGCCAGACACAAAATCTGCGCAGACGCTACGCTGTTCTACTGACTGGCTATCGTTTGCATCTGCAGAAGCAAGTGCAACGTTTTAAACGCAAACCACTTGTTCAATATTTTTATCGACAATTTAAGGCACTAGAACTCTACAGCGATTTGCTTACTTCACTTAAAATGAGTTGCAAAAATTTAGCTACAACATCAAATGGTGTCGGTGCAACTACATCAGCAGGTAGTCCGCTTGGGTTGGGTAAGCGTCCACGCAGTATAGCCTTGCAGCAACAACTGGATGAAGAGGCTAGCGGTGGGCGCATCAAGAAAATAAATCGACAGGAAGAGAATTTTAGAAACATGCTGCTGCCTGATAGTGCAGAAGATGCAAATCGCAAGGATGCAAGTTAGTCGAATTTTATTTCAAATCTTTAAACTACCTCTACAGATTTTTGTTCATGTTGTTTTTAGTTTACGCATTCAACTTCTATGAAAAAGTGGAGGAGGTTCTTAAATCATCTAATCGTCCTGAGGATTGCAAAAGATTCAACTACATACTCAAGAGCTTTGATCCAAAACGCGATAAAGTCTCAGAACTGTATTATGTAAGTTATTTGATTTTAACTGTTATACATTTTTGTTTATTAATTTTATTTTTTAAATTATAGAAATTGGAACGCCTTTTTCTGCCTGACTTTCCTGAATTGGCGCAGGTTTTTCTTACCTTTCTGTTGCCCGCTGAGGCAGCAGAGATTGGAAAATTTTTTGAGCATTTCATGGCTGAAAATATCAAGATTTTCATCAATAAACTTAACATATATTTTCATAAGCAACCAGCACAGATGCGAAAAGTTTTCAATTGTCTTAGTGAATTGGCCGATGAGGAGAATGTAACCATTAAAACAGTTGAAAATAAAATTTTACCACTGCTCAGAGGGAATAAATTTCTAGAGGATTGGTTTATGCAACTGTTTCCGGAGGTACCACCACCAGAGCGGTAAGTTTAAACTAAATATAATAGTTTTCCTCTAGGTGCTTGTTAGTTTTGTTAAATTTTCGACAAAATGAAAAGGTGGTTTCTCGCAAAACCAAAAAAAGTACAAATGCCTCAGAAAAAAAATTGTGTATTTCGATCTCAAAATATGGAGTGATATATACAACAAAAGGGGACAAGGGTGCGACCTGTACATGGCAACGTGCCTGACTGCCTCAACTTGGCGAGGCCAGTATTATTCATGTCAAATTCATCTCAAGTCGACTCACACCTCCACGTGGTGTCTCTTGGCATCTAATTTGAGCGGCGGGTTTCGGATTTTTAGTTGGCAAAGATACGGCATTATGTCCTGCAATTCACTCCTGTGAATAAACGACTTGCCATAATCCGCTTCAAGCCTAAAATTTTTAACATAACAAATCCGACAGAAGTAAAATATGGCGAGACCAAAGAAAGTTTCTATGAGCGCCTTGAAGATGTATACGAGCGCTGCCCCGATAGGACATAAAAATCGTACTTGGTTGGCAAGGAAAACATATTTGGTCCAACTGTTGGAAAGCTCAGTCTTCACGACAACTCATCCGATAACGGAATGAGGTTGATTGACTTCGCCGCAGCACAAAACATGGTCGTAAGTAGCACTGGATTCAAGCATCTCATTACATATTCATAAGGCCATCTAGCTGCCCCCTGTACAAAAAACGCGCAACCAAATTGATCACGTTTTGATTGAAGGAAGGCACTCTTCCAGTGTACTAAACGTACTCACGATTTGTCGTGCAAACATACACTCGGATCACTATCTTGTCAGCCAAGATTCGCACACGTCAGCCAAGATAAGTTGCAGTCAAAACGGATATCCGAAGTCTTAGCTACTCGACTCTCACTTCTTTAAGAAAGCTCTCCTCCGATTAACGATATATGCGCGCAGTAAACGCACTTATCCCACTCTATGTGTACGACTGCCGAAGAGATGATAGGCTATCACCGCCCTCGCCGTAACCAGTGGCACGACCAGTCGCGATGCCACTGTAGAGGAGACACCAGGCAGAAATGCGTGAGTGCGAGAAATTGAGATGCATAGCGATAGGAATCAGACTCGAAAAATTTTCGAAAAAATAAGACGCCTGGCCGATGATTTTAATACTGGAGCCTCTTCCGGCAAGGTTGAAAATGGGAATCAGTGACAGATATCCAGAGTACACTGATGTTATGGAGGGAACACTTCTCTAGTCTTTTAAATTTCGTCACTGATATTTTGTCGATGAGCCTAATTGCTTAAGTCTTAATATAAGGCGGGCCTGTTCAAAGAAGGTACTCCAGTGTTTCTTGGATACTTGTTTCTTGTAACTTCCTGCAGTTTTCATCCGTGGTAATAACCAGCTTACCAGCGAGGATACCCACCAGTATGTTGCTGTCTCTTCTAGAGCGTGTCATTAAGTGAAGTCCGTTTTCCACATGATATATCACACATGATTCTCGAGATCTTGCGTGTTAACGTATCTTTCCATCTACGACTGACCGATTGCTTAGCTCCTTAAACCAGTACTAGGTTTTTGTACAATTTCTGTAGCTACGTGTTCTATGAGCTCTGCTGCCAGCCCGGCACTTTTCCTTTGCTAATCCGTCTGCTATCACGTTTCCGGCAATGCCCTGGTGGCTTCAAGCTCAGTACATGCACACTCTCTTTAAAGTGCTCAATGCATCTAGTGCGTCTTTGCTTGCCAGAACATTTCTGAACTCAACAGTATCGGAGCACATGGATTTGAAACAATTGATCAGTTTTAATTTTTTTTTATTTTCCAGACTGCTTTCTACGCCGGAACATATCAACCTGAAGGAAACGCAAAATAATCAAACCGGTGAGTTCTTGGAAACAGTCATGAATCTACTGGATTCACCAACGCATGATCAAATTCAACAGCAACAACAACAACAAACACAGTGTCAATTGCGAGTATGTACAATTTTTTAAAATTAAAAATATTTCTCAAAATTAAGCTTTAAATAATTTAAGTACATCAACGGACGCATATTTTACGGTTCCAAAATAACGTTGCCCGCAAAATTATCTTTCATGGCACAAAAATATGTCGAAGAAAGCAAGCCAGAACCAAAGGAACAAGAAAATGATGTGACGAATAAATGCAACGCTGGCTGCATACATGCTATACGCGAACATGGCGAACAACGAATAATTGCAGCAACAATGGCTGCAGCTGTGGCAGCCGCAGCAGCAACAACAACTGATTGCAGCAGCAGCGAAGACAATGAAAAATCCGAAGAGGAGGATGCATCCAAAAGTAGTTAAAGAACGTTTAAAAAAATTATGAATCATTTAAACTTTGTTTTCATTTCCTTTCTAGCATTAATAATCGATTCCACTGGCGATGATGAAAGTGGCTGCTCTAGTACGATTGAATCGTGCGATGAAGCGACACTGCGATATCATGCTGTACGTTTAAATCCGAATTACTATAGCAATGCTTGCTTTACTGCTACCACCAGCACATCACATACACATGGCCTGAACTCACAACAGCACGCGCAGGGCACAAAGCGTGCTTCTTTGAATTTTGGTGACGATAACAAACTCTCGCCACGAAAACAGTCAGCTGTGGGAACATCATCATTCAGCGGAGGCTCCAATGCGCAACTTACATGTTCACCCAATGCTGCAGTCGCCTCAACAAGCAGCATTTCACAAGCACAGCGTGAAAAACGCAAATCACCCATCAAAAAGACTGGCTCCATGCAAAGTGCTAACAACACACTTACGAGCAACAATACGAAATCATCACCCACCAATAAGCAGCGAGCTTTTAATGTACAACCCATGGTTGTAATACACGAGCAGAACTCAGCCATTGCTTGTGCCAAAAAGTTAAAATCGCTTATAGAGTATGGCTCTGAGAGTGACTTTGATACCAAGGCGGGCATAGCAATTGTAGCAAGAGCAAAACACGCAAAAACACCAGTCACTGACAATTCGCCTGCACTGGACAACACAACACCAGTAACAACACCTGTTGTCAAAATTGAAGAAAACTCAGATGATTTAGAATTTTTACCTGAAAATGCTAATGTATCAACGTCCTTGGCACAAAATACATTTACGACAGTTAAAATTGATTATGAATCCACACAGGAGGAATCCTCAATGTTACCCCCAGAAGGAATACCATGTAAAGCTGCAGCGGAAGATCAAAATGTTGTCTCATCATCAAACATCGATAGCGATGAAGACTGCAAACTAGATATTGTTGCTACCTTGTCCACAACCTCTGGTGAAGAAGCAGCTAGTTGTTCCTCCGCATCTGCGACAGTTGATTTGACAAATTCACCAAACACGCAAACAAATCATACATTGCAGCCACCGTCCGCTTGGACGCGCAATGAAGATAAAATTATTCTCATCGAAATGAAGTTGGGTTCGCGCAATCGTGATGATCTGTTTCAGCGCATTAAAACAAAGTTGCCGCAACGCAGTATTCAAGAGATAACTGGTCGTCATCAGTTTTTAATTGAATTTCTCTCAAAATTGCAAGGAAATTGATTGCTACACAATTTCTTACTTCGTGTGTCTTTTTTTGTATATTACAATATAAGAACTTCCTTAAGTATTGTTCGAATCACACTACTTTAGTTTATAAGTGTCTCAGCATAGATTAGTTTATTATTAAAATTTGTAAGCAAAGCTGAATAATTCTTTGCCAGTTTTCGGTTTTTTTTTTTTTCTTATTTTCATTCCAATTATTTATTTCATTTACTGAAAACTTGTTCATTGGTCAACATAATATTTTGCTGCATGAAAATAAAATTTATTTAAAAGATAAGTTCAAGAACTATATCGAAGAAACTGTAAGCTTTTTATTCGTGGGCAGAAGTCATACCCGATCAAGTCGACTTAAGACAACTGAGTTTTTGATGTAGCTGTGTTATAGATAGAGCGCCAGTTTATTAAAAATTTCTTAAGAAAACAGATCTAATAGGATAGAAAAAACACCAAAATCATGGACAGATGCCGGAAACCTTTTCATCTCCAAAAGAATTCTCGAAAAAAACAATTGTAGAAAAAATTCCGAAAAATTAGTTCATAATTATTAAGAATACATCAAAATGATTTTAAAACACGTCTTGCTCAAGTCTGCTGCAGCTTTTTAGTTGGAAAGTGCAATAAAAAAAATCTTGAATCAGTGAATAACGAAATAAGAATGCATTCAATGAATGCAAAATTGATCCATGAATACAATTTTGAATTCACAATCAATTTTAACAAATTGATTAATTATTAATTTCTATTATTCATTTGTCGTTATTCTGAACAATGCATTAATTTTGTTATTCAAATGAATGCTATTCATAAAGAATGCTATTCATAAAGATTGCTATTCATAAAGAATTGTTATTCATTAGCATTCATACATTCATGTTTTATTCATTATTCATTTTTATTCATTATTATTTGAAAATTTTATTCATAGATCAATTTTGTTTTCATTGAATGGCATTCTTGTGTCTTTATTCACTTATACTTAGAATTCTGAATATGAATGCAGATTTTAAAGCTCTGGTGTCATTCTTTAGAGTTAATGGTCACTTGTTCAACACTTGTTTTGAGACTTCGTTCTTTGATAATCATCAGGGCAACCAAAAGTATGCAAATGCATGTTTTTTGTGTTACATAATATGGTGAAATAGGTTGAATAAAAATGCGATTTACACAAAAACAAAGAGTTAAAGCTACATTTGTTAGCGCATATTTTTGCATATTTTGATATAAATGCATATTTTGCATATTTTGCAATAAATGCATATTTTCGCATATTTCGTGATATAGCATGTTTTTAAATCTATATAACTTTTTGTCTAATTTTTAATTTAAAATGAAATTAAATAAAAAATTTTGCGCTTCCCTTTAATTTGGCACCGCTGTATAAAAATTTCGAGAAAAAAATCGACGTTTGACTAAAATCGACTTTGTTTTCCACATCCCTAACTGGCACTTGTCAAGAATACCTGTACATTTGTTTGATTAACTTCGTGTTTGCAAATTTAAAGCTAAAAGTAAGAAATATTTATTTATTAAATCATTTACATATTTTCATAAGAACTTATTTTTCTTTAGATAATGCCAAAGGTGAAAGAAAAGCAGTCTTCTAAGTTGGGAAGGTACGTTTTTGAGTATCCAGTTCTTAGAAGTGATGGAAGCAAAGAAAAATCCAGCCATCTTTCAAGCTTACCAACTCAATCACAATAATTTCTTACAGAATGTACATCGAGAAGTACAGAATTTACGAAAGGTTTGTGTAAAGCTTTCGTTTCTTCCGATATTCCTTTGTACAAAAAAAGAAATGAACACCTCAAATCGTTTTTTAAGAAATATATTGATATAGACTTGCCATCAGAAATCACTTTGAGATCAACAGTCTGCAGTTTATATGAGCTTACAATGATTAATATCAAAAGAGCTATAAAAAACCAATACCTTTCTATTTCAATGGATGCAACCACAGACGCTTCACGTCGATACGTGGCAAATGTTGTAATAGGTGTGTTATCCAACGATAAGCAAGTTGCAAAACAAAAATTTTTGATTAACACAGCTTTATTAGAAAAAGTAAACTACTGCTCAATAGTTCGATTATTTGCGGATTCAGTTGATATTTTCGGGCCAGAGTTCAACAAAGATGCACTACTTCTTTTCATCACTGCTGCTGCACCGTACATGGTAAAATCTGCAAGTGCAGTTAAAGTTTTTTACCCAAAAATAACTCATGTGACGTGTTTGGCACATGCATTGAATAGGGTATGTAAGTAAATTCGCAGTTGTTTCCCAAATGTTGACTGACTCGTAGCAAGCGAAAAAAAATCTTTTTTGAAAGCACCCTCACGGTTGGCAATTTTTATAGAGATAATACCAGAACTTCCTTTGCCGCCAAAACCAGTCATTACGCAATGGGGAAATATTCTACACGCTGCAGAATATTATGCAGAAAACTATGAAAAAAAAGAAACAGTTTCGATAGTATCGTAAGTGTAGACGTTAGAATTCCGTTTAAGTTGTAACCTCTTCTACTTTGTCTCTTTGGTCCGATTGATTGTTCATTTTGCACGTATTTTTATTGATCTTCCAAAAATTAACAAATAAATGAATAACAATCAATTATGGACTACTTATCGAGGCCAAAACAAAGAAATAGTAAAGAAGTAAGTATGAATAAATGAACAAGCAAAAAGAAACAAGCAAAATTTCAAACTTTTTCGATCATTTCGTTAAGTTTGATAGGTTGAGTTCATTGACTTAGTTGAAAAGAAGGCGAAGCAAATGCACTTTCCATTGGTGCCACTTTCGTCTCTGCCCGATATATATTTAGTTTGCGAGCTACAGTCAGTTTAACTACTAATTTCAAATTCAAATTAAGATCCCGATTTTTAAAAAATCGTATGGTAACTATATTTCACGCTGAGCACATGCCCTTTCCATTAGTGCCACTCTGGTCACTGTCCGATATTTAGTTTGCGAGCTACACTTTCGCCTCTGTTCAATGTATAGTTTGCGAACTACACTGGCTAGTGCTAGTGGAATGTGGGATCCAAATTAATTTGCATTAAAAACTAAAATTAAAATTTTACGCCATCTTTTGGGTAAAAGCATAAAACGAAACATGATCCAACTCGTTTTTTTTCATAAGAATTAAATCTAGCCGGATCACAGACCCATTTCGTTAAATTTAACAGTTCATATTCACGTGAAAGTGCCAATGACCCACTTGTGACCTCAGATAATCCCACTGCATCCGATTGGTCATAGAATCATCCATTTTAGTCGAAATGTTCCATGAAATCCATAAAAGTGCCAATGACCCACCTGTGACCTCAGATAATACCACTGCATCCGATTGGCCATAGAATCATCCATTTTGGTCCAAATGTTCCATGGAACCCTTATATGTGCCAATGACCCACCTGTGACCTCAGATAATCCCACTGTATGCGATTGGCCATAGAATCATTCTGAAGCTGAAGCTCTAATACGAACCAATCAGTTCATGCAAAATAAAAACAATACAACCATAAACAACGAAACATAAACGAAGAAAGTAGCAGGCACAGCAGGTCTATTATAAGCAGCTAATGATCGACTTTCTCATATAATAACATGCATTTTTCGTCTTATATTTTACTATTTTATGACTTTCATATAAAAGTAACGAAATCCAAAATTATATATTCATTCAGCGCAGGATATATCTAATATTTAAGTGTATATATTATCTTTGAACGATAAGTATTAAAGGCTGTAGGTATACCCTAAAGTATTAGCCAAAAACGTTGCATGACCTTCAAAAAATGTGTTAAAACGACCCCATACAAACCGCGCTGTAAGACTTAATTCTACGTCAAAAAAACATATTATAAATATGTTGGATGCAAAAGATTCACAGTCTGTGAGAGTCATGCAAGAATTATTCCAAGTACAAAATTTTCGTTTCCAACTTATTTATATAAAAGCGAACTTTTGTAGCTTAACTGAGGCCATCAAGTGACTTCAGACATGTAGTTTAAGCATGGCTGAACAAATAAAAATAGTTTAAAAAGCAAAAAAAATCTATTGATAAGTGTGACTGTGTTTCTATAAAAGAAAAGCTTGACAATATTTAAAAAAAAAATCAAGGTTTTAATATTTTACAAAAAAATTGGTAGTCAAATTTCTGACAAAAATCCAAAAGAAACTGAACATATTGAAAAGTACTCAATTTCAGAAATTGTTGCTTTTAACTATGCACCAATAACTTCAGTTGAGGTAAAGAGAAGTTTTTCAATGTACAATGCTGCTTATCGTGCAAATAGGCGCAGTTTTTTATTTGAAAACTTAGCACAAATGTTTATTGTTTATTGTAACAGCAATATTAGTGAATAAGTTGGTGCTTTAAGCTGTTAATTTTTAAAACTGAATTGTTTTCGTTTCTATTGTTTTTATTTATTTTTACTGTTTTATGTTATGTTTTTTTTTGCCGTGAAGTATGAATAATAAAAGCTTCTTTAAGAGAATATTTTGAAGCGCATATTTTAAATGCATTTTTTGCTTTTTTTAAGGATTATTTTAAGCGCATAAAACACAATTTTTAGCGCATATTTTTGGTTGCCCTGATAATCATGAATCATCCTCCCTTATTGCCATCACTTCGGCAGAGGATACTCCTAGCTTCTTTTAGTGGACCCCGTAGCCAACCTTGTCATTTAGTTCTGACCCATTGGTGTAGAAATATAGACACTCTCGCTTGCATGGTGCTCCCCGTTTCGAATATGATCTGGTAGGGATAAGCGTACCATAGCTCCCGTAAAAAAAAAGCGAGAGTACAGTAATCAGTCCTAATGGGAATGAGAGCACCGCTGATGCATATAGATACCATTCTTTGAACCTTTTTGAGATGATTGTCTTTTTGAGTGTACAGACCCCAGTCTAGAGCCAGTGAATAATTCGGGGCGAAAACCACCCACCTATGTACAGCTCAATTGTGGCTATTTTTATTCGCTCTGAAGTGCTTTACTTCCAGCTGATCTTTCTATCGAGAATAACTCCTACTTATTTTGCATTATCCTTGCGGGATAATACAAACTTATTTTCTGTTATTCGGAACCAGCTCTGTTTTGCCCGAACTTACTTCAAGTCCACATGGTTTGGCCCAGCGTTCAAGCTTGAAAAGGGCTCTTTGCATAACGTCGCTCGGAGTAGTGAGAAGCTTGTCTTTAACTGCAATTAATAGGCCATTAGCATAAGTTGCCACAACGCAGACCTGACCCTCTAGAAAAAGTAGTATATAATTTACTGCCCAATTCCAGAAGAGAGCGAAGAACACACCCCCTTGGGACGTACTATAGTACTTTGATCTTTCAGTTCTATAGGTGCCTAGGTAAGATAAAATCACTATTGTTAACTAGTTTATAAGATCCGTTATTTTTTGTTTACAACAAATTCAACTAGAGCATGTCTTATTGATTGTGACATGATATAATTGAAGTCTCCTTCAATGTCTAGGAGGTAACTAACGTAAATTCATTTTGTGAGATGGATTTTTCTATAGTACCAACCAGTGAGTAAAAGGCCGTTTCTACAGATTTTCCTGCAATGCTGATAATAATGCAGAATCTATGTAATTATGAGCCGTTCTAGCGTCTTTAGTAGAAAGGTTGATGCCTTTTCTACCTTTGGTATAAAACTACTTTTTTTCCATGCAGTGGGAATGTATATTAGGCGTATGCCGTTAAAAATAGAACGAAGTAAAGGAATAAATATAAATACAGCTTCTTGTAATCCGATGAGGTAAACATTGTCAGCTCCCGGAGTTTTGTAGGGCTTGAAACTGTTTACCGCCCATTTTCATATCAGAAACTATATCCTCGGCATCCTGTCGTAAGCTGCTGGTACGAAGCAGATGGGAAGTTGCATACCTACCTGGGAAGTATTTGTCTAAAAGGAGATCGAGGGAGTCTTTGCTAGACATTGTCCATGTACCATCCAACCTTTTTAGATAGCTTAGTGTGCGGCGTGCGAACCAACGAATCCCGAATTCAAACCTCTACTCGGGCAAGTTTTTCCAATAGAAATACATTTTTCTGTTCGGTCGTCAACTTTCTGCAGACCACGAATGAACCTATATCTCTACGACGACATTGACTAAGTTCAGCGTGGCTGGGTTCCAAGTTCTATCGTTTGGATGAAGAAACTCAAGCGAAAACGTGTTCTGGATTGACCAGACCGAAAAGACGCGCCCGAAGCAGAAACGCCTGACGACAGTTGATGAAGTACAGTTAAAAGTTATAGCTTTTCTTTGAAGTTTTTGAAAATTTCGTTTATCTATGAGCTATCATAAACTCCTCCAGCTATATCAGCATTGAGTTCAAACAAAAGATAACTCTTGCCAACAGGTATTGCTTTGTGCTCAGTAAGCAATTGAGAAGCAGAACCCTCTCTCGATGAACAACACGGTCTATAAGTAATTAAAATGCCCGTCCTACTATTTGCTGCACAGGACAGTTTATTGAACAGTTCTGAAGTCTTTGGGCTTCGCAGGTTAAGTTATATCGAGCAATTATTCGATTCGATACGCAGATGAAATTCGAAGATGAAAAGGTTGTTTGGTCCATTGGAAATACCAGGTAATGAACAGGCAGCCTGACCTGGTTTTTCCTGAAATTTCTGACTGGTGTCAGCAAATGCACCGTCAAAGGAGCTGATGAAAATTTGTAAGAGGGGCCAAAACCAACTGACGGTTTTAAGCGCCATCTAAGTAAGTATGCAAGTATTTAAGAAAATGTTTACTTCGAATTTTGAAAGGTTTTGTGAAGTATCAATGAATATTACAAAATATTATTTTATAGATATAGAAAATTTCACTTTGGATGTCGATGTTAAGTATAAGATTCCCAGAAAATGTTCTTAGCCTGGATCCAAATTTTTGGGTACATTAAGTGTACCACATCCAAAGAACAAATTCTTTATTAATTATAGAAAAAGAAAACTATGGCATATTTGAACTGATAATCGATCGTAGTTAATGGTTTCTTTACAAGTAGATTGGATAAAATAATTGTAAAATTCTAACAATAAGAAAAATACAAACCTAACACAGCATCACAAAATATTCTTCATTTGCATAATCTTCTTGCGAAAAATATACTTGTTCCAGCTTCTTTATGAAATTCTATTTAATCTTAAGAATTTATAAAAATCATTCATTCGAAAATAGTTTCAAAATTCTGTTGAAGTTTCTGTTTTCTCCTTTCTGTGTGTTATTTTGTCAACCGAAATGACAAATATCGGTATTAATGGTTTTGGACGCATTGGTCGGCTTGTACTTCGTGCTGCCATCGAAAAGGGTGCTTCCGTAGTTGCCATTAACGATCCCAACGCCAATCCACTTTACATGGCTTATCTTCTAAAATACGACTCTTCGCATAGACGTTTCAAGGGCAAAATATGTGTTGGCAATACCTCAATGGATGTGAACGATAATAAAATTTGGATTACCTCGGAACGCGATCCGAACATGATTCCCTGGTGTTTTTCTAAGGCTGAATACATAGTAGAAGCCACAGGTCACTTTACCACTATTGAAAAGGCATCGGCACATTTTCGGGGTGGCGTTAAAAAGGTCATCATTTCAGCACCCTCATCTGATGCACCTATGTTTGTGTGCGGTGTTAATTTGGATGCGTACAAACCAGACATGACTGTGGTATCGAATGCTTCATGCACCACAAACTGCTTGGCACCTATAGCCAAGGTGGTGCACGATAACTTCGAGATTGTGGAGGGTCTGATGACAACAGTACATGCAGTGACGGCAACACAGAAAACTGTCGATGGTCCTTCGGGAAAGCTATGGCGTGATGGACGTGGTGCATTGCAAAATATTATACCGGCTGCTACGGGCGCCGCCAAGGCCGTGGGAAAAGTGATACCGGCGTTACAAGGCAAGCTAACAGGCATGGCTTTTCGTGTGCCCATTGGCAATGTTTCTGTTGTCGATTTGACAGTGCGTCTGGGTAAAAGCGCTAAATATGATGCCATCAAAGCAAAAATTAAAGCTGCCAGTGAAGAGGGACCGCTAAAAGGCATTTTGGGCTACACCGAGGATCAGGTTGTCTCTTCAGATTTCATGACCGAAAAACGTTCGTCAGTATTCGATGCTGCTGCCGGTATTGCGTTGACTGATAATTTTGTTAAGTTGGTGTCCTGGTATGATAATGAGTGGGGCTACGCCAATCGCGTAGTCGATCTGATAAAGTATATGCAACAAAAAGATGGTTACTGTTAGTGTGTATAATTGTAAAATATCTATGATTTGAAGCTGTTCTTAAGAGATGATCAAATAAATTATATCGACGACTCTTTGAAGCTAGACCACAAGAAATAAACCTCGAAGTATATGCGAAATAAGACAAACAACAACTTTTTTTATTTTACATTGAAATAAAGTTCAATGTGTTGGAATAAACTACAGATTAAGGATGAAGAATATATTAAATCATAAAAAATTGCTCTCATCTTATTTCATTTTTGATTTCGAGGTCTTTTATCTTTGTGCCTGGCTTCTTGACAAGTTTTGAAGATCGAAACCACTATTATTTTTTAGTTAAGTTACCGGAATGTCAGAGAGACGGAATATAATACTTTAATACACATTTTAATAACTGTTTAATAGATATTTTTATGATTTATTTTTTGAATTGATACTAAGAGAGTAAGATATTAACTATATAGGCATATATAAATATTAAACAACTTTACATTTGTTGTTATATTTGCTGTATATGTTGTTATATTTGATATATTCTTCTTTTCTCACGCTGCATGCTTTATTTTGGCTTTAAACGACGTAAGTTGCTGATCAAAGTTGAGCATTTCCTTTCAATTGGATTAACAAGCAATCAAACAACGCTTGAGTTGCCATGAAACTGTACAGATGAAATGCTCATAATTTCATTGTCATCCAGTACAGCATCATTATCTTCATCATCGTCGTCATCGTGCAACGTTGGTGTTTTAATACGATTGCGTATGATTATGTCGCGTGCTGCAGCCGGCTGTAGATGCAATGGATGCGTATCCCCAATTGCATCAATATCACGTTGCAAGCCCAGTGTAAGATTTACTTTGGAATGTTGTCCAACGGCTAGTGCACCGCTGACAGGTGGCATATCAGCAACATTCCCGCCTGCTAGTGGTGGTGGACGCAGTCGTGAGGGATCAAGTAGTGAGTGCATTTTTGTTTGTTTCTTAGGTGTACGTGAAGGTGATGTCTTGCGACTGTTGGCAAAGATTTTCAATTGTTTGGCGCTGATGGTGAAAAAAAGGAAGTTAAGACATGGGATCAAATCTTAGCTGAGCAGTTTTAAACTTACGCCTCAATTAATTTCAGCAGCAGCCGATGATATGCTTCATACTCCTCGCTGCCAAATTCGTTGGGATCATGTCGTGCATGTTCGTACATATCACAGAACTGATGAATCATGCGTTGACTAGAACCATTCATGGTGGCTGCGAGCGTGGTCAGCAGAAAAGCACGCAAACTATCATAGGCATGTCTGGTGCTGCCATCACTTTTGAAAATTTCTTTTTCTGTAATATTTTAGTTGGTTGAAAGCTTTTATACTAATTTTTTATAAAATTAAAGTACGCAATACCCAATAGTTTGATGTCATCTACGGCTTGCATGCGATAATAGTATGGCGGCAGCGGTTGATCAGGTTGTAGTATATATTTATCATCGGTCCACAATAGTTTTGGTTCCTGTGAAATTTTTTGTATACAATCCAGACGACGTTCAATCTCGCGTCGAAGTGTCTGTTAAGAAGTCAAAAACGCATTATTGAAAGTCAAAAACCAATTTACTCCAGTGGATATGAAATTTATACATAAATTGTCTTTAAATTTGAATGGCTGCTATAATAAGTCTTTGATACCTGTGGTGTTTGATATTACAAATGTTTTACATTAGTTTATTAAAAACATAGGTAGTAAGGTTTAAAGTCCATCTTACATATACGGTTTCTTTTCGACAAATACGTTTAATTAGCATTCCTAGCACTCACCTTTTTAGCATCATTGCCAATTGGCACATGTGGCCCACGTCTCGAGCGTAGCGTAAATCTCATTATTTGTCGCTTAGCAAAGATGAATAGCATCACAAAGGTTAGAACACCACCGCCAATGATGATGATAATCATCACACCCGAGAGTTGCTCCATTTTGCTGCCTCCTCTCGAGCTTCCTTGTAGATCAACAACTCGAAGTTTGTTTACTCGAATTCTATCCATAGAAGTTTTGCTTTTATTTTGTTTTATGCACTTTTCTTCTCTAGTTTTAATGTCTCAATAATATATAAACTTGTTGGTTTGTGTTGTTAATAAATTGTTGATCAAATTATTAATTTCCTGACGCGGTTTTTAAGCGTTGGAAAATTAATTTTCTTTATTTTGCAGTAATTCTCTTCATTGCACTTATTTACAATACACAGCTGTCAAAGTGTACAGCCACTGTGAATAGCACTATTTTAAGTGCAAATAATAAAGTTGGTTATTGTGAATGCCCCAATATTTAAACTAGGGATGCTAGTACGAATTATAGAATTACTGTTTGAAATTATTTTTCTCCTTTGATGCAAAGGGGCAGTGACATATAATCATTAAATTTATGTAAAGGCCAGTTTCACGACCATTAGCTAACCACTGATCAAAGGTTAACTAATGCCGTGGTTATGCTAGCTAAACAAGATTACCGAACATTTTTGTTGTTATTTTTTAACGTGTTAAACTTTGAAAATAACTTTTACATTCAATGTGAACATGCACTTGACATTTGAACAGGGACTTTGAGATATTATTAAAAACGTCTGGACCGAGTTCAGAAATTAAAACGTTTCATTCTCTCTCAACTCTTTTGGTCAACCACAAAATTTTTGGTGCTTTCCCAAGCAACAATTATTAAGAGTTGAGTACTAGACGAAAAATTTTATTTTTGAGTTAGGTCCTATAGCTATCTTCAGCAAAAGTAATACGCTTACAGATTACATACAGCAAAGCTAGTTGTCTACAAGTGTTCTGTTCTATTTCACATTATCTCACAGTAGTTTAAGAGAGTTGTGTTATAAGAGCATACCTGCGAAGATTCTGTATCTTACAAGTCATTTCTTACAGACTTCTACAAGACTTCAGCTATCAGAGTCAAACTCTGAGGGCCGTTTTGTCCGGTTAACCCTGGAAGGACATGCTTCGTCGAATCGACGACGCATGGTCACATTAAATCATTTTTCTTTCTTGTTTTATTTTGTTTTCTTCTGATTTTTCCTATAGCACCAGTTAAAGTCCAGCTTGAACGTATGCGCAGTTTAGAAGTATGATTTTTAAGAATTATCGTCGTCGAAACGACGAAGCATGGCTTTTGAGTAACTTTTTCAGTTTCATATTTTGGGTTGTTTTTTGTAGTTTTTGTATTAATATTCCATTTTTATTGCTGGAACGCAAAATCTGCAACCAAAAACATGTATAAATATTAAGAAATTGAAAAATGTTATCGATCTACAACGAATCCAATGATGAACTTGATTGTTTCAGCGCTTGCTTTGGTACAGTGGGGGCTAAAAAAAACTAACTGCCGATTGCCAATGGTATAACCTCATCCATTTAAAAACTTCATCTGAATACAATTTAGAACTTTGTTGTTAAGATAAAAATTAATTTTATATTCAATGTATGCCTAGAGTAGTTAATATTTAATTTAGTTTTATGTACCTTTTTTAAAAAAAGCCAAATGAACTCAAACAAAAAAGATTTATATTTTATTAAAAACTATTATACATAAAATTGTTTGGTATTTTCTCTTATTCTAAATAATCTGAATAATCAAAAACAAGTGATTTCTAACGATTTAACGCGTAGAACATCGGTAGGGGACTTTTAAAAAATGGTGTCGTCGATTCGACGAAGCATGACCTTTATGTATAACAAATAAGCATGTCATTCTAGGGTTAAGAACTAATCGGAACTTTAACCAGTGGTTAGCAAAAAAGCATTTTCTCAATTTCCGTTAGAACTTATCTGTCGGTTAAGTTAAAGGCAGGTTGTAGTCCCGGTTAGCTGCTAATCGGAAGAAGAGCTGAGCAAAGTAAGCAATCAATATTTATTTATTTACTATAGGCAAAAATGGAAAATATTAGCTTTGAGCTTGAAACAAAATAGATAAAGGACACATGCAAATAGACATGACAACGTTGACGACATGTTCGTCAGAAGAATACGCTTGTCCAAAAGCAATTTATTTTTTCATTTCGGATAATGGAAATTGGAAAAAACTGAAGCTTGTAAAGATGTTTTTTATTATTATTTTTTATTTATTATTGAATTTATAAATTAATTGGACAGTCTGTTTTTGCGCTTTAGTTCCTGTTCATGCAAACTTGCACTTTTCATGTGGCTTTCACATGTGGAACTCGTGTGGCAAACAATATGGCGGCTTGTATGTGTTCAAGAAAGTGAGCGTTCAAATTACAGAATTTGTTTGGCACACACAGGGTTACATTTGAGAACAGTTGAAATGTACTCTTAAAAAAGTATTTATTGCTTCGAAATAAAATTATTTTTGTGTGGGGAAGATAAGCAAAAATGCTCTTCAAGTCTTCCAAACCTGCTTACTTTTTCGGAAAAAATTTTTACTGAATCCAAGCAAAGTTATCACTAGGGCTCGAAAAAACATGCACAAAATTTTTCAAAAAATGCATGCAAAAATGCACGAAATAATGTCAAAATATGCATGGAAAAATACTCAACAAATTCTAATTAATATGGGAATTTTGATGAGTTTTCCCTTGAAAAACCCTTCGAGACTAGTCATTTGTGAATTTTCACAATTCAATGTCTATTCAAACTCAAATTGGGTAGTGTTCTCATTCTCATTCTTAACTCATTCTGTGTTGAGTTATAGCCCGTTTCAAAAGAGAAGAACATTTTTTAGTTTCATTTTGCGATGCGCAGTGAGAAATTATTTTTAAAACTAGAAAATTTTTTAGAGCGTAATTTCTTGCTCTTTTTGTACTGCTCGCTGAACTTTATGCTTTTTTTGAGAGTTTTTACTATTTTTCTGTATATTTAAAAGCGCAAACATTCAGAACAAAAGATCGCACAAGTACGGTGTTGCACCGACGGCCTGCAGCAACCTGCATCTTGAGAGCGAAATCAAATACAAATTACAGAAAAAAAAATTATTTTCTCAAGAAAAAATTGTGAAGTGAAAGATTGGCTAACAAATTATTTTTTGACGCCCCCCTTTTTTTTCAATTTTGATTGGTTGATTTTGAAAAATAAAATTCAGTACTTCCGCAGCGCAGTTGCGATGAACAACAAAATTCAGGATTATACATTAATTTTTTTTTCATTTATTTTTCTGCTCAGAGAATATTCAATTTTTTTTTTAATGTCGACCAATCAGAATGAAGAACGCTCTCAAAATTATTTTCTTATTCTCAAACATGCGCGAAAATGTTCTTCTCTTTTGAAACGGGCTATACTTAATGTTGCGAATAGTGCTGCCACTCAATGCATTTTCTAAGTAGAAAAATATATATACGTAGCAGTTATTTGGTACAATTCAGTTTATTCTTAAGGTGAAAACAGTCACGCACTGTTAAATAGAAATCAAAATTCATGAAAATGTTTAAAAGATAACAGTGAAAAATTAGCATAGCATAGCATGGCATGGCGTTCTAGAGAATTTAGATTTCCATTGTTTGAAAAATTGCGTTATTTACTCGCTGAGCTGGAATTTAATTTATTATTTGTTTTTAAAAAAAAATAAACCACTATAATTTGTGGAAAATAATAATAATAAAAAATTAAATAGAACAATTTTCTCCATGCTATCGCATGTCACGCAATGCGGGATTGTTTTCGCCTTTATTCTTATGGCAACGCTAATTGCAAATAAAAACTATCGATTGCGCCAACAGATAAACTTATAAATCTCTGTTCAGACGGTATGAAACATGTTTCGGCAACGCGTAGTTTGTCAAAAATGTTCTTTACTTTTCTCAAAAAAGTCCTTCTTTGTTTGAAAAATTATATTAAGCAATTAAACGTTGAAACTGAAGAGAAATTATCAAAAAATGCTCAAATTACTAAAAAATGCATGCAACCCCGAAAAACCGCGAAATATGCAAAAATGCATGCAATATGCAAATGCATGTTTTTTCGAGACCTAGTTATCACGTATACTGTATGCAATTTACATAGAGTACTACCAAACAGAAAATAAAAAGTGTCAAACATTTCTCATATCGTACTAAAATAATTAAAATGTACTACACATAGTTCTACAGTAATGTCTCAATACAACCCTGGTTACGTAATGGCTATAGAAATGTTTTTTTTTTTGCTTTGTTGGACATAGAAAATCAAAAATTTTTGCCAACAAGCCAACTAGTGTGGCATACTGGCAAACTAGCTTCTTAACTATCGAACATGTGTGGAAATGGCTTCCGTGTGGCACACAATAACTCAGATTTGAAGCCTGCATCACGGCACAAAATCACTAAAAAGTAAATACAAAACGGCTGATATGCATAGATGCCAGTTTCGTGTGATAAATCACTTTTCGTGATTTTTTGAGGATGTGACAATGTGTGATTTCTGAAATGAAGCGAGTGATTTTTCACTCATGCGTGATTTTTTTAATCACTCACTTTATTGTTGAAGAGTGCGTTCGAGTAAATGCGAAAACACGTATATTAACGAACAAACCCAACAATGTAACTGAAATTTGCTAGCGCAGGTATAAAGTTTAAACTTTTAAAAAGTTAATATTAAATTTATATTACAAATTCAGACAATTTAAATTATTTCCATTGATATATATTATATTGAATTGCCAAAAATTTTCATATCTTCTTAATTTTGATCTAGTAAATAAGATATTAATAAATTTTTAACAATAAGCTTTGCTAATATTACCAAATAAAAGAAAATATCTCATTATTTGTAAAATTGTATGGCATTAATTGCTTTTTTATACTGTAAAATTGGAATTGCTTCTAATGGCGTTTTCGTTTCTACCAAAAAATGTTGCCCTGTCGCAGTGCAAAATGTTTTCGATGTTGCCCGCAACCCTGTAAAAGTGCATGTTTTTGCCTACTCGAAAAATGTCAACTTAAATAAACGAATATAACCATCCTTGTCTAACGCACGCATGTGATAATATTATCGTTTTAAAAACAGCTGATATGCAGGGCAATCATCTACCCTGAGAAAGTTTGCAGGGCAGAAAATGCGCCTTTTTTGCCCTCTGTGAGTGTGACATTTTAAGAAACGAACACAGAATTTACTCACCCGTTTGCACTTATTTTAGAATCGAACACGAAAAAAGGCAAGGGCAATGAAAAGGCAACATTTTTTGGTAGAAACGAAAACGCCATAAGTGATTTTCTGTTCTGTGTGTGAATTTTGCGTGATTTTCTGTTCTGTGTGTGATTTTGCGTGATTTTTTTTCTATGTGCGTCATTTTTTTGTGGTGACCGTGGCATGCAGGTTAAGTGTGTGGCTTAGCATGCTCGGAGCCCGGGTTCGATCCCAAGCCGCGGCGAAAAGTTTTTTTCAATAAAAAATTTTTCTGATCGGTCACCACCTCTCTGCAGACAATGGCAAACCTCAGAGAGTAAATAATGCCATGTAAAGCTTCTTGAGAACATAAACTTTAGCCGTTCGGAGTCGGCATAAAACATGTAGGTCCAGTTCTCGGCCATTTTTGTGCAAACATTTAATAACACACACAACACAATTGATCATAAGAAGCTCGGTCAAAGTCCTTTCAAGGGCTGAAATGGCCAATTTGTTTTTTTTTTTGTTTGTCATTTTTTTGCTGTGAGTGTCACACGAGTGATTTTTACATATATGTTGTGTGATTTAGTGATTTCGAGTGTGAATTTTGGTTGGCATCTATGCTGATATGCAGGTTTCGAGTATTCACAGTTGAAAAATTCACAATAAATGATCTAACCGGCAGTTACTTAACCGACACTTTGTGAAAACGAAATTGCTTTTTTAGCTATCGTACGGTTAGCTATCTGCTGGCTAAGAGCTGAACTAACCGACCATTGTGAAAGCGGCCCTGAAGAGTTTAAGCTTTATACATTAACAGGCAGCTCACCTAGCCCATCCCTACAGTATTGCATTGATGCCTTACAGAACCTCGCATTACCGAGATAATGCGTTCCTCAGTCGTATAATAATTTTAGAATAATCGCCCTGCTGATGTGGTTAACACCATCGCCGAAGCCACAGAACCTCGCATTACCGAGATAATGCGTTCTTCAGTTGTACAATAAAATTGTAGAAAAATCGCCCTGCTGATGTGATTCAGACCATCGCCGAAGTCAGTGGCACGATCAGGAGTGTGGCGACACCGCTGTAGAGAAGGAAGCGCCGCCTACAAAGCCACACTTCTGTCGGTTGTTTCGGGTGCTGCTAAGGAGTGATACCGATAGAAGAGGAGGGAAGAGAGACGCATTTTCAGGTGAAAAAACGAGAGGCGGAAATGCGTGAGTGCGAGAAAATTGAGATGCATGGCGACAGGAATGAGACTCGAAAATTTTTCGAAAGGTAAGACGCCTGGCCGCTTGTTCGTGCAAGAATGAAAATGGGAATCTAGTGACAGATATGCAGAGCAAACTGATGTTATGGAGAAAACACTTCTCTAGTCTTCTAGATGGTTACTCTGACAACAATCCCACCAAAAGAGATAATTTTCTGGAAACCCCAATTATGAATGACAGCGTTGAAGGTCCGCTGCCTGACTATAACGAGATCTTAACAGCTATATCTTGGTTTAAAAACAACAAAGCTACAGGAGACGAAGACCTAACGGCTGAGCTCTTTAAGAACAGATGCAAAGCTTTATTTAAATGTTTTCATAAGCTTCAGTTGTAACGTCTGCTTCTAAGGAGAGATACCGAAAGAAGAGAAGGGAAGAGAGACTAATATGGTCGGCAGAATGCATTCCAGCCGACTGTAATCTCAGTGTGCTCTGCCCAATCCACAAGAAAGGCGATCCCACCATTTGCGCCAACTACCGTGGGATTAGCCTTCTTGATATCACATATAAGGTCCTGTCGACCGTATAATGTGAAAGACTGAAGCCCATAGTAAGCCAACACTTTGAAGTTTATCAGTGTGACTTCGGACACCTGAAAGACCACCATCAAGTACATATTTACGCTCCGAAAAATTTTTGAGAAGCCTTAAAGAAACAAATCGACACAAATCATATTTTTGTCGATTTCGACAGTCCAATAAGGAATCACCTATATTTCAACATGTCTGAATTTGGATTATATTGAGCAAGATTTGCAGGAGCTTGCAGGATTATATTGAGCAACACCAGCAGCGCAGTCAAAATTGGGAAGGACCTGTCTCTTCCGTTCAATATCAAACGAGGTTTCAGACAAGATGACTGCTTATCGTGGGACTTTTTTAATTTAGTAATGGTGAAGATCATCCGAGCAGTTGATCTGAGACGCAGTGGCACAATATTCTATAGGAGTGTTATGCTGCTAGCGTATGCTGTTGATATTGACATCATTGGCCATAATAGAAAAAGATTCGAGTCGATTGGATCTTGCAGTGAACGCAGATAAAACGAAGTATCTTGTGTCAACAAACAAACAGTCTCAGCGTCTTGGAAACCACGTCACTGTTGACAACAACTACTTTGAGGTTGTTAAGGTTAAGGTTGAGGTTTAGTTTGTTAACGTCCTTCAAACAAAGTCCTAACCTTAAGGACTTAATTTTCCTGGGATCATCCAGCATTAACTCTTCCAATGATATCAATATTGAGATCAAACGAAGGATTACTCTTGTCAACAGGTGTTACTTTGGGCTCAGTAGCCAATTGAGAAGTAGAGCTCTCTCTCTACGAACCAAACTCACGCTTTATAAGTCAATAATCATGCCCGTCCTACTTTACGCATCACAAACCTGGACATTGAGCAGCACTGATGTAAGGGTTTAGGTAGTGTTCGAGAGGAAAAACCTTCGTATGATCTATGGTTCAATCTGCGTCAATGATGAGTACCGAATCACGAGCGTATCAAAATTAAGCGTCTTCGCTAGCTAGGTCATGTTGAAAGATTGAATGACGAAGCTCCAGTGAAAAATTATTCGATTCGGTATCCAGTAGCGGCTTACGTAGACAAGTCAGACTGCATCTCCGTTGGAAATACCAGGCATTATATAAGAATTAGAATTTTTATAGGTTTTTTCAACATTTAAATTTAAATTAAAATAAACACTGCCAACAGATATCCAAATACCTTATGTTCAGAAAGTTTTTTATCAATTCTTTTCTAACCCAAATAATTTTTGCACATTTAAGTTACCTAAAACTTCGTTCAAGTTTCTCTGACTGCTCTGCCAAACAGGTGTTTTTAAAAAAGTTGTTTGTTTTAGCCAAACAATAATTGTTAATTTCCTTAAAAAACTAAAAGCAACTTAGTATTCATTTAACGTTCTGACTGTACAGCAATAACTTTAAGAGAGAAAAATATTTTAAGAAATGTTTTTATTAAAATTATTTTTGATTAGTTGCAGTTTGTTACTGACTTTAAAATATATCACAGCAAAAAACATTACTGCAGAGGATCAAACAGCACCTGAAGATGATTATGTGGTTACGTTTGTCGGATATAGAGTAAAAAAAGTAATAGCTGGTGATGAATACATAATGAAAGTGTTCGGTGGAGATATGGCGCAAGGCAGAAATTTTGCAAAACATGAGTGGAGAAGACTGATAGCAACTTATGGTGTACCAGGCAAACGTAGAGACAAAACAGCTTATTCAATAACACACAACATAGCTCAATTCAAGAATGCAACCGAAAAAACAATTTAAATAAATCTTTATTTGTCCAACTTTTCAAGATTATTCTATTATTTAGTTAAACATTTCCTAAAGAAATGACTGTGTGAACACTAGAAATTTAAAGAATGTCTCTTTTTAATTGTATTCTCTTGCTTCGGGCTCTCCATTGTAATAACATGTGCCAAGCTTTCCTTGGACATGGCATAATTGAAGTATGAAAAATCTGTCAATGAACTCGAACGTTTCCAAACCCAATCCGCTTTTAAGCTATGACACCAGCTTGAATCAACAATTTCACTTCTATTATAAATTCGATCACTTACAATAAATATGCTTGTTTTTCTTAATTCAACTCCAACATGGCGACACATGTCAGTATCACTGCGACTTATCTCATCGCCCCAACTGTTGATGGCATATCTTCTTTGTCGCAGACTATGTTCTAGCTGTCCATCACATGACTTTTCATTCGTGCCATCACAAACTTCATGCATTTTAGTGTCACACTTTGTTTTTTGACCTGCTCTACGGCGTTGACAGCTGTGCAAGATCGGTGTTATGCAGAGAAACCGGAAGCAAGCATCGGAAGCACTACGCAGACATGCAAAAAATTCCGGCATAAAACATGGATTGATCAGAGCATAGACAACAATATTCATGCTAAGCTGCAGCACATTCAAGGTCATGAAAATAAGTTCGTATCTTTGCATTACATTGAAATTCACTCTCGTTATATCGCCGCCGAAGAGCAGATTAAGAGCACTTTTACGTGAAGTAAGATGTGCTGGCAGTTCACCAAACATATAAAGTGTGATAACAATGATGATCGTTATGGTGAGTTTTGTTTGGTGCTGTGGTGAATAAGAAAGAAATTTTGATAAATAATTTTGATAAAAGCATAAACAATTACCAGATATCTTTTACGCTCCTTTTGCGAATTTGCAGTAGTTTTTGTACACTTCGATTGCGATTTTCCACAGATTTTTCTCTGTCTGGCCCATCGGTTAAAGGCTATGATTATAGCGGCATTACCGAGGAGAAGAAAAATAGCTGGCACCAGTGCAAGCAGACTGAATGTAAGCCAATTGTGAAAACGGTAGTACCTGTGAATGATTATTAGTATTAGTAACGGTTAAAAAAATTATTATTAATTAAAAATCATTATTATCTTATGCTTTTTTTAACGACTACGTGGTATAACGATCTTGGCACTTGAAAAGAAATGGGTTATGAATACTAGAATTTCGACTTCTGGTAGGGTCAGCCATTTCGCCAGAGAGTTTTAAGCTGGCTGTATTATTAAGCCTCTTTGACACCTGGATGCTTCAGGTAGTAACTTTGACCTAACCGTAATTTGGAGTTTAAGGCATGGTAGAAAAATTATCCCCACTCTATTCTCGGCCACCATTCTAACAGACTCTGAACCAAGTTTGAAGTTGAATCAGGACTACGCTTGAAACCAAATTGCATGCGGCCTTGGTAGTCGAGTGGTAAGCGTGTCTGACTGCCAACAAAGAGCTTCCGATTTCGAATTCTGGCCAGACCATGGCTCTACTCTTTTACCTTTCTTTAAATCTCTCCTCATTTCTAATTCATTGGTTGCAGTTGATGGTAGAAAAGTTTGCGGATTGGTGTGCTAGAATAACTTGAATTGATTGTGATAAAGGTATAAATTTGCCTCAGATTCAGATAAGAACATTCTACACATGTTTCCCTATATTTCCATTTCTTTTCTTCTTATAAGCCATTTATCAAGCCTGTGGCGGAAGATTTGCACTGGTTACCAAATCTAGCTCCAACAGAAGTAACAAGCAAGCTCAGGTGACAGTTTGTCACCCACTTAAAATATAAGTAAAGTTGCTCGGAGAGCAGCGTTGAGAGTGCGGGATTACATTACCATTAGGTGGAAATCACCAAAGAAGCTCAAGCAGTTTTAAAACTGATGCTCTTCACGAGGCATACATCTCAACCAGTAGCAAAAAAAATTTTTTGGTTGCACTCCAAGCTTTGTAGTGCCGTTTTAGCTGGTATATCACAGTTGTGGTGATCAACAGCACTTCACCTTAAAAATGAAGCAAGGAAGTACTCAAATGGCTACAACCTTTTTCCCGATTGTGAAAAATTATCTCAGTAAGTATTCTTCTTAGATGGTGACCGTGGCATGCAGGTTAAGTGTGTGACTTAGCATGCCTGGAGCCCGGGTTCGATCCCGAGCCGCGGCGAAAAAGTTTTTTCAATAAAAAATTTTTCTGATCGGTCACCTCAGAGAGTAAATAATGCCATGTAAAGCTTCTTGAGAACATGAACTCTAGCCGTTCGGAGTCGGCATAAAACATGTAGGTCCAGTTCTCGGTCAATTGTGTGCAAACATTTAATAACACACACAACACAATTGATCATAAGAAGCTCGGTCAAAGTTCTTTCAAGGGCTGAAATGGCCAATTTGTTTTTTTTTGTTAAGTATTCTTCTAGCCACGTCTGTGAATGGTATCAGGGTCAGAGATCAGTTCATCCGATACGAAAGGTTTTGCCGGGCGGGGAATTCGAAGTTTAAGTTGGGAATCAGTAGCCTTATCAGCCAATAGAGCGTTCCTGGATCCCTGCCAAGTCTTCCAACCTTATCCCTTACCCTACTACGGCTTGTAATTGGATCACATTTAACATTAAACTGAGCTCGCTTTATTTGTTCGATAAGGTTGTTTTTAATTTCGATTATATAACCATGAATTTTTGATTTTATTCGCGAAAGGGGAACTTCCAAACACCCCAATGTGTAGGCGGGGGTTTAAATCTTACGCACTAAGCCTAAAAATCGCACAGTGATTCTTCGTCCTTATATGAACTTCGTGGAACCGCAGAAGTAAGGGAGCTACACTAAACTGAAGGCTGTTAGCTAGATGTTCGTCTGTTGGGGAACAATCAAACTGGGAACCTCTATTTTCTCAACAACTTGGCTCTGTTTTGAGGCTAGTATTTATCAAGACTAGCAAGCTCTGGCAATCGTGGTTTTTCGGAGATAGACTGTTTCGGAAAATAGTCCATACATAAAGACACTGTCGTAACTAAAGTTTGGGTTTTATTTTTGGAGACCGGTTTTGTAAATGGGGCTTAGATAATGACGTAAACAGTAACGCCAACAGTCCTTTCATAGTTCAGCTCTTGGGTTATAGACCTCCTAATTTGGAGAATGATTAGCACCTCGTGCTAACTTCGTCGTCGTCGTGCAGTTAGCGTGCATGCTTCGGAAAATGGTCCCAAGACTTTCACGCAGCCTGTAATGTTGACTGCAATCTCTTCTTGGAGGAGGACCGCATCGAAAAGGCACCATCCATGAAAAATACATAAATTAAAAATCCTCTGACCTCATGGATAATTAGTTATCATGATAGCCTATTCTGTTAAGCTTGACTCCTCAAAGTTTGTCTATTTGGCAAAGAGTTCACCACCTACGTGATTGGGCCAAGAAGAAGCAAGAAAGAAAAGATTATCGGAGAAAGACGGCACACAAAAAGGTCGTGGCCGATAGAAACTTACAGACATTGTTTTCTGCATAATTTGCAAGAAAAATATGCCGAAAGAGAACCTCCCAAGCACAGTTCATTGCATCGTTTTTGATCGTGGTGTTCCCTTGAGTTGTGAAGCATACTAACCCGAATACTTTTTTAGGCAGAAATTTATGCAATTGGAAAAAGAGGCACAGGTTATTCACAGCAAAAATCTATCCCCCACAAGTCATTTTTGTAGATAGCAAAGCGGCCATTAAAGTGCTTGAAAATAAAAATGACAACTGCCCAAACGGTACCAAATTGAAACCAAGTCCTGAACAGTGTCTGTAATACCACAATGCCACTCCCTGCTGGGTCCTCGGACACAGCAATGTAGAAGGGAATGACAAAGCAGATGAACTGGCAAGAAGTGGAGTGACAATAGATATAAACAGAACCATACTAGACGTGTACATTCCAATAGGTGTCGTAAAAGGAAGCATTGACCGCAAAGCCAGAGATAATGCAAACACAAAGTGGGCATCCAGAAGCGACTGCATTATATCTGGAAGGCTCTGGTCAGAATTAAGAGCATTATGCTCTTGTCTAAACAGGTTATCCGGATACTGGTAGGAATCCTAACAGGCCACTGCCCCACCAGTGTGAAGGCCAATAGAATTGGCATTACAGCACCAGACTTTTGTCGAAGCTATGATGATCCGGAAAAAACGGAAACAATCACCCACTTTCTATGTGAATGCCCAAATCAGAAATCCAAAACAGAATTGTCGACTCCGATTTATAGGATTTTTCTGATTTTTCAAAGATTTGGAGCACCTCGTGAATACACCACTGCTAGACATATGGATGCTCACAAAAAGTATAGGATGGTTTAGGTGAAAAGGAATAAACACGAAATAGGTTTATTGGATACCACAACCTAAATGAGTTCAAAAGAACAAATAAGCGATTCGTAATGGACCAATAGGCCCCACGGAAGCACCTAATAGGTGCACAACCCTTCTAACCCAACCTTACCTAACGAATACTTTCACGAATACTTTCACGTATGTTCACTACAATTCGGAATAATTTTCATCGCCCCTTTAACCGCATTTTAAGTAAATGTTATCAATAAACTTTCACAACCAAACGTTTTCCCATCAAAAGTTTTATTTTTTTATCGATTTACAACCTAAATCTCTTATCCAATAATTCCACGAGATATTTTAAAATCTCTAAAGCAGATTTGTTGAGCCAATTTATATAAAGTGTTGGATTTGAAACAATTTGATCAAACTGCTGACACCAAAAGAACATGAAACTTCTTTGGCGGCGAGTGAAATTTCAACGTCTCTTATTCGTGACGCTAAGTTAACGTTTTCAATGCATATTAAAATTTTCAAAAAATGATAGCCGCTGGCGAGAATTGAACCCAGACCATCGGAATTGATAGTCGGAAGCTCTACAGTTATGCCACATATGCTCATGATAAACAGGCGAACAAAATGTAATTAATATTGAACGCGTAACATTCCGTCCATAACATTCATTTTCATCCTAAAAGTATGCAAGGAAAATTTATTTCTTTACGCTTCAAACGAAAATATCGTTTAGCGGGAAAAAATTTACTGCCTGTTCGCTGCATAATGAGCGTAAAACTTGACAACATGCAAAACAGTTAATTCAATATAATATTAAAAGCGAAAAGTGTTAAAAGTGCAATATTAAAGACTGCCGAGAATAGTTTTTGCCAGCCAAAAACGTTTCAAAGCTAAGGAAAATAGCTAAAACAGGAGCAGATCGCGTTCGTGAATATAAAGAGTGAATTAGAGTGCAGCCGAAGCGAATGCAGCCGCAGCTGGGTCTGCAACTAATGATAAAGGTAAGGTAAGGTGATTGCAACACCGGCTGAGTTCCAAAATGTATTTTTACGAAGCATCAGTATATTTTGGTGAATCAACAAAGAACCAATCCCCAGAAAAACACACTGATGCATTTTAAAAATGTTTTTTTGGAACTCAACCATCATTTCAACAAAATTTTATAGCCAACCAAGTTGATACACTCAACAATCGACTTTCGCTGCTTTACGAGGCCCTCACTCAACATAGCAACTATTATGATCAGGAAGGAAAACACAATAATCAACAAGATTTGCCTGTGCTTTCGGAGGCTGCGTCAACGAGTACTATGCAAATGCAATTTAGCATTCAAAAAGTGACAAAGTTGAGAAGACATTCGAAAACAACTAAAACACCAACTGAACTAAAACAAGTACCGAAAATAACTGTTATTTTACAATTTTCACATGAAAAAAATTGTTGAAAGACTTTTTCAAATATACCATTATGTTATAAATGTCCTCAGCTTCACGAATATAAAGTGCCTTTTAAATTTTAGACTGATTCTTTAAAAGTTAAAATTTAACTGTTATTTCTGTAACTGTTATTTCTGCCCAAAAAACTATAAGACACAAAATAACTTTTATTTTTGTCGGAAAAAATAAAACTCAAAAGATAACAGTTGATATGTGATATTTTCGATAAAAACCATAGCCGGTTCGGTCCCTTGATGTAAATATTGAATTAACAGATTGTTATTCTATTACGTATTGATTGAATTTCTTTTCAGATACTTTCTCTCTCTATTTCACACTAAAATCTCTCTTATTTCTTACTGTTTAAAAAGTTTCACTTCTGCCACGTGTACGTTGCTACACGCGAGTTTTTTTTTTTAGAAATAGTATTTTTTTGCAATTGAGGTTTTGGCCAAAATAAAAGTATGTCCCAGAATTCCCCGACTTCCCGTAATAGATTTTTTTTTAAAGCTGAATATCATGATTTTATTGAGCAAGTTTATTTTTTATAAATATTTTATCAATAATTTTGACGACGAATGCATTATCTAGAATTTCTCTAATATTTCCCAAAATAAGTGTTGCAATTAGTAGCAAGCTGTTTTTGGTATTAACATAGCTTATCAGTTTAGCTGGTCGTTGTAAATTAGTTTAATTTTATTTCATATCTATTATAATTTCCATAAAGCTATCGTTAATTTGCAGTTCTAAGCAAACATTGTTGCGCTCCAATATGAAGAATTGCGCTCCCAGTTAACGATAGTAAAATAGTAAATTTGAGTTTTGTCATAACGCTGGCGAATAATCAGTTTATGTTTTCATACTGAAAAATGTATATCATGCAAAATATCCAAAGGTTTCACGAATCGGTTTGAATGAGATTGTTCTAGAGAGGTATGTTTTTATGGTGCGTGCCCTTTTTTACCTCATGAAAGTTTAACTAAGTAGGTGTTGCACCTGTAATTTTGTATCAATTTATAAGCCACCTTATCATAACAGCTGGACTATTTTGAGAAATTTGAACTGGATCTAATATATCAAAATATTCTAAACTTCACAATGTCCACATTTTATAGTGCGTTAATTAGGCTTCAATATAAATTTTATTGAATTTATTTCCAAATATTTTATACTTTCCCGATTAAGCTATCTTTCTTCAGGTTTTTCCCCTTTCAGTAAATACCAAACATTACTCACTTTGAATGAAAAAACGGTGTCGTTTGAAATGTTCCATCCTTATTTACGACAAATATGAAAAAATATGGCAAATTCAGCATAGCCGAGAGCACAACCACCACACAAATCATGCGTCGTGCTACTTTGCGTCGACAAAACCTTGGTGCTCCACTTGGCGTACCACTCCACAGATAAATCAAGCGATCTAAACTGACGCAGGCTAAAATTAAATTAGCCGCTCCTGTTGTTATGCCAAACATAGCCGTCTGCCATTGAAAGTCGTAAGATAACCAAAAGTTGTTTCCGAAAAAGATGCTGCGTGATAGGGCGGTAAATGTTATCAGTAGGCAGGATATGCAGTCCATCCAGGCTAGAGCCGCCAGATAGGAAAAAGCGGATGGCGTCATTTTAGGACGCATAAATACGATAGCATTGATGAAATTCGCACACAAACCGAAACAGGCCAGTGTCGGCACAATAAAGGCATAAACACCATATGTTATGAGAGTAGGTGGCGTGCGTGTCCACGCACAATTAAAGGTATAATCGATGATGTCCAAAGCGACAAAGTTATCATCATCATCATATTCTTTTGAGTCACTGTTTACAATTTTAATACATGACATACTTTTAGGTCTTTGTACTAAGACCTTTTTTGCCAATATTTGAATGTTTTTACTTTGATGTGTATTATTCAACTGATTTCATTTATCACAATTACATCAATTGTCAGTTAGATATTTGATTTGTTTATCCCTATCAATGTTTTGGCTGGGATTGTATAATTTTTTCCTGTTATCAATACTAAATATTGATAAAATGTGGGCACTTGATAAGCCTGCAACTGAATACCGTTTGCTTGCGGCATGCTAATTTGTATCTAATGCTGATTATATAGACTATTTTTTGGATTGATCCGTTCAGTTGAGATTACATAGTTTGTTTGTGTCGACAAATTGGTAGTTATTGGTTGATTGATATGGTTTTTTTTTTTGTGTTTGTTCTCTTGTGTTTGAAAGAGTTTTTTAATTATTGTTAAGCGTTTTTTATGGTTGCTGGTTTAATCTATTAACATTTTATTGGTATATAAGGATTGGTTTTATATAACTAGATTACATATAGAACAACATTAGAACAGTAGTTTTTAAATATTTACCTTAAAATTTAGCCGTCAGCCCCAAAGTATGCAATGGTTTTAAAATGCTCATTTAAATGAGAGTGATAATGTTTTCCTGCTTTTAATTAAAAAATATCTTGTCCAAAGTTGACTTGGGTAATTTATTAACGAGCAAGTTCAATTGATCGATACCCACTTATGAACTAATTATGAATTGCAAAAGCATAGTCAGATCAAAATGCACAAGAGAAAATAATTAAAAAACTTATCTTACGATGGTTTGAGTCCGTGCAAACACTTTTTAAGTCTTCACTATTTTATTGAAAAAGTGGAGAACAAAATTAAATAACTAATACTATGCCTACTCAGGTAGTTAAGTTTGAGTTTGAGTTGAGTTTGAGTACAAAGTTGAGTTAAGCCTTTTAATGGGAAATAAACTCTTGCGTTACAAGTACAAAAATGAACGATTTAATGCCATGTTCACACAGAGAGTTTAGTTTGCGTTTCGTTTGAGTTTAAATGCAGCTGTTCACACAGAGATGCGTCGGCAGAATTGAGTTTACGGTGGATTGAAATGATCGCCAATTTTTGGAATTTCGCTCAAAACTCAGCTTTTTTCGGCCCATACTGACTGACTGATGAGAAACCCTCATCTTCTAAACTTTTCCAAGTTATTTTATTTGTTTTTTTGGCTTATTTTTGTTAATAATAAAATACAAATAGAAACATGCACAATTGAGAATCAGCTGTTGTTGGCATTTTTTATCGTTCAATCGAATCGAACACAGCTAAAATCTAACTGAACGAATGTTTTTAACAAACACTAGCATACTTGTAGGCATGTATCAAATTGAGTTTTGGTAAACGTAGAAAACAAGTTGTGTTTAGTTGCGTTTTCTCCTGGAAAATTGTACTGGAAACGCCAGCGTTTAAATTGAGTTTAAGGGCAAAACGCAACTTTGTACTGGAAACGCAAACTAAACTCTCTGTGTGAACATGGCATAAGTCAGCTTCACTCATTATATATCGATGGTTAAGCTCACTAAAGTGATAAGTGACTTTTTGACAAAAATACACTGAGAAAAAAACACATACCTTGCTCCGGTAAAAAATTTTTTCTATTTTGATAATAGCAATTTTCTCTTTTTCAAATAAAATTTTCTTCAATTAGAATAAATTTTCACATTTTCGTAGAAATATTTCTTTACTTCTAGGAAATGGAAACATTTCAATGACTCTAATAATGATACGTATTTTTCTCGCACAAAAAATTTCTCATTTATAGAGAAATTTTATTGAAAATGAAAAACTTTTCTTATATTTTGATAAAAAATTCACTATGAGAAGTATTTTCTTCGATAAAAACAAATATTTTCTCAAAAAAAAAAGTATTTTTCTCTAAAAATGATATATTTTTCTATTTCATGGTAGCTTTTTATCATTTTTAGAGAATTTTTAGTATCGCAATTAGAGAATAGCATTCTCTGAAGCAAAGTCTATACCATTTGTTTCTAAATATGATGCCTTTTTTATCATATTCCGAGACACTTTTTTCTGAGTGTAGGTTTACTGCATTTTCCAAATCATCTTAATATATAAAAGGCAAGCGTCCTGCTCCGTGCTCTATATCGTAAAACATGTTCAGCCTGGACCATGACCAGTTATAAATAATTCATTTGAAATGTTTGTACTTACTAAACCTTTTGCTCTATATCGTAAAACCTGTTCAGCCTGGACCAGAACCTATTATAAAATTATCTATTTGAAATCTTTGTACGTACTGTACTTTTTGAAACCTGTTTATCCTGGACCAGAACCTCTTCTTAATTATCCATTTGAAATCCTTGTACGTACTGTACTTTTTAAAACCTGTTCATCCAGGACCAGAACCTGCTGCAAAATTATCTACTTGAAATCTTTGTACGTACTGTACTTTTTAAAACCTATTCGACCTGGACCAGAACCTGTTGTAAAATTATCTATTTCAAATCTTTGTACGTACTATACTTTTTAGAACCTGTTCAGTCTGGACCAGCAACTTTTCTTAAATTATGTATTGGAAATCTTGGTACTTGAAGACTATCGTCATTTTCCTCAACTACTATACATCAAACATCATGTCTTGCTATTACAGTACTTCTTAATTAACAGAACCAGAACCTATTCGGTCTGCATAAACTGAACAGCAATTATTACATTCAGTGACGTTGGTGTCAATTGGAATTGCTAGAACTAAATCACAATGTTCGGTCTTCTGATCCAAGTTTTAGCGATTGGCTACTCAAGTTAGGAAATGGAGATGAAGATATCATAGAAATTCCCGATCATTTTTTTTGTAAAGGTTCGCTTATTGACCCTTTCAATGGCTTGCCTAGAATAATCGTGGACAATTTTTTTGAGCTTATATTCCCATCATTTAAGCAATAAAAAGATTAAAAAACATCCCTCTGATTTTTACATGAGCTGCTTTGCTTTTGGCAGGCTGTCTAATATAATGGACAAAACCATGATAACTTTGTATTATAATATTTGAGTTCAACTAAAACAATCGGATACAAATGCAAATGCGTTATTTATGCAATTGTTATTATAAAAAAAAAAATTATACTTTGCACACCAATCACAATAATCACTTCTTTTTTGCAAAATTTATTAACACGCGATATAAAAAAATTGAAGGGTTCTGATGGGCATAAAATCGAAAATCTAACTAAGTTAAACGTTATATATCTCCCTAAAATTATTTTTGTCATGTTAGCACAACTTCATTTCATAGTACCAACCTATTTGATTTTAGAAAAGACGTCATTTCATAGTACCAACCTATTTGATTTTAGAAAAGACGTGGAAAATAAAAAAAAATTTTTTTTCCGAAGTGTCCAATATAATGGACAAATCCATTGAAAGGGTTAAATAGATTTCTGGCGATACTTTGAGTCCGAATAACATCAACCGTTATTCCAAAATTGCTATCCTATGCACAAAAAATTCCGATGTGAACGAAGTCAACGAGCAAGTTCTAAATATTTTAGTTGGTGACACAGTGAGAGATCTGAGCACGGATTAAATTGAAGACAGTGATGATAACGATAAACAAAATTACCCTGCCGAGTTTTTGAATTAATTTTATCCTTCAGGAATGCCACTGCATAAGTTAAACCTCAAAATTGGAATATTATAATACTTCTTCGAAATTTCCATACCAAAAGAGATATCTGTAATGAAAGGTGGTTAGTTTTGAAAAACCTAAAAACTTGATTAATCATCGCACAGGTATTGACAGGCGCACTGGCGAACATGAAATAGTTTTCATGCCTACAATTGATTTGGCCCCGACAAACACAGATTTGCCTTTCACTCTCCGGAGGCGACAATTTCCAGTTAAACTGACATTTTCAATGACCATAAATAAATTTCAAGGGTAAATAATGCAAAAAGTAGGAGTTTTTCTAAAAGAACTGGTATTTAGTCATGCGCAGTTTTAGCGGGCTGATGATGTAAAACTAAGCATTATAGATGGCAAGGGCAAGGTTAAAAATTCTAAGAATTTTTTACTAGAAATGTTGTATATAAAGAAGTTTTATCAAAATAATTTAATAAATATGTTTTCAAATAAAAACCTTTGTATATAAATCCAATAAATTTTTTGTCGCATTTTGTACTTTTGAGTCTAAATGGTTCCTTCCCGTCGAAGGACGGGCTTTTACACTAGTATAACAAATATTTACCTATCTTAGTAAAAAATTTAACGGCAAACAACCCTTATTTCCATACAAATGCATGTAAATGTATAGGGGTCTGGCCAGACACCATGTGCCAGAACTAAGGGCTCAAAATATGTGCCTGACGAAGGGTTAAAGCATCAACATAAAACGAGTCACTGAGACTACATTTTTTTATATATCTTGATGTTTCTTAATCAAAGTTGGCATTAAAAAACGATATTGGAAAATAAAAACCTATTAGTTTTGAAAAATTATTAAAAATATTTTTGAAATAAAGTTTTAAAAAATCTCTAAGGCTTCAATTAATAATAAAAACCAAAATTGCTCAATCACTTTTAGAGTTTACAAACATAAAACCCATCATTAGGTTATTCGAGAATCGAATCGAATCTCAAATTCGGTTAGATATTTATAATAAGGTTCTTAAATATGATATAAATAAGAAACTGAGTTTTAAGAGATGAAGTTAAGTCAAGCATAAGACATAATCTTTTAATCTTTCCACAATACAAATACAACTTACCTTTATAATTATGTATCTTTGGTAAATTGAAACAACTTTTCTTTCTAAGAGATTCAGTTGATTTTATTGGAGTTTTCATTTTAGTTATTTTCTGTATATGTTCAATTATTTCAATACAATTTAATAGTTATTTTTTTTTGTTTTTTTGCTATTTGCTATATTATAAGTTTTCCGTAATGTTTCTATGAGTAGGTTATAATAATATTTATTATAGTAATAATAATAATAATAACAGGTAATAATAAATTTTGAAATAGTTTTATATATATACGACTCATATTTATGCATCAACTATTTTAAATAAATTTACTTAAATTAATTACTAATTAATAAATATATATATATATATAGTTTTTTATATAAATTTAAAGATGAGTTTTTGTTGTTGTTTACACATATAATAAAGATTGAAAAAATAGGTTATACAGAGATTCAGCTATTCTTGTTGAATCTGTTGCTATATTTAGCTTGAATATTTATTTTAATAATAGTAAATTTTGTTCAATTCCAACACTTAAAATGTAAAAAATGATTTAAATATTATAATTAATTAATAGCAATTAGATGTAAATGTTTGTTTTTTTCTTTTTATTTTATGTATATATATGAATCGAATAAAGTTAAAAAAAAAAATTGTAAGATCGAAGACTTACAATTATATATATATGCTTGTAAAACAAACTTAAATATTAACATTTTATGTGTATTTTACAGCTTATAAGAAAGTATATATATATATATGAAGCTACTTTATATAGTTATATATTAAAAATAAATGGAAATGTTAGATATATTTTATATATATTTATAGTTTGTTTTTTATTTTAAATTTCAGCATTAATATTTTTGCAATAAATATTGTTTTTTTTTTTTTTGGTTTTTTTTTAAATTTTAAAATTTTTTTATATATATGTTTTTCAGATGCTCATTTATATGCTTTAGTTCACAGTGACATTTATGGTTTTTGCATTTTTATATATTTTCTAAAGCTATATTAACTAATTATATTAAGATTTATATTTTGAAGTTGATAGTTTTTTTAGTTTTTGCAAACTCTACAGCTATGCTGCCAAAAAAGTATGCAATAGTATTAAAATAGTTTGCTTCTATATTTCAAGTCATAGTTGCTAGTTTATTCAATCAGCTAAAATCTAAAACAATTAGATATTTTCAACTATTATGTTATTGATCTACATTTAAATAAAAAAAAAATGCAATTTCATTTATGCTTGGTCTACTTTTAGGCATTATTTAGATTTATTTAGTCGTTAGTTGCAGAAAAATTAAGATTGGTGAGAAATCAGAGATGAATACGTAGGCAACTCATCGATTTGTGTCTTTAAAAATATACGAAATTAAAAAAACAGCAGCTAGAAATTTAGGTTTTTAATATTTAATCAAAACATACTTTTCACCACAATTGTTCAAAAAGCTCTTAGGCGCACAGGAATTTATATAAGTTATTTATTTGATATAAATTATTGAGATTTGTAAATAAAAAATTTTATGTTTTTCATAATTGCGTTATTTCAAACATGACTTCAAATAATTTCATTGATTTTAAAATTGTCACAATTGAATGCATTCAATGACTTAAAACAAAAAAAAAAAAAAACAAATTGGCCATTTCAGCCCTTGAAAGGGCTTTGACCGAGCTTATTTATGATTAATAGTGAATAGACTTCAAAGAAAAATTTAACCTTCTGATTTCAAAAGAATGCTGGCTTCAAAAATTTAATATTATAAAAGCAAAAAATTTGAACGACTGAAAAAATGTCATCAGTATGAGTTTTTCAAGGCTGATACAATAACTTTAATTTTTTTAAAAATTTAAAAAGTTTAAAGTTTACTACCATTAACCATTGCCTTTTTTGGGCATTTACTTGTGTTATATCTCAGAGTTCCTGTTTATCGAGAAAAATAAAGTCAGTTAATAAAACCACAGTAAGTACTATGTTGCCTTAGAATTGCGTCAAAGCAATCCTCAGTATCTAAAGCTTCCGGAAGATACTAGGAGACTGATTCTTTTAATCCTAGTCCGGAATAAGATGAACAACAAGCTACATCTACAAGAGATGAAAGATTTACCGCCACATGGAGCTTAAACTATCGTTATGCTCTCGGCGTTATCCAGACAGTGATTTTGTTCAGGAGGAAAGTTGATAGAGTAGCTGTGAGTGGACTATAAGAAGAATCATCTCTCATACCAAAAAAAACTAGTAAGGTATATCTTCGACTTGGTCGAAGTTAAAATACCCCCACGGCCGATTCTTAAGGGTGGAAGAATTTTAAATTGATGAGCTTTTTGTATGTGATTTTGAGAGATTTTATTATTTTTATGTGTCTAAAATACATACATATCAAATTGTTTTCCTGCAGCTTAAATATAAGCCTTTTTATAAATTTTTAAATTTTGGGGTTTTATGGGAGGTGGGCGTGTTAGATTGTGTATGACGCCCATTTTTCTAGCATACCTCAGTTTCGACATAGAATACACAAATATCGAGGTTCTGTCTTGTAACTTTAATATAAGCCTCTTTATAGATTATTCAATTTTGGGGTTGTATGGGAGGTTGGCGTGTTAATGGGTGGAGAAAGCCCATTTTTATAACACACCTCAGTTTTGACATTAAATACACAAATACCGAGTTTCCATCTTGTAACTTTAATATTAGCCTCTTTATAGATTGTTCAATTTTGAGGTTGTATGGGAGGTGGGCGTGTTAATGAGTGGATGACGCCCATTTTTCTAACACACCTCAGTTTTGACATTGAATACACAAATACCGAGTTTCCGTCTTGTAACTTTAATATTAGCCTCTTTATAGATTTTTCAATTTTGGGGTTGTATGGGAGGTGGGCGTGATAGTGGGTGGATGACGCCCATTTTTCTAAGACATATCAGCTTTGACATAGAATACACATATATCAAATTTCAGTATTGTAGCTTTAATATTAGCTTCTTTGTAGAGTTTTCATTTTTGGGGTTGTATGGGAGGTAGGCGTGGTTTTCATCCGATTTAGCCCATTCTCGAACTTGACCTTAGTTTTTTTAAAAAAAGCTTAAATATCGAATTTCATTACGATAGCTTCAAAATTACGGCTGTAATCGTGTCGACAGACAGACGAACAGACGGACAGACGAACAGACGGACAGACGGACAGACAGACGAACATGGCTAAATCAACTCAGGTGGTGATGCTGAGCAAGAATATATATACTTTTCCATACCTACCACGCCTCCTTTTGGGTGTTACACACGTCGTGACAAAATTAATATACCCCTTACGCAGTACGCGTGGGGGTATAAAAAAGTAATAGGCGCACAACTAACTGCAACGCATCGAGTACCCAGTCATAGATTTGCTACACAGTGTGCAAATTGGAGCAATGGAGCTCAATTTTTTCTCTTTTGAGTTCAGCATGTGTTTACAAGACCGCGATAGAAGAGAACGCGTCTATAGCAGCGTTGCCGGTGATCTTTATACGCAATTTTAAATAGAAAATTAGTAGCGTACAAAGGAAGACCTTGTATGATATGGGCTGGAATATCAGAGAAAATTTAGTTTTTGAACTGGGTAGAGACAGAGGAAACGGCTAGATGGTATGTACTGGAAATTTTACAACTTAACCCATTTTACGCCGCTTTTCGTCTACTGGAACATTATCGTCTACTGGAACATTTTTTAACCCAATTTTTTTCAATGACGAAATATAGGTTAACCTTTGTATATATATGTATGCAATGTTATAGTAAATTTGATTGGCTTTCAGTAAAAAATAAAAGTGGTCTTTTCCCACCCTCTTCGTAAGCACCAGGGCGGGTTGAAAAATACCTTCTTTGGGTAAAATGACATATTATTATAAGTAATTTTTTCAAAAATGCAGTTTATTACTTATTCTGAACAAAGAAAATATGTAGTGAATGACTTTAACACCTATATTTAGTACCGCCAGGTACTCTAACTGTGCAAAAATGACTATTCGAGTAGTCGATTTTTTGTGACTTTAATGTTGAACTTCAACGGAGTTTATCACTCACATCGGCATTACGAATATAACAAACACGGGAAGTCTCAAACTGGTCAAGTCATAGTGGAACAACCTAAACTCGTAATAAACTTAAATTGAGGAGTTTACAGTCAAATCCTGATAATTCACAGGAAAAACAAAATTTTAGTTAGAAATGCCATTGTAAAGTTAAAAAAACTTGATACATAAAATTCTTTTTGATAAAAATTATAAAAATTATGCAGCATAATTTTGCATAATTGATTTGTTTATAAACTGTGTCTGTCAAAGTTAAGACGATTTTTTTTCGATTTCCAAACAATTCGATTTGTGTGACTTACTGGTTTTGAATGTAAACTCCTCAATTATTTTATGAGCAGCGTCGGTCTAAACGATAATGCTGTTTCCACACTACAGTGTGACGATATTTGTTCGAAGAAGTGGTGGTGGCCACTTTGGATGGTCATTCTCGAATAATCCTTGATAAAGCTTGGAAGCTGAAGTGCTTGGTAAATGGTAAAGGACCAAGAATTTCACAGCTATCATTTCATGTTGACTTAGCCACGAAGTTATTGCTTACGCCTGATGAATTGGAGGACGAAGACGTCATGATGGTATCTGAATCTGAGGAAGATGACACCACCACAGACATACATTTTTTTCGCCCGGATTTCTCGTGTCTCCGGCCAACAAAAAGTTACTGTGCAGTCTGAATAAACGGCCAGTCACTGTTAAATTTAACACAAACTAACACAGAGAATGTATAACTTAACAAAGTGCTTTGTCGCCTACAACAAATGGTTAAGTTGTTTACTAATTCTTGCCTATAACTAATATAATTAATCAATATTAAAAGAAACAATTTTATTTCATTTTAATAACAAAATTGTTGTGTTATTTTATGTTTCGGAAACAAAATGTTGATAACTGTAGAATATATACATAAAGTATACGAGTATGTGATTTGAATTTCTATCAATCATCATAGAAATTCAAATTGGCGAAACTATCCTGGCGAATCCATCACAGGTAGGTAAATTTAATTACTAATTACTCTAGAAAAGTCACTCCTAACTGTAAGTACGGCTATTTCCAAACTCGGCAGAATATGGGTTAATAACCCATAAATTGATGAACTAGATGGTGAAAATGTTCCATATAACTGTTCCTCGTAGTATTTTACCTCAAGTTCCAGGTTCATACGGTTTCTAATGCCGATTCAACATAAGAATGTGCAAAAAAGGGAACCAGTAACCCTCTGCCTAAAATAAAACTCAGGCGTAATAAAAATATACAACTATAATTAAACCTTTAATATTATTTTGTTCCCATTTCCAAAAACTTCTGTTGAATCTGTTGTCGAAAACTTGTTTTTTTGAAAAAGTTTGATTTTGTTGAACAATGTTTTTTAATATTACTGACATGTTACTAACCACCATTGCAAAAATTTATGTAATAATGAAGAAAGACGACTACCTGAGCTTCTTAGAGTATATATACCCGATTTTATTAAGATAAGTGCATATTCTGAAGAAGAAGTCATATTACAACAGGATATTAACCCAAATCCAACGTCGAAAAGTATAAAGAAATGGCTGACCGAATAAAATTTTAAATAAATGCAGTGGCTGGCACTAAGCCCCGATTTAAGTCCAAGTGGAAGTTTGTGGTTAATCGTGAAGAGACACAACTTTTCCAATCAAACCTGGAAAAAATGTGATAACGTGCGCAGCGGGAATGGAAAAATATTCCTTTTAATAGTTATTTTTAAAAATTCGATACATTTTAGATGATATTAAGGCATAAATGGATGTAGACTTGATGATTTAAATTAGTGGTGTCTTCGAAACATTTATTTTTGTTTCATTAAATTAAACGGTATATGAGGTAAAAAATAACAGCTTATTTATTTGACCATGGAATACTCACAACTGGCTTTGGCGAGTTACTTATTTTTCTACCAATAATTTTCTAACTTCACTAAGTGATTGTTCATTATTAACATTACCAATTTGGGGGGAGGAGATGTTGTAACATGTACTACGACAAGTATCAAAAGGGGGAGAGGTGTGTCTCCGACATTGTAACGTGACCAAAAATATTTAATATAAAATATATTTTAATATATGTCTGACAACACCCCACAATTTTTAAAAATCGATAATAAAATTTAGATAATAAAAAATAAGAAAAGTTTGCAACACCCTACTCTCCCCTACAATTTAAATGCAATAATTGGTGCGTCCTTTACGGCCACTCTCTCAAAGACCAGGCGAGTTTATTTGTATAAGAAATGAAGATACACCTGAATGGGTCGATATGGATTCCATAGAAGAATTATATTTCGAAAAATCCAAAAGTTTCCAGCTTCTTTCATTCCAGTGATTGAAGGCACCGACTTTTGGGCTGAAGTTGGAAATAATTGATTTTTAAATTGTTTCATAAATTTATTTAGTCATGCTATCATGATATATACTAGGTAAGTCAAGGCAATAATATTTTGTAAATATATATTGTTATATTGTTTAAAAGAAACATCTTTTCGAAAATGATGAAAAATCGACTATTTGGGGTCTCAAAAGAGTTTGTAAGGACAACAAATTTCAACATTTTTTTTAAGCAAATATTTGTGTACTATCACAATCTTTACTTTTTGGTTATCTTGGGTATGCATTCTGAAGAAAAAAAAAGTTATATGCAAAAAACTTGAGTTTTTGGCCAAAAAAAGGGTACAGGAGAACCAAAACCATGGGGATTTCTCCGATCCAAACAAAAATGATGCAGAAATAGTTTTTAAGAATCCCTCTAACTTTTGAGTCGGTGTCCGGTGACATAAAAATTTTGATCCGGCTTATTAGTCATGCTATCATAATACATAATAAGAGCAAGTCAAGGCAATAATATTTTGTAAATATATTTTTAAATATTTTTTAATAAATTCATTTTTTATTTCATATATTACGTTACTTTAAAAGTGGGGAGGGGTTTTGAAATCAACTACAAAGAGTAATGGAGGGGAAAGGGGTGGTAAAACAAAGTTCAAAATCGGTCACGTAATTTATGAACGACCCCTAACTCTCATACTTAAAAATATTTGTTCACCTCCGTAAAGTTTATTAACTGAATAACACTGTATAATCTTAATTTGAAATAAATTCTTTACATATTAGACTATTAAAGCCAGTTAAGAAATAATTGTGACCATGCGCGCTACTAGCTCTGCCATTCTGCTATTTCTTACTCTGCCATTACATTAAATGGTGGAAATACTTAGTAGTAATTCATCCATTAAATGATTTTAATAACAACGTAATTGCTTCTTATCCAGACGTTACCTGAACTTTCATGAATTGAGTTCATTAATCTGAATGAGTTTGGTTAGATGTAGCCTTAAGAGCTTTAAATGAACAGTTGTGACAGTTGAATACATATAAATGCTACTTGTACTCAGTTGAAAGCCAATTTGATGTCAGATGCCTTTGAAGAAATGAAATTTTCTGGGGAAAAAATTCCATATCTTTGAGAAAAGTCTTGCCAGAACCTTCATTGTTTGTAGAGAAAAATAGGAAGAATTGAAGCAGGATAGTAGCTAAAAGTTGTTTCTTAGATATATTAATACAGTTGTATGCATGAATGAAAGAATACAAGATTACGACATCGGCGTCACTGGAGCCAATAGAATGTTGGCATCTCGATGACAACTCTATTTAACCATTCTATTGCCATTCTTTTTTAGCCAATAGAAACAGTTGGCTCCAATTACATTATATAGCCGTAAAACATGCTGATGTTGTAATCTTGCATTCTTTCATTCATGGCTGTTAAAATATTAGTTAAGCAAAAGTATAAAGTTAAGTATTGATGTAGTCAGCACCTTAAGGTTTGAGCTCACAACTATATATTTTATGCTGCATACTTTTGAGATGCTCTAAATGACTTTTAACATTTCTGGTACACTATGTTCAAAAGTATAAAGTACAGTACGAGTTTTATGTTATTCTAATGTGTGTCATTATTTAAAGTTCGTACTTAATTAAAATTATAAGCTTTGCCACTAAGTTAATAACTATAAATTAAGTTTTTCTTTTTATATGTTATTCAGATTGTCATTTATTATATATGTTGGTTGATATAAATTACTTTAATCAACAAACAATGCTGTAAGACGCATTATTTATGTGCATAGTTGATATAACAAATACATGTTTTTATGCTTATACTTACATATTCAGATTATAATAATTTCATAATTTTTTTTTTATTTTTTAATAGCAATAATTTTAAATTTAGAGCACATTTTTCAATAGTTTTATAATAATGAATGCTTAAGTTTAAATTTGAATTTTTTTTCTTCTTTTATATTTCTAGTATTTGTGGGTTGTATTTTGAACCCTTTTGTTGCCATGGTACCTAGAGACTCTGCTTCAAAATAGAAATATTTTTTGTGTTAAGTTTTTAATAAGAATAATTTTTTTTTTTTGATTTTTCTATTTTATTAATTTTTTTTTTGTATGAATTAAAATTCAAAAGCATATATTATGAAAATGCTTAATTTTAAAAGGCTTTTACTAAGCTATTGATGAAAATGTATAATAATTAAATTTTTAGTTGTTTCTGCTATTGTGAATTGAAAAAAGTAATACGTTTTATTTTTGAACTGTCTTATTTTTTGTTTTTTGTATGTGTCTTATATATTTAAAATAGAAACAAAAATATTTTGTTTTTGCTATATATTTGTTTTACTCTAAATTTCAATAAATTCAATTTTGTTTTAATGTTTTTTTTTTAAATAAACGTTTTAATCGATTGTTTAATGCAGGGGCAAACATAACAATCGAACCACGTTTATTTTTTTTTATATTTTTGCATTTTGATTATAATCTTTATTCTAAGCAAGAAGTTCTAGTATTTGTTTTTTTTTCTTATTTTTCAAAACTATAAATTCAAAATTCAAAGTTGAAAATTCAAAAAACTTTGTAGTTAAGAAGCTTCGAGTAATTTTTGACTATCTTAACATATAAAAGACAAGCGTCCTGCTGCGTGCTTTATATCGCTCAAACTGTTATAGTTCTTACTGCTATGTATAGGCTACACATGTTAGTCTGGACCAGAACCTGTTTCGCTATTACAGTGCTTTTTATATGAAAAAATTGTTTGCCTAAAAGTATGCACACAAAATTTATTTGATATATATATCAGTAAGGACACATTTACGACGACTGGGACAAAATTACATTTGAGGTAAATGAAAAATTTCATATCGTCTGCTGCTTAATTATTTTGAATACGACTCGTACGTATGATGGGCTTCTATGCTGGTTACTAATAAAATGGTGTTGTAAAAGCATTTTTTCTCAAAAGATATTTTGGAAGTAAAATATACACATATTAACTACATTTCTTCTTCTGTTCTTGGTCAAATTCATATGTTTAAAATATAGTTGAGCTTTAGAATTTAGAATCATAACCAATCTGTATAAAATTTATAAACAAAAGATATTTGTTGCAATTAAAGAAATTTTATTTCTTTTATGCAGTCCAAACTTATGGCAATTTTGTAAATCTAATGAAGATACTAATTTTAAAATGTAATTTCAATATTCATACCGCGGATTTTGTTCGAAACTGTCGGTAGCCTGAATTAATAATACATTGGCAAAGAGATAAGTTACGGTATATTTCTGAGACGCAAGCCATGCGAAGTATGAAGTTGAAGTTCAGCTGGTTATATTTTGGTTTTAAAGCCGTACTTAGAGATTATATGGAGCACTTTGAGATTTTTTTCGACAAGTATAAAACCTATAAGAGCTTAACTTTGATTGCCTAAATAAAAGCTCTTCCTAAAACATGTCATTTCTGTAAATAATTTTATCTTAACAGTTTTTATTTCATTGTTTCTGATTTTTATTCTCGATTGTCGAAGAGTTTTGTTAAATTTTTCGAAAAATAGTAACAAAAAACAAAAAATGTTCCTCAAAAAAATATTCAAGTTGGTCGTTTTTCGGGCTCCCCATTACCGTTCATAAAATAAATAGTCAGATAATGAAGCCCTAACCTCAAAAGGCTGTGGAAAATCGAGGGCGGTAACTTCAAATCCAATAGCTTAGACCAAGGTTGTAACTCTCAAATTGTAGCCAGGTAGTCCTAAACCCATCAGCCAGAGGCAAAAACGAGAGCTTTAGCGCTTGAACCGTAGAAAAATAGTTTTACCTAAGCTTGAGAGTAAGCAAAAAATAACGAGAGCATAAACACATAAGCCGCAGAGAGGCCAGCCTAAGCCGAACAGAGAAAAACGAGGGCGCTTTAACACTTGAACCACAGAAAGGTAGCCTTACCTAAGCCCGATAGTACGAGAAAAAAACGAACTCGAACTACACGTGAATGCAAATTACGTTTTTCGTATTTTGCATTCACGTGTAGTTGCCTTTCGTTAGTTCATTTGCAACTAACTGCAAAACATGTGTAGTTGCAAATGAACGTGCACACGGGTTCACGGGTTCACCGATACACGTTTTCTTAATTTTCTCCAATCTCAGCTAATAAGCAAGACACTTACGTAGAGTCCATTCACGTAGAGTTAGAGTTCGTAAATTTTGAACTGTTTGCTCATATACACTAAAGATTAGGGTTAGTCCCTGTTTGTGAGAGACTTATGTAAATGGTTTCTAGTGCATTGGTTTGATTTATTTTCATCAAAAATTTTCTACTTGCTATGTTATCGTCAATTTTCCAAATGAAATTAAGATTTGTCTTGTTTTTTCTTCACAAAATTCAGGTTTTAAAGCGAAACTGAACTTGATAACTGAACTAAAAGACCTGTATTTCCAAAAGGCGTTTAAAAAAATTCAAATTTTAAAAATTTTTACCATTTTGAGCATTAAAAGATTTAATGAAAGAAAGTCAAAAATAAAATGATTTGCATATTTAAATCTAATTTTCTTATGTATATAATTTATTCTACTTTTTTATATATTATGCTTAACATTTAAGATCTATTTTGTTGCTTACATGAATATAACTAAGCATTTTATTTGATAAGAGAAGATCACGTGTGTTATAAAGATTTTTACTTATATTTTACATATAGATTTAAGATTATAAGTTTTTTGTTCTCTTTTTTTAAAATATTAATTTCTAAAAAATACGTCTACAAAAGAGTTGAAATTATAAAAAGTTAACTATACAGAATTGATCAGAATTGATTTAAGTTTTTAAGGATATTGCATTAGGTGGGCTGAGTATAATAAAAAAAATTTTTTTCCAGAAGTTGTTTAAGTCACTCCTTTTATTTATTGCTGTGAAGAAAAATTAAATAAAACTCAACTATTTTTAAAGAGCTAAAGAGCTTTATGTAATAAAAGACCCACATTCATAATCCTTAAGTAAAAAAGATGGTGCTTAACTTTTTTATTTATTTTATTTTGATTAGTTAAGCGAGATAACGCTATATCGATAGAATGTTCGAGACTATGTGGAAAACGTAAAAATACAAATATTTAATAAAAATTATGCATTTATTAATGCTTTAGAGACGGCACATTTCTTTTGGAATTTCTTTTAAAAGCTTCATTTTAATTTCATTCATTTTAAAATAATTAATTAATTGTTCATAGCCGTTTTTGGGTGAAAAGAAATTCATGCAACATCTAAAATAAGCAACAAAAAATTCTTAAAATATTTTCTTGCTGTATTAAATATACAAAAATATGCATTTTTATTTCAATGTTAATTAATAAGTTTAAATAATAAGTTTAATTAACTTGAAAAATCGGTAATTTGTTTTAACAACAGCGCAATATTTATTGCCATTTTTCTAAATATTAAAATAAAGTAAATGTTATTAAAAGAACAAGAATAAGTGTCTCAATAATTAGTACAATAAGTTCATGTTAAATAAAGTGGCGTTATATATGAGAGAAATAATATTCAGACCATCAAATGTCAAAGTTGATCTCTTTCATACTTGAGTTCTTTTGAGAAAATTACAAAAAAATTTTTAAATATTTTACTGATAACTTTTTCAACAATTATTTAAGTGGAATGTCAAGTAAGTTTTCTGATGCATTTTTGAAAATTTAAAAAATATTAAAAAAATATGTTGAAAAAAGAATAACTAGTAATAGTTAGCTCATACGTAAACATACCTCAATACCTCCTTTGTTTACACATATTTCATGTGTGAACCATTCATTGCTAAAATCACGGAATTTTCAATTTTCATTTCAGAACCCATTGTTTTTATTATTTTTGGTGACTTCTTTCGGTTTTTGGGTTAAGAACTACTTTTCAATGTCTTAGGAAAAGCAAATAACATTTGTTAATTTATGTATATTTTTCAAATCGATTAAGGATACGTTCCAACTGTGAACAAAAATAGACTAAAAAGTCCATATTTACGAAAATTTTCATCTTATTCAGCATTATCTTTGTGTGAATCCCTTTATTTTAAAAGTGGTGGAAAGCTATGTTAAAATAACTTTCTTCTTTTCTTACTAAAGTCTTCTGAAAAGTTATTAAAGGAAAATTTCTTCTAAATAACTTTTGTTTTGCTAAAGTTTTGTCAAAAGATTTGATATAAATCGAAATTGTAGAAACTGTAGAAAGAATCGAAATTTTCCCAAGTGTCAAATTTTAATTGATTGAACATATATTTCCATCATATATTTCACGATCTCAGTAATAGTGCGAGTTTAATAGGAAGGTCAGAGAATTGGAAAAATATTGAAACTTAAGATAACACATTAGTTTTGAACAACACTGCTTATGGCAAAATAACTATGCTTGTGACTCAATTCATTTGGCACAGTTCTAAAAAACATATCTTAATATAGAAAACTCAAATTTCTTACACCGCACCTAATACTGCTCAAACTGTTCATTCAAGCTATTACAGTGCTTTTAATATACGATTAATAAACGTTCAGCCTGAAAGTATGTGCACAATATATATTTTCATTTTTTAGTCATGCTTTGCAACAAAAATATCACAAACTTTAATTAGACTTTTAGCGCACTATTCAAACTTTACGGAAAAAATGTTCAGCCTGAGAGTGTACACTGAAAATTTATATGATACTTATCTCTGACTACATTGGTTGCAACCTGTCTTAGGATGGGGCTTTGGTACTAGCATTTTACTTATAAATAGACATAAGAATGGGTAAAAAGACACTTAGTTTTTGACATAACCTTTTATACTGATGGATCTATGGTGAATTGTGAAGTTGCAGCCGGTAAATACTCAGAAAAATTGGATGTGATATTCAGCTAAAACCCACTCTCAACTAGCCCCGGTCAATCTTTGTTCTTCCCCTGACATCGCAATAGCGGAAGCAGTCACTCTACGTTGAACACAGTGAATAACTTATTACTTTGCCATGGCATAGTATATTTTGTTTCATACCTAATTGAACCATACACTGAGAAAAAAACACATACCTTGCTCCGGTAAAAAATTTCTCTATTTTCGATATAGAAATTTTCTCTTTTTCAAATAAAATTTTCTTAAATTAGAATAAATTTTCACATTTTCGAAGAAATATTTCTTTACTTCTAGGAAATGGAAATATTTCAATGTCTTTAATAATGATAAGTATTTTTATCGCACAAAAATTTCTCATTTATAGAGAAAAATTTATTGAAAATGAAAAACTTTTCTTATATTTTCATAAAAAATTCACTACACTGAGAAAAAAACACATACCTTGCTCCGGTAAAAAATTTCTCTATTTTCGATATAGAAATTTTCTCTTTTTCAAATAAAATTTTCTTAAATTAGAATAAATTTTCACATTTTCGAAGAAATATTTCTTTACTTCTAGGAAATGGAAATATTTCAATGTCTCTAATAATGATAAGTATTTTTCTCGCACAAAAATTTCTCATTTATAGAGAAAAATTTATTAAAAATGAAAAACTTTTCTTATATATTGATAAAAAATTCACTAAGAGAAGTATTTTCTTCAATAAAAACAAATCTTTTCTCAAAAATAAAAAGTTTTTTCCCAAAAAACGATATATTTTTCTTTTTCATGGAATCTTTTTATCATTTTTAGAGAATTTTTAGTATCGAAATTAGAGAATAGCATTCTCTGGAGCAAAGTCTATACCATTTTTCTCTAAATATGATGCCTTTTTTATCATATTCCGATAAGCTTTTTTCTGAGTGTAGGAGAAGTATTTTCTTCAATAAAAACAAATATTTTCTCAAAAATAAAAAGCTTTTTCTCAAAAAACGATATATTTTTCTTTTTCATGGAAGCTTTTTACCATTTTTAGAGAATTTTTAGTATCGAAATTAGAGAATAGCATTCTCTGGAGCAAAGTCTATACCATTTTTCTCTAAATATGTTGTCTTTTTTATCATATTTCGAGAAACTTTTTTCTGAGTGTACCAATATTATCATAATAAAAAGAAATGACAATAATTTCCTAAATAATTTGTGTTTTATTCAAAATCAACATCGGCCCTTAAATTGTAACCACCTTTTTAAAGGTGAATAGAGGATGTTCAATTAATATTTAGTACGAGGAATTTGCTTTGTGAATATACCCATGCAGGGCTCTAGTGTATGAGTTCCAGAATATTGTATAAAGAATAGAAAGAGTTCACACTCGGAGTTTGATGGATGATGAGAACAGCGTTTCCGAGAAGAACCCAGAGTATGTAAGAAGTTACCATATTCACCTACTGAACTTTGAATGAAGACCCAGGTGTGGTTGATTGGTCTTCGTTTCCTAGAGCAGATGATTATTTTCCATACGATGATTATTCGGACGCGAAAAAAAGATGTTTCGTTTGAAATATTGCTAATAGACAGCGAAGCTGATTATAACGAGGGGAGGATTTGTCAGTCTTTTCGCAATTCGATCTGAAAAGCAAAATCCTCCGACAACTTCTGTTCAAAAACTTGCTCATAGTGTGCGGCTTCAAATTTCAAAGGCTAAAACTGCTCCTGCAATAAAAATGCTTGGAATAGAAGACATATTCCAGTGAGATTTGATCCCATAAAGTTGTAACATTCGAGTGATAAGTGGCTTGAAATTACGCAGCAATGTGTGTCCAAGTAAGTTGATCGTCACAAGTAGCTGCAGGAGTCATTGTCCTCGTAATGACACAAGTTTTGAAGAGAGCACAAAATGAAGAAGGCTCTTTGAAATTCAAGATAAAAGCAAGCTAGGATACAAATTAGTCACCTTTTAAGTCACAGAGGCCTCTCAAGTTCCGAAAAGCGAAATGCTCAGGGATGAGTCAAGAAATGGATACATAGGATACATAGAACGCTGGCCAGCCGCAAGATGGACTTGGAGCTAGAACCTCCAATGGGGATGGAAGTTTTAAAAAATTTCTTTATTTGTTCTAAATTAATACAATAATTAAAGTAAGAATTACGTGATAAGGCTTTCCCTTTTGATAGAAACTCAGAAATGTTATATCAATACTCCACTCCCCGAAGAAATTCTTCGAGGGAGTTGCTCGTATACCTCCTGCTATACCTTATACACTTCCTGTGGTACATAATGTGCGTCATAAGATGCCAATGTAAGGAATAATTGAGTTACACACTCAGAATTTATGGAAGGTTTGACAGCTCACCGGTGAGTTAAGCGTTCATCAAAGGACTTTAGACATGCTGAAAATCACTAGAGCATGCAAAAAGTAGAGTTAGACAGTATTCCCGCTTTATGAGGCTTAGCAGGAGGCTTCGTTTAATGAAAAGATGATATAAAGATAGGTTTTGACCCCCATCTGCCAGAACTCAGAAAATTGAAAAGAAATTATTTTTAACTAGAATTTATTAATCCTTTTACAATAGTACTTTCACACTGAACACTTAAATTATCACCATAAAAAACATATATGCATTTTGCGCTCACTGATCATTTGTACTTAAACATAAGCTTCATGTAATTAAACATGGCTTAGGTGTATTCATACCCAAGCCCATTTAAAGTACTATAATAAGTTTTGTAAACGTATGAAAACGCTCACAAATCTGTTGTACTTATTTCATGAAGTGATCTTGTGCTCCTCGTATTTGTTTATTAATTTTATGAATTGAATTTACAAAAATTATTCATGTTCCCTTTGTATTTTTTCATGGCATTTATGAAATTTTTTAGTGGTTCATGTATCTTGTACACACACTTTATGAACTTTAAACTTTAGACTTATGAGGCTTATTCTTGTTCTCGGGTTTTTGTGTTTTTGCTCGTGTATTTTGTGCATTAAGATCTGGAATAGTACATGTGACTCATGTAACTGGACACTGAACCAAAATTCATGAATGCGCTTCATCGGAGATCATGTAAAAATTCATAATTATTGTGTACTTTTTTGGTTCAGTGTTGGTATTTGGAAGATTTCCTTGAATACAAAGATAATATAAAGAAAGGTTTTGACCTACACTTTTAAAAAATGTATATGCTAGCGACTCAGTGCTATTAATATGTCTGAAAATGAAGAAAATAATATAAACTTCAATTATTGATGTCGTTAAATCACTACCACCAAAAATCATAACAAAATTATAAATACTTCTTCGATTAGGCATATATGGGTTTCAAATTTACAAGGGACAGATATATTAGGGTTAGGGTCTAGACGGACGGGTGATGTCGTTAAATCACTACCACCAAAAATCATAACGAAATTATAAATACTTCTTCGATTAGGCATTAATGGGTTTCAAATTTACAAGGGACAGATATATTAGGGTTAGGGCCTAGACGGCAATTGAATCCTGGACCTGTGTATAGGCAGTTAAAAAACTTACTACTCGACTACTGAGGTCATAATAGCACATTTTTACATCCACGTAATGAGTTCAACGGTAAGTTTCTTTTTGTGGAAAAATAGAGCTTTCAAGCTCACTGCCATATGCAGAGGAAATGCACGAACGAATCTTTCTTGTATGATTTCAAAATAAATATAGGTACAGTATACAAGCTTTTGATCTTTTCTATTCAATTTTTCCTTTTTTTTTTTCTCTATGCAGGCATAATAATTAGAAAATAATATTCAATCAGGATCATCAGAAGCTTAAAGAGTGTAAAAGAGTGAGTGTAATTTAAAAAAATATTATATACAGCACAATAACTTGGTAAAAAAATTATTTACATAAACGTTGATTCTTCTTTAGAAATATGCTGAAATAAAATTTTGAATAAATTTGCTTTGGAAAAAATTATGTGTTTTATGGGTCTAGAAGTTACTTAACATAATTTTGCAGAAATATTAAAAAGTTTTTAAAAAATTAAAATCATTACATTTTTTTTTTTATTTTCATATCTTATTAGTAAAATCAAATAGAAATATCGGACTGAAGCCCGTTTGTCAGTTAAAAAAAATAATTTCGTTTTATTTTAGGTATAAACATAAAGATAAACATACGCTCTTAAATATTTCACTGATTTTTAATTTCTTATAAAAAGAATTATCAATTTCGAACTGATTCTCAATTTTAAATTTTTGCATGAATCATGATTTCTTGGACATTTTTTCAAAGTTTTGTCTAAAAAAATGAACAATGTTCTGTTTTTATAATGGTTTGTTTTGTTTTGCAAAATAGCTCGAAAATTGGAAAATAATAAAAAATTTTGAAACCTAAAATCTTAAAACATAAAAATTTAAAGACTCTTCTGAAATTACTGTATTTCGTGTTCAAATCTTGATATTATAATTAAAGAAAGCATTTCAAAAGTTTTCAACACTTTTTGAACTTATTTTAACTTAAAATTAAATGAGAACTATTAAAAAATATCAATTATATTCAATACTTAATGTAACTTATAACTTTTAAGTATATTTAGATATAGATAAATAAACATGAAAAGACATGCTTCTGCTGTTAACGAAATTAGATATAAAAAAACCATTTAAAAAAAAAATATTTTTCAAAAATATTGCTTTTTAAATACATATGTATTTGAGTTAAATCATATAAAATAAGTTAATCACGATTTTGTTTTTTTTTTTTTTGTTTTGTCTTTTTCTACGAGTTTGCAAATATGTAGTTCCTTTCCGCTGTTGCTCATCATTGCCATTCCCCATGTTTCTCACGATTTATCTATTTTACTGCCCAAAACTTTCTCACTCATACTTTCTGCTACTTTTTTTTTTTACTGCCTTAGAGTTGTCAAATAGTATTGAAAAAAATCTGCATGTTTCTTAAAATGCCACCGATTTGTAGCTGTAGTTGTTGTTGTTGTTATATTCGCTACAAAAGCTGCTTCAAAGAGATGCTGCGGTTTTTAGTGACCTGTTCATTACAATTGCCAGTTGCCACAGTTTTACACACTCGCCACATATGCCACATAATCTGGATTCATAAACGAGAATCCAACAAATTCTGACTGATCCAGATTCATCATGAATACTTTATCCGTTGGCGTTAAGTCGGTCTTTTCCGATGTAAACTGCTTGTCGAAATTAGAGACATCCTTGCGATGTTTCTGTTGAATAGGTAAGAAAATTAAATAATTAACTTTTAATCAAGGCGCTCAGCAAATATTTATTTTATGATTGCGTCTTAATGAAATTTTGTAAAGGTTGCTTACAATTTTTGGCTTGAACGGTGGCTGCACTTCACGGTTTTCGATTTTCTCCCAATCTATGCGCCGGAAAAAGGGATGCAAACGAACGTCTTCCTCGCCTGTGGCGCCACAACCAAGTCTTTTGTTGGGTTGTTTGGTTAGGAACTGAAAATGTTGTAGTTAAAGTAGAGGATATCAGGTTAGGTTACTTGTAGGCCCAGTTAGTGAGATGAATAAGCTTAAAATTATGAAATTGTTGGCAAGCTTTTAGCTTTAAGCTAGCAAAGTTAGCGCAACAATGGGTCGTGCTTGAAAAAATTTAAAGCTTCAAATCGTTTTTATTGCTTGATTAGGTTTGTTATGAAGTTTATCAAGTGTATTGCGGTATCACGCCTATTTGAAAATTTTTCTTTAAAATTTGTCGCAAATGATTGCAAGAATAAATTTTAAAAAAAAAGTTGTGGTGAGATGAATTGTACCACACGAATTTTATTAAAAAGGAGACATGCACAGAAATAGCTATATTCCAAAAACAAACAATTTTTATTTATATTTATTTATTTGCAATTCACAAAGAAGTGACAAAAGGGTTTATTGTTTATTAACCTTCGATGGTAAGTGAGTAACTCTTTATGAAAAATATTATTTAAAGATTAGTTGATTTCATAATCCGAAAAAAATATGATGTACCTTCAACGCACCAGTAATAGTGGAAAAGTTTATCTATATTCATCCTTGTCTATATTCTTCTAATATACCTATCTAATATCTTGTCCCAATCCTTGCCTTAGCCTTGTCTTAATCTTTGTAGTAATCATTGTCTCTATCTTTGTACAACTCCTCATACTTATTCTTAACCTTACCATGCCAAAGAGTTGTCTTTAATCTTGTGTAAGATCCATCCTTGTATATATTCTTTTTTTATTCCATATCACAATTTTAGTTAGTATTCTTGTTTTAATCCTTGTTGTAATGCTTATCCTTACACTTAATCATACATATTCTTGTTCTCATCATTGTGCATTTCTTAAAACTCAGAAGTGTTCCCTTGCTTTTTCAAATTCTTACCAATTTGCCTTAAAATTTGTTTTAACCCCTTCTCTAATTCTTATTTAAATCCATATCCAAAACCATTTAAAAAATCCTTGCCCTAATATTTGTCCAAATTTATCTACGTCCTTGCTCCATAACCTAATTGCCGTTCAAATCTTGGTCCTTATCCTTGTCAAAAAGTTATGGTCCTAATCTTTGTGTTCATTTGTTTTAATACTTTTTCTAATTCCTTAATTCTTTCTAAGAGTTATTGTCCGAATTCATCTCTCACTACTAATCCTTGTTTAAATTCTTCAAATTCAAAGCAGGAAAAGCTTTTTTTTTTTTGTTTTGTTATCCTCGTTCTAAGCTTTATCCTCATTCTTTCTGAAAATGACCCTCTTAATTCTGATCCAACTACATATCCTAATCCTTAACTTTTTATAAATCCTTGTCTTAAATCTTGTCTCAATTCTTGTCTTAATTCTTGATTTAACTCTTGTACATATCTTTGCTCTAACCCTTGTTAAAAACTTTTTCCGAATCCTTGTTTTTGTCGTAGTCCTTATCTATATTCTAGTTCAAGTTCTTGCTCATATTTCTGTCAAAATTCTTTTCCTTAACCTTGTATTATTTATTTCCGACACTGAAGGTCCTAATCTTTATCCAAAAACTTGAAGTAATGCTTGTCTTAATTCATGATTAAAGTATTGTTCTTATCCTTGTTCTCATCCATTTCGTAATTTTTGTCCTCCAAGTCTAAATATTGGTTCTAATTCTTGTCGAAGCCTTTTTCAATGCTCTAATTAAAATCAGAATCCTTGTTCTTTCTAACATGCAAGATTCTACATAAATAATTGTAATCATAATTACAATTGTAATAATAATTACAATTATAATTTCAATTACAATTCTGATTAAAATTGTGAACACAATTACAACTCTAATTACAATTATAAATACAATTACAATAACACTTAGAATTTCATCAACAATTGCAATTTCAACTACAAGTACAATAACAACAAAAAATTGCAATTACAATTTTAAAATGTAATTTAAAATTAAAATTACAACCATAATTACAATAACAATAACAATTGAATTGAAATTCATTACAATATCTATTGCGACTGCAATTATAATATGAATTACAATTACAATTATAATATGAATTACAATTAAAATTATAATATGAATTACAATTACAATTATAATATGAATTACAATTACAACTACAATTGTAAATTCAATAAAGTTGCAATGAAAATTATAATTTAAATTTCAATTATCATTTCAATTACAATTACAATATCAATACAATTACAGTTACAAGTACAATTACAATTAAAGTTCCTTATTCACATCCTTTTTCAAGTTCTTTTTAACATTCTTGTCCTAATCCTTGTTTTTGTCCTATATACTTGGCAAATGTTGTCCGTATCCTTTTCCAAATCCTTAATTTAACCATTATTTTTATTTAATAATTAAAAAACATTTTACTTTTATTTTGTATTTATATTTATATTTTTATTTTTATTTTTATTTTTATTTTTATTTTTATTTTTATTTTTATTTTTATTTTTATTTTTATTTTTATTTTGATTTTGATTTTGATTTTTATTTTTATTTTTATTTTTATTTTTATTTTTATTTTTATTTTTATTTTTATTTTTATTTTTATTTTTATTTTTATTTTTATTTTTATTTTTATTTTTATTTTTATTTTTATTTTTATTTTTATTTTTATTTTTATTTTTATTTTTATTTTTATTTTTATTTTTTATTTTTATTTTTATTTTTATTTTTATTTATATTTTTATTTATATTTATATTTATATTTATATTTTTATTTTTATTTTTATTTTTATTTTTATTTTTATTTTTATTTTTATTTTTATTTTTATTTTTATTTTTATTTTTATTTTTATTTTTATTTTTATTT